>JAVJIF010032891.1:0-200655 GCA_038442645.1 Agave tequilana
TCTCAAGGATTGCAGGACCTCTAACCAAACTTACCCAGAAGGGAGAGAGTATGTATGGATAGCGGAGTGTGCCAATGCTTTTGAAGAATTGAAAAAAAGATTGATGATGACACTAATCTTGAAGATGCCCAATGGGACAGGAGATATGATAATACACAGTGATGCGTCAGGGAGAGGATTGGGGTGCATTAATGCAACATGGATACGTGATAGCATATGCGTGTAGACAACTCAAGCCTCATGAGCAGAATTACCCTACGCATGATCTGGAATTGGCAGCAGTCATTTTCGCCTGAAAGATCTGGAGGTACTATCTGTTGGGTGACCAAATGCTGATCTACACTGATCACAAGAG
This sequence comes from Agave tequilana, assembly GCA_038442645.1. Taxonomy (NCBI): domain Eukaryota; kingdom Viridiplantae; phylum Streptophyta; class Magnoliopsida; order Asparagales; family Asparagaceae; genus Agave; species Agave tequilana. Next base: position 356 of record JAVJIF010032891.1, read on the forward strand.
CTTGAAGTATATCTTTACTCAGAGAGAGAGCTGAACATGAGGCAGAGGAGGTGGCTACAGTTGATGGCTAATTATGATATTGATCTACAGTATCACCCTAAAAAAAATCAATGTAGTACCTAATGCCTTGAGCAGAAAGCCGAAAGTATCTATTGCAATGCAGATCATTCAACAAAAAGAGTTGTTCGAGGAGATGAGGCGGATGGACCTGATGGTGATACGAAGGGCAATATCTCCCAGCCAATGATGGCTATACAGATTCAACCAACCCTATTGGAGAAGATCAGGGAAGCTCATAGTGGAGATATCAAGTTGTAAGAATTTAAGGAATAAGTGGAAGCTGGGTTGATGTCAGACATGCAGATCCATGCCAGATGAAACACTCCATTTCGGTAACAGAATTTGTGTGCTGAAGGAGAGGTCAGCAAGAAGTGTTAGCTGAAGCCCATAGCTCAGCTTATTCTACACATCCAAGGGGGATGAAGATGTACCAAGCCCTAAAGCAACGATTCTGGTGGCATGGGATGAAAAGAGAGATTGCTCGGTATGTGCAAAGTTCCTGGTATTCCAGCAAGTGAAGGCGGAACCTCAGAGGATGGCTGGACTTTTCAACCTCCGCCAATTCAGAATGAAAGTGGGAGCACATCACTATGGATTTCGTCACTACTTTAGCTCGCAGCCAGAAGGGTAATAATGTAGTATGGGTTATAGTGGATCACCTCACGAAGTCAGCACACATTCATTTCAGTCTGAGACAGTCAATGGAATTGTTAGCAGAGAAGTACATGTAGGAGGTAATGAGACTCCATGGTATGCCAGTCAGCATTGTGTCTGATAGAGACATTAGATTTCTATCCCACTTTGGAGAAGTCTCTAAAAAAGCTTGGGAACCCGCTTGAAGTTCAACACTGCATATCATCCGCAGACTGATGGACAATCAGAGCGACATCTCTCAGATTCTCAAAGACATGTCGAGGGCATGCATGCTGGATTTCAAGGGCTTGGGAGGATCATTTGCATTTGGCAGAGTTTGCTATAATAATAGCTACCAAGCTAGTATTAAGATGGCGCCTTTTGAAGTGTTGTATGGAGGAAGTGTAGGCCTTCTATATGTTAGGACGACATTGGTGATAGGCGACTGTTGGGGCCAGAGATTATAATTTAGACAGTGGACAGAGTTAAGGTCATCCACGAGTGTCTCAAGGAAGCTCAGGATAGACAAAAACAATAGGCAGATTTGAACAGAAGGCCACTGGAGTTTGAAGCTAGAGATAAGGTATTCTTGAAGATATCTCCAACAAGAGGAGTAATCAGATTTGGTAGTCGGGGGAAGCTGAGTCCCATATTCATTGGACCTTTTGAGGTTTAGAGCGACTGAGGGAAGTGGCTTATAGACTGGCGTTGCCCCCATCCTTGGATGGCGTGCATGATATCTTTCATGTTTCTCAGTTGAGGAGGTATGTCCAAAATGAAAATCATGTTTTGAATCACACTGAGTTGGAGCTTAGGCCGAATTATATCCTACACTAAAAACCTATGACAATTCTGGACCGGACCACCAAGAAACTGAAGAAGCATATCATTCCACTTGTTCTGGTGTCTTGGGGCAGACGATCTCTGGGATAAGCCAAAGTGGGAGCGGAGAGGACATTATTCGTGATCTCTATCCTTACCTATTTCATGATGATTAGGTAACTCCTTCCTCTTGAATTTAAATTTGAGGACAAAATTTTCTTAATAGTTGGGTAGATTGTAATACTTGAATTTAAATTTTGAGGACGAAATTTTCTTAATAGTTGGATAGATTGTAATACTCTTGTTGTGTAATGCCTAAAATAAAATAAAAAAAGATTAATTAAAAAAGTGTGTGTGTGTGTTTAACTTGTTTATGCCAAGACTCGAACTCATGATCCCCTATACCAAATCCTAGTATCTAAACCATAATGCCACATTAGCGTGTGATTATGTGGGTGATCTAATTTATTTAAATAAAGTAAAATTGAATTCAAATTTCAAATTTCCAACCGAAAGATCTCATGATATCTTTATTGATCTTTATCTTAACAGCCAGATTCTTCTGTTGAAACCTACATGCTAAAAATCCTAACCTAAAGATTATCATATTATATTAACATAATCCCTCTCCTCCTGCTTCTTAAAGGGGGGAAAAAAAGAACGAAAGAAAGAAAGAAACTTAGATCCAAATTCTTCATCCTCCCTACACCTCTCTCCTTGAAAACCAATGTGATTGGAAACATGCTTGGAGCGTGGAGACTGAGGAGCAGGCTACGGGATCAATCCAAGTAAGTAGCTAATAACTATACTGTTAATTCACTTTAGGAATTCCCATATAGAATCTCATCTAATTAATAGCAAGATTTTGTTAGGAAATTTTGAAATATCATGCAACAAAATAATAATAATAATCTTTTTTATGAAATTATAATCTCAACCATGATCAAGATAAACTAAATGATATGAATTAAGGATTTTTAGGTATCATGTTTAAATTCCTGTATACATGAAACTTTAATCTCATTCAAGGATTAGATGAAATAAATTGTGTGGATTATAAATTGTTGAATTATCACACAAACCCCCATGACCTAGATAAGGTAATTTATTTGAATTAAATTTATTGAGATAGCATCCCCATTATCTTGATAAAAAAGTTGTTGGTTAACTAAAATTTTATTTAGATCAATATACCATGTTGGATTTTTTCCCCTTCCATGAATCTTTTTTTTTCCCATCAAGAACATTACCTTATCTAAATAAAATATATAAAAGTAATATATCATTTCACTAATTAAATTATAGAAATTTTTTTAAACAAAATTCTGGAATATTAAAAAGAAAAGGAATTTGTTTGGATTAAATTTTGCATATTTAAAATTTTCCCTTCCATAAAATTAGAACCTCACCCTAACGATCTAAATTAAATATATATGGTAATGTCCAATACATTATTAATGGAGAATTTTTAGAAGAATTTCAAATTTATATAAAAAAAGGAGAAGAAATATTCTCAAAAAAAATTGTAGACTGGCCGAAAGCAGCTCTGCTGCACAGACCCAGCGGGTCTGCACCCGGCTCGAGTGCATCCCCAGCTAGGTCTGTGCAGACCCAACGGGCCTGTGTAGCCAGGTCTGCACTCGACCCGGCTCCAGACCCACCCCTCTCTTGGCCAGGCCTAGTGGCTTGTGTCGCCATTGAACCAGGCCAGTAAAAAAAATTAGTTGAGGCCTGCTCTAGGCCAAGTCGAGAGCAGACCTGGACTCGGTTCTATGGGCCTAATGAGCCCACAGAGCCCAGAAAAAATAGAAATAAAAATAAATATGTGTATATATATATATATTATATATTAATCTGAGCCATATTTAGAAGGCCCACAACCAGTCCAACCCAAATGTTGTGGTTCTAACTTGTTTAAACCCGACTCGAATACAAAACAGACCCGTTAACTTCTTGAAAAATAATTTTATTGACTAGATATCCCATCTGTTATTATTATATTACTCTATTGTTCCATAGTGATACTGTATGTACTATTTACTGTTACTGACTACCTAGTGATAGGGCATTGTTCAGCGCCAGGCATCTGGGCCATGGTTCTGGGTATGCACGGAACCTACCTAAGACACAGATTCTCGTCTTTAACTATCGGTTTCAAATAACTAGACAGTAAGAATAGACATACACATGCATCTTGACAACATGACTCTATACAGGATAGATATTTTTTATTAAATAGTTGTATAGTGTATGTCACTGTGCGTTATTTTGATTCTTATATGCTGAATATTAGTATGTTATGTATACTTGACAATGCATGTGTTGTTATATTTTGCATGTTTCTTTCATCCCTCTTTTTATCACTCGTTTAGGTCGCTATTGACAGCCCTGAGTTTGTTTGCTCAGGTTCTGATCCAGGGACTCCATAGGAGCAGGAGTACTTCGAGCACAATGCTGATCTCCAGTAGGCGGATTTGTTTTTATTCTCATTATGTGAGAGACTTTTATTGTTCTTTTCCTTATTTTAGCATGTTGTAATAAGTGGAACCTTTAGTGACATTATGTATTTTGACTTTTTTTTCTAGCTGGTATAATTGATAAACCTAATTATTTGAATTAATGTACTGAGGTTTAAGTTGTTTGTTTTGAAAATACGTCGCGACTCTTGTCACGTACCTCTTTTTATGAATATTACGGGTGCGGGGCGTGACAGACTTCCAGGAGTCTGCCCCTCCTCCTGGAAGAAATACAAATCCTGTAGTAGATTTTACATCTACTGAGTCATTAATCCAACATTTGAGTATTCTTCCAGTACAGATGAAAATTTGTCATAGTGTAAATCATATGCAATGGTTCCTTTAGGATATCTCATAACTCTCTCTAATGCATTCCAGTGACGCTCATCAAGATTTAAAGTATATCTGCTGAGCTTGTTTACTGAGTAAGCAATGTTAGGAATAGTGTATTTTGTCAAAAATCCTAATGATCTTATTATTTGTGCATACTCCCTTTGCATTACAGGATGACTTGTATTTTTCTTTATATGAAGGTTAGGATCATAGGGAGTGAAAACAGGTAGGTAGTTTGGATCATAGAATTTCTCAAGAATTTTCTCTACGTATTCATCATTGTTCTTCAAGATTTTAGTATTAAGAATTAGATTAGTTTGTCCTAGATCTTTCATATCAAAATTTTGTGATAGAAAATATTTGATGTCTTTTATGATTTGCATGTCAGAACCAAAATTCAACATATCATCAACACATAAGCATAGTATCATAATGTTATTTCCATTTACTTTATGATACACACATTTATTAGTTTGATTAATATCAAATCCATAGGATAATATGATCTCACTAAATTTCATATGTCATTATTTAGGAGCTTGCTTGAGTCTATATAAATATCGAATAAGCTTATACACTTAATTCTCTTCTCTAGATGCAATAAACCCATGGGTTGGTCCATGTAGATTTTCTCATCTAAATCTCCATTTAAAAATATTGTTTTAATATTCATTTAGTGTATAATCAGTTTTGTAAATTGCAACTAAGACTATGAGTACCCTAATGGTGGTTATCCTAGCTATTGAAAATAAACATTAAAATAATTTACAATAGATTTCTGGATAAATCCCTTAACAACTAGTTTAACTTTATATTTGTCTACTGTTCCATCAGGTCTAAGTTCTTTTTAATACCCATTTGCACCCTATGATTTTGCAGCCAAGAGGAAGGATGAGTAAGCTCCCAAGTGTGATTTTGAACTATACATTGTATTTCATTATCTATAGCTTCCTTCTAGAATGGGGAGCATAATGATTTCATTGCATTTTAAAAGTGGTGGGAGAGTCTTCTAGTAGTAATGCATATAAGTCTTCATAAACTTTTCTATTCTAATTCTCTTACTTCTCCTATGGTCAGATTAAGTTTCTTCTTCTAAATATCTTACTTGACTAGAACTGGGTTAATCTTGAATGGAACTTGAACCTAAATTGTCTTCGTTACAATTGTATTTGGTCTGATTTTATATGGAAAGATGTTTTCAAAGTAATGGGCATCCCTAACTTCTACTATAGTATTTTTAGCTATGTCACTAATCTCAGAATTGATAATTGGAACCTATTAGCATTGCCATTTGATGCATATCCTATGAATATTTCATCTACTGTCTTTGGACCAATCTTCTTTCTCTTATTCTCAGGAATCTTAACCTTTTCTAGGCACCCCCCACACTTTCAAGTGATGTAGATTAGGATTTCTACTCTTCCATATTGTATAAGGAGTTTTATCTGAGTTTTTGAAATATATTCTATTTAGGATATGACAAGTAGTCATGAAGGCTTCCCCACAAGTCTCTGGCATACCAGAGTTAATTAACATTGAGTTGACTATATCCATCAATGTTCTATTCTTTCTCTCTGCTACTTCATTAGATTGAGGAGTAAGGTGCAGTCATCTCATGAATAATTTTAACTTCTTCAAAGAATTGTTTTAACTCATTAGCAGTGTACTCACCTCCTCTATCTGATCTAAGTATTTTAATTTTCATTTCTAATTGATTCTCAACCTCTTCTTTGTAAATTTTGAATTTATTAATCACTTCATCTGTTGTCTTAATAAGGTAGAAGTAGATTTTGGTGAAAAGGGCGCTTCTTATTTTTTAACATGGTTTAGAATCACTATTGGGATTTGATTCTATATTTTTCACTTTAAACTTTGGTTTAGATTTGGCTTTTTCTCTCAACTTATGTTGTTCTTCAATTCTAATTGAGTTAAACACTCGGATGAGAGTAAGATCTCCTTTGGTTGACTAAGTGTTTTTGCAAAGTTTGTCCAAGTATCAGGTAATTTATCTATGAGGAAAGCAATATGAATGTCTCATCAATGGTAGATACATTGGTTATAAGCTGTCGTGCTATGTCCTCAAATTCATGAATTTGTTCATTCTTGATTTTGAATATACCAATTTGAATTTGTTAAAATCAATGCTTTAAATCTTTTTATAGCACTATCATTTAGGTCGTATTTCTTTCCTACTATATCCCAAAGAATTTTAGGACTAGTGATGAAGTAGTAGATATCATATAGTCTATTAGATAGTGCTCCTAAAATTCTACATAGACAATGATACTCAATCTCTTAGGAGTTTTAGGAGTAGGATATGTTTTGTAGTTGAGCTCTGCCTAGTAGTTGGTCCAAAAGAAGATGGATGATCATTTTCAATGGCTATTATTAAATTTAGTGTTGTTAACTAGAATCTCATCTGATTTTGTCAACGGTGAAAGTTGTTGCCATCAAACTTTTCTGGCTTTGTCGAGAGAATCTCACTAGTAGTCATTATCTGATGATCGATAAATATTTTTGTTATTATAATGCTACAAACATATAGTCCAAGGTTTATCTAGAAAGAGGGCATAATTGGTATGCTCAAAATTAACAGTGCAAGATTGATAGTATGAACAATTATTTTACAGAAATTTGATAGCATAAGCATGAAAATACTTTCCAGACACGCCTTACGTGAAGGACTCGGGCCCCAAAAGACTAGCCTTCTAGCTGGAGTTCAAATTTTTATATACCCAAGACCATCCCCGTGTCTAGCTGATGAGGAACTATTTGTTCCACCCAACAATCTCCCTCGAACAAAGAGTCTCCCTGCAAGCTCAACTTTCTTCACAATGGAAGACCAAACGTTCATCAAGATCTAACTCTTCAGTGCGTGAGACAGACACGCCTTACGTGAAGTACCAACTGTAGCCGACCACTCCTCTATATAGCGTGGGAGGCAGCACACCCGTTATAAAGGAGCACCACTGTCAAAATATCCCGCGGAGCTAAATTACTTTACAGGATCCTACTATTACGCCTTCTTGCGCCAAATTGGGGGGTTAACAACATCGAACATCACCCACATATTCGATTAAGTTCGGGGCATGACTCTGATACCAATTGTGTTGGCTCAAAGGCCTTTCACCTTAGTTTTGATGATGACTGACTTACAAAGGTTAGTTTGTTACTGATCTTATGTTTAATAAGTTTCAGATATTGATCAAGATCTTAGTAGAGATTTGACTTCAACAAGATATTCATAGTCAAAGTGTTGAAGCAAACAAGTAATGATTCGAGAGCTCACGCGTTAAGATCGCATCTAGCACTCGGTTGGAGTCAAGCTCTTTGGATCGTGTTTGGATCGAGTCAGCTTGGAGAAAGAGTTCTACAAGAAGACTTCGGTTTGTTTAGTTTAGTTTTTTTAGATCTTATTTACAAATTGATTAGTTTTGATATGTTCAAGTTCACACACACATAAGTTAAAATAGTTTTTGGTTTCGGTTTAACCGATTTTGGTTTTTCAAGAACATATCTTTTGATTTCATGAGTAGATTCATCTAAAGTAGTTTACATGGATTATATGTATAGTGGATTCATCCATATATAATGTTTGGTTCATAATGTTTAGAAACTACTTTGATGTATAACTAGTTCATGGTTTCAAGTTTTGGATTTAATGTCAAAAACATCAATATATCTCTTATATGTGTGTTGGATTCTATCCATACACACTATTTTTCAAATGTGTTTAAATATCATGTTTTTGTATTTATACAAGCTTATAGAAAAACCATATTTTCTTTAAAAGTTTGGTTTTGGAAAATACCATTTATGTTTAAAGCTAATATTTTCATATCACAAAAATAGTTCAAATTGTTTAAAATATATGTTGAATTTTAGTCACACATATTTGTACTTCAGATATATACAAGAACTTATTTTTTGTAGATCTCATAGAGTTTTATGAATGGGTATTTAAATGACAAAGTTTCCTTAAAACCTAGCCTGAGATCACTGGCGGTCGAATGATCGTCAACCTCACCAGATCTCGATCGACTGGGCGATCGACTGATGTGCACAGGACGTGCACAAGGCTCTGGCCATTAGGCCGGTCGACGATGCGGTCGACCGATCCAGAGAGGTTGCTCTCTGGATCTGGCCCCTATCGACCAACCGGTCGACCGACCAGAGAGTTCACTCTCTGGTTCTGGCCTACAGGAAAATTGTCTTATGTCGGTCGACCGATCGGTCGACCGACAACCCGAACGGTCAGAAATATGACCGTTGGCCGGTCGACTGGGCGGTCGACCGACAGGCCATTCTGGGCCGGTTCTGGACCCTAACGGCTATATTCTGAATCCCCCATAAATATGGGTTCCTTTGGCTAGTTTTCACTAAGATTTTTAAGAGCAATTTTTCTCATCTTCTTAAGTGTTTTCAGCAAGTTTTAAAAGAAGTTTTTATGTTACAAATCTCTTATCTTTTATTCATTTCAAAGTTTTTGAAAAATCAAAGAAAAACAATATTTGAGAATTCTAGTTTTGTTGTTTATTTCTTTATCTATCAAGAAGCTTTTTCCAAGAGTTTTTCTTTGTTGTTTCTTTTCCAAAACACTTTGTTTTCTCACATTTGAGTTAACAATTCTAAATTCATCTTTAGGATCTTTGTTTGTGAGAAAAATTGTTTGTGATCTTTCAAGATCATCAAGAGAGATTGTTTGTGATCTTTGGATCACCAAGTGTATTTTCCTTTGCTTTGTATTTGGCTTAGTGCCCACCTCTTGTGTAGAGATTTGTATTGAGAGAGGAGTTGTATACCCCCGGTGTAGGGTTATAATTCCTCGGTGGAAGTCCCTTTGTGGAAGGTCCTGTGTGGATATAGTAGAAATCCTTCTGTATGAAGGCGGCGACATAAAGCAGTAGTTCGAACCTTAAAATATATCTTTGTGTTTGCATTTGATCCAGTATCTCTCAACTCTATCTCTCTTATATCTTACATTGCTTTGACATTGTTCATATCATATACATACTTGATATTATTTGTGTGCCCACACTAGTGTTAAACCAAGAAAGCTTCTAACAGCACCTCAATTCTTAGTTTAGAGAGATCTCGAGAAGTAGTTCCAGAGCCCTTCATGGGAAATTCGGGCTTACTCTTGGTTACACATAGTGTATTAGCAAATAAGTTTTTAATTCTACATCATTTGTCCTAGATTAGCTAGTTCACTTATTCACCCCCTCTGGTGCACTTTCAATTGGTATCAGAGCCTCCGCTCCTAATATTCAGTTTAACCACCTAGGAGTGTGATCTTGGATTGTTAATCTAGATTTGTATTGCACACGTATTAGTTTACACTCATGGATTATCTTGCACACCCATGTATGATGTTTCTAACATCGATATGTAAAAGTTTAAGATGAGTGCTAATTTAAAAGCCCTAGGATTGCATGTCTAACTTGCCACTACCAAGAAATCATATTTTAGTAATGACAAGTATTTAGGGGCTAATACACAAGCCTTAGATGCATTAAAGCATACACTAAGTAATGATCATTTATGTTTAATTCCTTATTGTATTTTCGCTTTTGCAGTGTGGAACACATTGATTTCTCCCAAGGAACAAAAAACAAACATTTTGAAGAAGGAATCCAGTGGAGATGAGTCCGATCAAGCTTGCTTCATGGTCCAAGAGATTGACTCCCTTGAGGTAAACTCGGACACTTAACTAGATGATCGTGCTAGTTCTTCATGTGATAAAAAAATTTGGATGCACATGCTTTAAATGAAGAACTATTCATGTTTTGTGAAAACTTGCTTTTAAAATACAAACTTTTGAAAAGCAAGAGTTTTGAACCAAAAGAAGAAAATAAAAACATGTTTTCAAAACTTAATGTGGTTTGCAAGAAAGGGTTGAGATTTCAAGTGAAAGGGATTTCTTGAAAACCCAACTTGACCTTATTCTAAAAGAAAATGAAATCTTAAAAAATAAAAATAAATTTGATGTTCTGAAGAAAAATAAAACTTGATTTTATTTTAAAAGAGAATAATTTTTTGAAAAATAAAATTGCTTTAATTTCAAAAGATTTAGATTTGGTTTCAAATGAGAATATTTCTTTGAAAAATGATTCGATTTCCCATTCTTGTTATGATTCCATTGTTATAACTTCTATTGATAAGAATTCACGCTCTACTTCTTCTTCAATAATTGAAAATGATAGTTGTATGTTGAAGAAAACTGCTGATTGTTTGGGCTCCACTTTGAGCCATTGTGCCCTGGATCACAAAAGATTAGAATCCATGTTTCGCAAGAAACATGCTCTACCTATGCATATACGCCATCCACGGCATACACATGCTCATCATGCTCACACACATGATTTTATGTATACTCATGTGTATAGTTGTACACATTCTGGACGTACGGGCCACCTTGCAAAATTTTCTTATGATAGAATAAATATTTAAATTTTACAAATAAGTTTTTTTGGGTTAGGAAAGGTGCTAACCCTCTTAGACCTAAAATGAAAGTATGGGTATCAAAAGCCACCCCTATTTCATTTGTTGTAGGTGTGGGCTCTCACACGATGTGAGAATGTTGGTGCCTTGATGGTGGATCCGTTCAAGCCATATGGACACATTTTATGGATGCATCACTTTTAAGGATGTTTGGTGGGAGGACCACCATGGTTTGAAGAAATAGAGACTAGCCCCATCAGTGTTGATAACTATCTCTATTCTCCTTATTTCTGTTTACACGCTTTTGTATTAATATTTTTAGCATGTCATATTTTTAATAATGTTCATTATGTTAAATGCAATGTTATTAGACATGTGATATGCATAGATAGTCTATGAGATACACCCATATTTATATGGACTTACATTTTTCTGTTCTCACTTTAGTTTAGCTATTGTGTATACTTAGTTCTAAAACACGTGCATTTAACCTAATGATCATATTTGCTATGTTTTTGCACTTCATGTTTTAACTATATGTTTAGATGTCACTTTCATTAAAACTTGTGTTATACTTGTACAACTAGTGAGCCACATTTGATTATTATATATTTGTGCTTTATTGCTCATTTGTACCCATTATATGTACTTGTATAATATTATTTTGATGATTCTTGCATCTTAACTTGTATTCCTAATTTTTATATATGTTTCCATTAAAATGTATTTAGCTTCATGTATATGTCAATTTTGTCTATAATAATAGATATACATGTATATCCTAGTCATTTACTTTCATGCAAAATTCTAATATGGACTTGTTTATGTTTGGGATATGTATGTATACTTTTAGTTTCTACAAAATATATATACCTTGAAGCTTGTTTAATTTTAATGAAAATTTTAGTTTTAATGATTTCTATTTTTTTGATAAAAGAACTTCATGTTTGTTTTGAGTCTTATTGATTTATTTCATGAATTTGTTGCTCGCATGATTCTTGTATACTTACTTTTATATTTACTTATGACTTTGTTTCATGAGCACATTTTTTAGTTTTATAGATTTTGATTAACAACTCTTGTGTGATATACATATTTCTTGGATACATTTGTGTTTTATTCCTTGCTTAAAGATTTCGTACTAATTTTCAAAATTAACTTAAAACTAGTTTCGTTATTCTTCAATTGGTAGAATTTTCAAATATGTTAAAGTATTTTCAAATCATGTATTTGAAAACCCTACCAACCAAGGGGCGGTTGGATGGGCGACCATGCCTTTTATATCTTTAAATGAATATGTTTCAAAAATGTATATGATAGGGAGGTAGTTATGAGTTATACATAATTTTTAATGAAAATCATTTTGTATACTAATATTTTCTATATATGTATGGATCATATCTAAATTAACATTATATTGCTTTGATACATACATATAGATATTTTCTTGTACTTTAAACATATATGTCATACATTTTTAGCACAAATTATTTCTTGCTAAGCTTGATTTAGTCCTTAATGTCAGTTGTTTTTCAATTGGTATATCTTTACAAGCTTGTGCATTATTTTTATTGGTATTCCATAAAGGGGGAGAAAAATTCTTGTTTTATCTTTTAATTAGTTTATTTTCAATTGATTTCTTACTCCCACTTTTTATAATGAAAATATTTGTTTTGGTACATGCTAACATTTTCAATATTGATATCAATAATCTTAAATTGATATCTCAATTTGGTACCTATATTGCAAAATAGTTTTAGTGTTTACCTAAAAAATTATTGGTTTTTACTTTCAATTGATATCATGTCTTTCTATTGGTATCAATTCATAAAAGATTGTTTCCTTTCAATTTGTTCTTTCAATTGATTGTGTTTATTGGTATCAAAATTTTACTTTGATACGGTTTATTTGTCTTCACCCTTTATTGATGAGTGTCAAAAAGGGGGAGAAGGATATAGAATAGGTATCAATTCATATTGTGTTTATTAGTATCAAAAGTTTATTGGTATTGTTTATTTGTCTTAACCCTTTTGTTGATAAGTGACAAAATAGGGGAGAAGGATTTAAAATGGATTTAGGATTATATCTGCATGTTTTACTAAGTGTTTATGCATATATATATATATATATATATATATATATATATATATATATATATATATATATATATATATATATATATATTGTTTTTATTGGTATCTTGAGCTATATTGCATATCTTTATGTGTTTATTATTATGCATAAGTTAAGGGGGAGCTTCTATGAAGCCTATCCTCAATGAATGCATATATAACCTTATAAGTTTTGTCATCATCAAAAAGGAGAGATTGTTGGCCCAAAGGCCTTTCACCTTAGTTTTGATGATGACTAACTTATAAAAGTTAGTTTGCTAATGATCTTGTGTTTACTAAGTTTCAGATAGTGATCAAGATCTTAGTAGAGATTTGACTTCAATAAGAGATTCACAGTCAAAGTGTTGAAGCAAACAAGTGATGATTCGAGAGCTCGCGTTAAGATCACATCTAGCACTCGGTTGGAGTCAAGCTCTTTGGATCGTCTTTGGATCGAGTCGGCTTGGAGAAGTTCTACAAGAAGATTTCAGTTTTATTTAGTTTTGTTTTAGATCTTGTGTACAAATTGATTTATTTTGATATGCTCAAGTTCACACACGTACACAAGTTAAAATAGTTTTTGATTTCGATTTAACCAGTTTTAGATTTTCAAGAACATATCTTTTGATTTCATGAGTAGATTTCATCTATGTTTTCCATTGAAAATAAGTTTCATAGGAAAACTTACAAAAAAGGTGGAGGAACGAAATTACAAGTAATTAAATGAAAATTACAAGTAGATCTCCTCTGAGATTTCTGGGGAAGTATGCCGGTAGGAATCTGATCAGCGGGCGATCACTTTATCCCTTTTATGATGCAATCGATCAGATGATCAAGTTGCCTCCTAATAGGATTCCCTTCTCGCTTCGTACTAGAAATCGAGTATTTAGAAGCAGGAGAATAAGAGAACCTTCTCTAAAAGAATCTCTGGTTGAATTGTCTTCAGCTAATCTCCTCTCTAGCCTGTTCTTCCTTTTTTCCTCTCTATTCGTGTCCCTCCTTGGCTTAGCAACGGACTATTTATAGTCAAAACGAGGTGTAACTGCCCCCTTGGATTCAGCAAGACTGAATCAGTCTTTAGCTTCGCGCGATGCTCCAAATGACCTTGCAGCGAAGCTACTTGCGAGCTTCCAGCGAAGCCAGAGAGTTCGTGCGAACTCCTTCCTGCCGCTGTGGCTTAATTGTCTCCACTTAATGTGGGACGAAGTAGGCGGGTCTAACCACCCACTTAAAGTGGCATTAATCCCACTAAATTAGTGGGGTTCACCCATTAACCCCCTGGGAAACAGTCAATTGATGACCTGGTAAAGCTCGCTACGGAGCTAAATCATGTGAAGTTAAGACTTAACTCAGAGCTTCAGGCGAAGTTACCTTCGTAGCCCCATGAGAAGCTAAGACTCAACCATAATGGAGCTAAATCCTTTTTCCCTTCCAATGAAGCTAGGGATAAAGGTTCTAGCGCGAAGCTCCTGGATCAGCCTCTGGCGGGGCTAAATGGGAAGCTTCGAGCAAAGCTAATGGTTAGCCTCACAACGAAGCTACCAAGAAAGCTTCGAGCAAAGCTATAAATTAGCACTATATGGAGCCATGAAGAGCTTTAAAGCGGTGCCAGAGGATATCCCCTTGGGCTCATGCAAGATTAAGTGTTGAGCTAACTTAGCATCTTCGCGCCTGCTTGGATCTCTTCAAAGGGAACTTTGGCTTACTGTCTACTTCACTGGATTAGTAAAGTCCAAGTCGATGCCTTGTCACTGGTCACCAGCTTATCTTCGACTTATCTTTTGTAAATGCCGATAAATTAGATGTTTTTAGATTGGTTGAAGATAAATGTGAGAGTTTTGTCTTTTTAGAGTGTCAACATGACCCCCTTCAAAGTTTTCATAAATCTGTAATGGATTGGCTTAAATTTCGAAATACTTTGAACTGCTTCGGTTGATAATCAATGGTATGTGGATATGAATGTCACCTTGGTGGTTGAGTTCAACTTCGCCTTTAGCCCCACTTTCGAGTTGGAATAGGTTCGTCCAGGCACTGCAGTAATTTGCTTCCATGTAGCTCACACTTTCTAGGTAGCTTCGCCTTTGGGCTTCCTGAAGCAGCTTTGCTTCCAAACAGAGTTGGATTATCAGTGCTCCGTTAGCCTTACGCTCGCTGTGATGGAACGACGTTCGATTCCCCAAGGCTAACCGCCTTTGTGAGTTACGAGAGGGATTGCTTCCTTCTTCAAGGTTTGAATAATTTCACCTGCATTTACGAGGGAGATTATTTCCTTTTTCGAAGTTCGATTAACTTTGCATGTATTTACAAGGGGACTATTCCCTTTCTCGAGGCTAAGAATTTAAATGCTTTAACTTCGCCCGCGCTTCTAGTTGAACTGGTAGCGGCGTGGTCAGGCCATGAGGCCTATAAATAGGACTCTTGTAGTTCTTCTTAGAGAAACATACTTTTCTCTTTCTGGGAAGTTTGTTTATAACATCTCCTCATTGCCCAAGCAAGGAGACGGAGGTCCCTGAAGTAGTGGGGACTCCCACTCTGGTCGTTACCCGGCCAAGAGCTGGTGAGGCTCGGTCATCCAGAGACTTTACCAATAAATTAGTGATCTTAGAGAGTTTATCTCCCTTAATTTCTTTAGCTTTACCAGCTATTTCAGGGATTGAATTCCCTTGGTCTTTGCATTTGGCGGATCTTTGGAGAAGGGTTTCAGCCCTTTTTAACCTTCCTGGCGAAGCTAATATTATGCCTAATCAGGCGAAGAATTTTTCTAGGCGAAGCTCCTGCCTTAGCCTTTTTATTTTAGGGGGGAGGCTAACCCTGTTATATAGGCGAGGTGAGGCCTAACCTTTTCTAGACAGTTTTAGCTTCGACATACAGGCTAGGCTAGGACTTGCCATTTCAAGGTTAAGCAAGTCTTGCCATATAGGCGGGGCTAAGATTTTACCCTTTCTTGGCCAGTCTAGCCTTGCCATATAGGCGAGGCTATACTATGCCTGTTTCGAGGCATCAGTACCTTTCAAGCTCTCGAGCATTTTGCCTCTGTATAATCTGAAATTTAGCTTCAGGGCTAGTGAGTCTAGATCTAGATCAGCTCTTCTCAGGGCACAAAACTTTGATTTAGCATTTTCCTCTCTACTTAATGCTCATCCTTTTTTTTTTGTGTTGCAGTGCACTGTGCTACCAATCTTTTTGACCTGATAAAGGAGGACAAAAGTATACATCTTCATTCTTAAGTTCAGGGTTTGATCATAAGCAGGAGGAATATACTGGAGCAGCTAATGCCAACTCCAGGAGAAGGCCAGCGGTCGGCTATCCGCCATGATCCACTTAGCTGCGGACTTGTGTTGTATCATTTTCACCAATATCTCACCTTCGTTGGGTCTCTGCACAAGATATGGGAAAGGGATGTCACTAGTAAGATCTCGGATCTTTCCTTTACCAATTTTGATTAAGGAAGATCCAACTTTCTAGTGGTAACCAATCCTTTACCAATTTTGATCAAAGAAGATCCAGTTTCTTGGTGGCAAAATCTGCCATTAAGCGAAGGATTACGGTCTCATGAAAGAGGAAAGCCTTTTCGTATCAAGTTGGCTTGGCGGACTTGGGATGACTTCAAGAACCACTATTATCCTGCGAGTAGATAGAACAACTTGTATACCTTCAGAGTAGTGACTCAATTGTATGAAAGATGATTTTGATGTATTATCAATGTATCTTCCCTTTTAAATCAATAAAAATTTTCTTTTATTTGCTTTAATCCTTATCTTTCACTTTGAACTTTGGGAGAAACTGGAACGGGCTGGCTTAGGTTGAGAGACATCTATCGGGTGCAGCCGTATACCGAGCCAAGTGATTCAACTTCATTTTCTGCATAAGTCTTTTCCAAAAAGGAAAGAGAAGCTCTTAGTGGATCTAAACTAAAGCTTTCAGTGAAGCTAAATATAGGTTCCAGCGAAGTTGTTGATGAGCTCTCAGTGGAGCTAGCGCAAAGCGGAGTTAACATTGGCTTTCAGCGGACCGAATGAAGTTAACAATGAGCTCTCAGCAGAGCTATAGCATGACCTTTCAGCGGAGTTAAGCTCTCAGTGGAGCTAAGTTCTCAGCGGACCTGACCAAGCTTCATGCGAGGTTAATGACGAGCTTACAGTGAAGTTTAACTTCGTTGTCTAGTGTCGTCGTTTCAAATTTGAAAATAGTGCTTGCACTCCTTTTTAAGTAGTGAATTTAGAGGCGCGTGTGACACCTGAGACGCGAAGTTATAAGTGCTACATGCGCCTATAAAAGCCACACTCGGCTGATTTAGAGAAGTTCATCTTCTCTTTAGAATTGTCAAGTTCTTTCAGAGAATTTTCTCTCCTTCATCTCCTTTTAAAAACTCTTTTAGAGCTTTTTTTTCCACACTCTAATGGCCCCTAAGCAACGCGCAGGGAAAGAGGTGGCGACCTCTGCGACGGCGCCGCCCTCTCTACCGCCAGTGATAGGCCACCCTATTGAGGGTAGGAAAATTTTTCCCTTTTCAGAGATTTTCATCTCTTTTTGAAGCCGTAATCTAGCTATTTCGTGGTGAATCCCCCGTGATTCATCATGATCTTAGTGATTTCAAGGGTTTACCTCCCTTATTTCTTGATTTTTTTCTTCTGAACTTAAGGGGTTTTAATTCCCCTTTAATTTCATGATTAGAAACTGAACAATTTCTTTCTTTCATGCTTCGCCACAAAGCTAGCCGTTTGGGCTATTCACATTCTGCGAAGCTAGCTTTTTTGAAGTGAAGCTGGATGGAGGACTTACGTCCTTTGAGTAATTTTAGGCACAAGTGCCTTTTAGCGAAGTTAGCCCATTGGGCTTTCTGCATTCTGTTAAGTAACAGAATGTGAAGCCAAGCCTCTGAGCGAAGCTAGATAGTAGGGTTACCCTACTTAGGCGGAACTGCCTTTTAAACTTCCATGCGAAGCTAATGGTTCATGGCTTCTTGTACTTCTGCCTTTGCGAGGGTGCGAAACTAATGCTAGGCTAGCTTCGCTTGGAAGTGAAGCTATGCCTTTGGCGCTTCGTTTTCTTCTGCACTCTGGCTTTTTGCAGAGTGCGAAGTTGAACTTCAGTGCGGAGTTAAGCTTCAGTGCGGAGCTACTGTTAGGTTAGGCTAGCTTCGGTTTAGAAGCAAAGCTATGCCTTAGCATTTTTTTTGCTTTCTCCTTTCCCTTTTTAACTCCTGGGCTAATATATTTTTCACTTTTTGCTTTGCAGTGCACTATACCCCTGGGCCTCTGAACAGCCTTTTTGGGTCGGCTAGGGGTTTGGATGGTAACTTTAGCTTGTAATTCTAGGGGCAAGCTTCATTATTTAGAGCGGAGCACTTCTAGCCGCGATGCCCTGATCTACACTGGAGATCAGCGTACAATGAGGAGTATCCTGACTACTGCTCCTCTAGAGGACTGTGATCAGAAGATTTACCAGAAGCCCCGATTCATGTTTGGAGACACAGTGCCTGACACAGATCATCAACTGTTGGCTAGGGAAGAGCAGTGGATCTTTAATTTGAATGGCGAGAAGTACTACCTCCCATCCAGCAAGTGTCATTTCCCACTATTCTTCTTTCAATGCGTAATGAGGTTTCGGAAGATGAAATGGCAAGTAACCCGGACCACCGACTCAGTTCTTGTGGGTATTTTGATAGCTGCTTCTCCTGGCTATACAAAGGCAGGTCCTCCTCAATGCATACTGGGCCTTCACCCAGGAAACGTCCTCTAAGACATCCCGATGGGGGGAAATCCGGCCATGGCTCAGACTTTTGAAAATCAAATTCTTCAGAGTCAAGGGTAACTACCTAGCAACTGACTTCAGGACTCCAGGTTGGATTCATCCTCTCAAGGCCTGGTGGAGAGACTTGACTCTATATGTCCTGGCCTATTTTGAGGAAGATTTGGAGAGGCTGAGACTCCACGAGGCTATGAGGGCTACCTGTTACAGCATCCAGACGAGCGTAGCAAACTTCTACGCCATCTTTGAACTGTATTGCCTAGCTACAAGGACTTTCTTCATGCCTGCAGGCGAATTGGGCATAGCTTTGCATGAGATGTGGGCAGTCTCTGCTTTGCCAATTGGACTTATGAAGAATACTTCCTGATCAGCACAAAACATGCATAAATATAAGTAAAGGAATGTGGGTCGATGTTACTGCTTTTGCGATTCTTCTGTAGTAGCAAAGTGGCTATACGGTCGTATCCACAAGGAGGGAGAGCGATGGAAGCTTTGATTGGCTTCTTTGTTCAAAGTAAAGAGAAAGTTATTTGTTTCAAATAAAAATCGAAAAGAAAACAAGTATTGTTTCAAAGATTTCTTGAATTTGGTTGATGTTTGTAAAGATGAGTTTTCTTAATGGTAAAAACGCATTGATAACTTTCTACTAAGAACTCCCACTAATTTCTAACTTTTGAAGATGTAGCCTCACGATGGATCATAGGCAAGCATAACCTGTATCCATAGGAACTATTCACGTTTGAGACTGAATGAAAGTTATTCCTTCAACTTAGCTTTACATAGCTAAATTTGAACATTCCCTTATCAAGAAATAATCGAATGCGAGAATAAAGGAAGAAACAAGTGCACAAATGGTATCGGTAAAGATTAATAAGAACATCTCTACTTACAAAGACAAGCAAAGTTTCCAATCTATAGATCATCAAAAACCCATTAAGTATGAAATATAAGAGAGCTAATACTTGTAGTCAAGTTAGAGTTAGAACCCTTGTCTTAAGATATCATAGCTCTTGTTTGCACAAGGATTGTTTGACACTATTGACTCATTTGGGTTATCAATCAAGTTGTTAGAGATTAGTGGGTTAGTAGTTAGTTAGCCATGTAATGAAAGAGTTAGTTAGATATGAGTAAGAAAAGAAAACAACAAGAAAGAAGAAGTAAAGAGAAGGAGTATTACACTAAAATAAGAAAGTAAAAGCAAATGAAAATGCTAAGTAAATGAAAAGAAAAAAGAGAAGTATTACTTGTATAAGCTTGTTGATTAATCTCTAATATTACATAATTTTTATCACATCTGCACAATTATCTTATATCAAATACTGCTAATAATGTTTTGCTTGTGTGATCCATGGTTCGTGGTGTGCAATGAAGAAGAAGACCATAAATCACCATTTAATTGGTGATTAAAGGCCTGCAAAGTAGCCATTGACCTTAGGTGGAGATTCTGTTAGACCTGGGGACTCAAATCAGAAATCTGGAAAGTACGACTGACAGGGGACCAACGTGACTACACACAGCAGGCGGCGCTGTGTGCGCCGCCCTGGTACAGCCGCAGAAACGAGGCTCTGGCCGTGTTTCCGCGGCCGTACTGGCGCGACCGCGCTAGTGCCTCGGGCCAGGGTTGCCTCCTGGCCCCCTTTCTCCTGGTGCCTATAAATATCCCCTTTGGGGTTCTACAGAGGAGAGATCCAGAGCTTAGGAGTTGTTGTTATCTTGTTTTTAGGATTTGTAGTTGTTTTGTTTCCTTCTTCTTCTAGTTTAATTTAGCCATTAGAGTGAAGGAGAGAGTGTGTAAAAATTGTATTTGAAGGGTGACAAGCTTATACAAGTAATTACTTCTCTTTCTTCTTTCCATTTACCTGTTGTTTTCATTTACTTCTACCTCCTTGTTTTAGTATAACACTCTTTCTCTTTACTTCTTCTCTCTTGTTGTTTCTTTTACTACCATGTCTAACTGACTCTCTTATTGCATGGCTAATTAACTACTAACCCACTAACCTCTAACAACTTGATTGATAAACCCAAATAAGTCAATAGTGTCAAACAAGTCGTGTGTAAATGAGAGCTATGATATCGTAAGACGAAGATTCTAACTCTATCTTACTCACAAGTATTCTCTTTCTTATATTTCATGCCTAACTGGTTTTTGATGATCTATGGATTGTAAACTTTATTTATTTCTATAAGTTAGAGATATTCCTTTTAACTTTGCCGATACCATTAGTGCACTTGTTTCTTCCTTTATTCTCGCCTTCTATTAGATCTTGATAAGAAAATGTTCAAGTTTTTGCCGTATAAAGCTAAGTTAAAGGAAGAACTTTTACTCGATTTTCTCGTGAATAGTTCCTATGCATAAGGATTATGCTTGCCTATGATCCATCGTGAGGCTACATCTTTAAGAAGTTAGAGATTAGTGGGAGCACTTAGTAGAAAGTTAGCCATGCGTTTTTACCATTGAGAAAATCCACTTTTACAAACCAACAAACCAATTGAAACAATTCTTGAAACAATACTTGTTTTCATTTCAATTCTTTATTTGAAACAAAGATCTTTTTCTTTACTTTGAACAACGAAGCCGCATCAAAGCTTCCATCGCTCTCCCTCCTTGTGGATACGACCCGTAGAGCCACTTTGCTACTACGGAAGAATCGCAAAAGCAGTAATATCGACCAACACTCCTTTACTTATATTTGTGCATGCTTTTTGCCGATCAAATTTTGGTGTCGTTACCGGGGAGGGAACGGCTTTATTGTTCAACACTAAAGATTCTTCTTTGTTTTTGTAGGAGATGTACCAAGAAGCTAGCTATTACAGGAAGCAAGAGCAGTGGCCAAAGACACTGCACGAGAAACTCATTTGCCCTCGAAAAATTCATGTAAAAATGAATTTCTCCAATTGAAGTACTAACGAAAGATATTTTTGCAGGGTTACAGAAAATCGCTCAAATTGCTTTCTCAAATTTTTAGTTCATTTGTATGCTTCACCTTTACACTTGTAATAATTCAACAGAAATCCATTTGTTGCTAAATTCAAAATCAAATTAGGCTCTTGCATTTAGGGCACGTGTCTATTTCAATTCATTTCAATTTCTGTTGAAGAATGTTGGAGAAAGAGTACGTGTGAATTCATGTAGAATAGGACCAACATTTTGGAGTGATTTATCACTTTGAGTGTTATCTTGTTATGAATATATTATACATTTGCACAATTGACATTAAGGGCAAAATCTCAAATAAATAAGATAAGGTGGGAATTTCATCACCCTTCCTTAGCCCAAAAACCATCTCCAAGTGCACTCACACTATCCCCAGCCTTAACTAAAAATTGATAGACGTTGGCCCTAGGGACATCTCGGACTCATTAAGAGATTAACCAAGGGTAAAAATTGTAAGAACTATACTGCTGCAAAATCGGTGTCTAAGGAAAGTGGATTGAGAGGTTAAGCCACGAAAGCTCCGTGGTTTGACGTAATTAAGACCCGTTGCTCACGCTCGGATACCTTCCACCGAGTTTTGCCCTTTCCTGGCCGATTAACTTGTAGTTGAGTTCCTGTAACAACCTCCCCCGAGAATCGACCAGTTAGGAGTCGTCTAGGTCCAGGTACCTTAGACTAAGGCTTGGTGGTTGTTTTTCTTTTTTTTGTTTGTTTTTTGTTCTTTTCGATTTTTGTTGTCTATACGTTATTTATGGTGTGTTGTATGCAAGAGTGGGTGAGAGATCCTGTAACTTCCAGATTAACCCGTAACACTTCTCTACCCTTGCATCCAGAACAGGTAATGGTGTCGTTTCAAGACAGGTTTACCCGATCAGAACCTCACTGCCATCTTGTATAAAACTGCCTGAGGCGAATGGAAATAACTTTGAATTAAAGCCTCAATTCGTCAACACTCTTCCAAAATTTCATAGTTTAGAATCGGAGGATCCATACTTCTTTGTTAGGGAATTTGAAGAAGTATACCTCATGATAAGCATTCCCAAGCTAGGAGACGATGCCATTAGGTTACGTTTCATTCCTTTCTTCCTAAAAGACCTAGCTAAGAAATGGTTGTACAGTTTGGTTGTAGATTCAGTTACAATGTGGGACGATTTCGTCAAAGCCTTCTTGAAGAAATTCTACCCAATCCACAAAACTGTCCTCATTAGAAAGAATATCATGCAGTTCTGGTAAAAACAGAGCGAACTATTTTGGAGATACTTTGAGCGATTCAAAGATCACCTAGCTCAGTGCCCTCATCACGGTGTAGAGAAATGGCCTCAGTGCCAGATTCTCTATGATGGTTTGGATTATCAAACGAAAACCCTGTTAGAAACCATGTGTGAGGGAGGGTTCTTGCAAAAGGATGAAAATCAAGGTTGGGATTTGTTTGAGAATTTAGCTGAGAAAATCCTGTAATGGGAGCCAAACTCAGAAAATCAAGGAATTCACAATCCATAGCTTCAAAAGGAGGGCTCCTATCCTTAGAGTCATCCATACCTGCAGAAGCTAAGATTGCTACCCTGATGAGTAGAATAGAGGCTCTAGAAATAAAAGAGCCAGCCAATGTCAACTAAATAAACCCAGTACCAATTCACAATCCAGGTTATTCATACTGTCAGGTACCGAACCATATCTTTGAAGAGTGTCCTATTTTTCAGACTCACCAAGTGCCGCCAGAACACATGAATGCGGCTTACTCACGACCGCCGCATAATCCTTACTCGCAAACGTACAATCCCAGTTGAAGAAATCATCTAAATTTCTCTTGGGCCCAGAATAATTCTTCTAGGGCAAATTTCCCCAATCATCTCCACCATCCCAATCATCCAACGAATTTTCTCAGTCAAGCTCCATCTTCCTCCTACCAAAGTTCACCAATTGAGAAGAAATTCAGTAAATTGGAGGAGAGCATGGAGGCTTTTATGAAATCCCAAGCTGCCTTCATGCAAAATCAAGGACAAACATTGAGCAACTATTCACAGGCTATATCGAGATTGGAAATGCTAATGAGTCAATTGGCTAACTCTCTAAGTGAAAGACCAAAGGGTACTTTACCTAGTCAGCTGCTAGTTAACCCCAGCAACACCAATAAGGCATATGAGATTCAAGATCATTTGATCAACTAGTGCAATGTTATTCATACTCTTCGATTAAGAAAGAAGGTAGACAATCAGGTCTACCAACAGAAAGCTCCTTCCCACATTGATCCTGTTCCTACTTCCACATCTGCCAGCCCCCCCATCTGCTCCACAAACGTCTGACAAAGACACAGCTGCTAAACAAGTTCATAAGCATGTAGCACCCTTTCCCAATAGGCTTACGAACAATAATAAGAACATGCACATGGAGAAGATACTTGAGATGTTTAATTAGGTCAAACTGAATGTGCCTCTTCTTGACATTATCTAACAAGTCCCAGCCTATGCCAATTTTTTAAGGATATGTGTACAAAAAAGAGAAAGACAAATGTGCCCAAGAAGTGTTCTTGGCAACCAACATAAGCCAAATTCTATTTGGTCCCATTCCGGTGAAATACAAAGATTCTGGATGTCAAATAATTTCATGCACCATAGGATAAACAGAAATTAGCAGAGCACTTCTTAACCTGGGAGTAAGTATCAACTTGCTACCTCTCTCAGTATATCAGCAACTTGGGTTGGGTGAGCTGAGTCCAACTCGAGTCACCATTCAGTTAGCTGACCGATTTGTGAAAATCCTGAAGGGGAAAATCACAGATGTCCTTATCCGGGTCGGAGATTTCATCTACTCCATTGACTTCATTGTACTTGAGACCCAACCTGTGTCAAATACGCGGTCTCAAACTCCTGTTATCTTAGGGCGCCCATTCCTTGCTACAGCTAGTGCCATAATCAACTATAGGAAGGGGTCTATGTGATTGACCTTTGGAGACATGACGAAGGAAGTCAATGTCTTCAATCTTGAAAGACAGCCCAGAGATATAAATGATCAGACTTTTGAGCTCAATTCCATTGAAAATTTGACCAGTGAGCACGAAGAAAGCATAGAGATGGAAGCAGAGAGCGAATTTGATCTAGACTCGGAGGATTTCAACTAGACCAGATCATAAATTCGGCAGTGGAATGGGCATCAAGCCCAAGTGTACCCCCATTCAGGATCGAAATTCCTGATATCACCTCCAATGAATTCACACCTTCCCTAGAGTTAAAAGCCTTACCTGAACACCTCAAGTATGCCTGCTTGGGCAGAAGAGAAACCCTGCCAGTCATCATAGCATCCCATCTGACTGAACAACAAGAGGACAGCTTGATGTCTGTACTGAAGAGACATAGGGAAGCCATTGGATAGACTATGAAAGATATCAAGGAGATAAGTCCCGCAATAGTTCAACATAGAATTCATTTAACTGATGAAGTGGTTCCCAGGAGGGACCCACAGCGCAGGCTTAACCTACTCATGCAAGAGGCTGTAAAACAGAAATTTTGAAACTATTAGACAATGAGATTATTTATCCCATTTCTGATAGCCAATGGGTTAGTCTGGTTCATGTGGTCCCCAAGAAAGCTAGTTTTATGGTGACAGAGAATGAGCAGAAAGAGTTGGTACAAACAAGACTGCCTACCAAGGTTTGTATTTGTATTGACTATAGAAAGTTGAATGCGACCACTCATAAAGACCACTTTTCGCTACCCTTCATCGACCAAATGCTTGAACGGCTGGCTGGACATGAGTACTATTGTTTCTTGGATGGGTACTCGGGATACAACCAGATTCCCTTGCTGTAGAAGACCAGGAGAAGACTACATTCACCTGCCCATTCGGAACCTTCGCCTACCGACGCATGCCCTTTGGATTATGCAACGCTCCCGCGACATTCTAACGGTGCACGCTCAGTTTGTTCTCTGACATGGTGGAACGTTTTCTTGAGATTTTTATGGATGACTTCTCCATCTATGGAGATTCATTTGATCAATGTCTTCATCATCTAGAGTTAGTTCTGTAAGATGCAAGGAGAAGAATTTAACTCTAAACTGGGAGAAATGTCACTTCATGGTGAGACAGGAGATTGTCTTAGGCCATGAGATTTCTAAGAGAGGAATTGAAGTGGACAAGGCAAAAGTAGAAGTGATTGCTAAGCTTCCACCACCCAAAAGCATCAAGGATATCGGATCCTTTCTAAGGCACGATGGGTTCTACTGACGGTTTATTAAGGACTTTAGCAAAATCACTAGGCCCTTAACCAACCTGCTCGCTAAGGACGTGCCCTTTGATTTTACGAATTATGTTTCAAATCATGGGAGAAGCTTAAGCAAGACCTTGTATCTGCGCCTATTATTTCTGCGTCAGATTGGGCACAACCGTTTGAAATCATATCGATGCCTCTGATTTTGCTATCGGTGTTGTTCTTGGACAGCGCATCGATAATATGCAACACGTGATCTACTACTCGAGTAGGACCCTGAATGATGCCCAACAGAATTATACAACGACTGAGAAGGAATTCTTGGTCATTGTCTTTGCGTTAGAAAAATTTTGGCCCTACTTGTTAGGATCAAAGACAACGATTTTCATGGATCACTCGGCATTGAAATACCTCATGACCAAGAAGGAAGCAAAAGCCCGATTAATTCAATAGATCCTTCTGCTTCAAGAATTTAACTTGAAAATTGGGGATAAACAAGGTATAGAAAATGTCGTTGCTGATCATCTATCGCGAATTCTGAACGCACCTCTCATACAAGCTCCGATCAACGAGGACTTCCCAGACGACCACATCATGGCCATCTTCAAGGAACCATGATATGTGAACATAGTCAATTACCTGGCCACTAGACAATTACCCGCTGACTGGACAAAGCAAGACCAGTGTCATTTCTTTGCCCATATACGTACTTCTTCTGGAAGAGTCGTATCATTTTAAGTATTGTCCCGACCAGATTATTCGACGATGCATACCAGAGGAAGAACAGAGGAGTGTGCTTAGCTTTTGCCATGAACTTGCATGCGGCAGATATTTTGGTCCCTGCAAAATCACAGAGAAAGTTTTACAAAGTGGGTTTTACTGGCCCACTTTGTTCAAAGACTCATTCCACTTTTGCAAGTCATGTGCAAATTGTCAGAAAAATGAGAAAATGTCGAGAAGAGATATGATGCCCCTGAATCCGATTCTTGAAGTTGAATTTTTTGATGTTTGGGGTATCGAATTCATGGGACCATTCCCAAATTCCTTCAGCAACCAGTTCATCTTGGTTGCTGTGGATTATGTCTCTAAATGGGTAGAAGTTTTTCCAACTAAGACCAACGACAACAAAGTGGTTGTCAAATTTCTCAAGGAAAATATCTTCTCCCATTTCGGCACCCGCAGAGCGATAATTAGTGATAATGGGTCGCATTCTACAATAGAGTTTTTGAAGCTCTAATGCAGAAATATTCCATCACTCACAAGTTATCCACTCTGTGTCATCCCCAAACAAATAGGCAAGTCAAAGTGACCAATCGACAAATTAAGCTCATTTTGAAAAAGACTGTTGGACAAAACTGAAAAGAATGGTTGGTCAAGCTAAATGATGCATTGTAGGCTTATCGTACTGCTTTTAAGACAGTCCTGGGGATGTCTCCTTATAGAATCATTTTTAGAAAAGCTTGTCATCTACCAGTCGAGTTAGAATACCGAGCCCTATGGGCTATTAAGCAACTCAATTTCGATCTGACCAAACCCGGTGAACTAAGGAGACTACAGATCTCAGAGTTGGAGGAAATACGAAACGAGACTTATGAGAATGCATGGATTACAAAACGCATAACTGAAATTTTTCATGACCAGATCATCAACCGGAAAAACTTTGCCCGGGAGACAAGGTTCTGCTATACAACTCGAGGCTTCACATTTTTGTGGGAAAGCTTAAAACTCGTTAGTCAAGACCATTCATTGTGCGCACCGTCTTCCCACACAGTGCTGTGGTTATTGTTGATTCTAAGAGTAATACGGAATTCAAAGTGAATGGGCAAAGACTGAAGTCCTTTTTGACCACTGAGCCTGCGTCTCATGCTGAAATTATGCTGAGTCTTTTCGCTCCATCATACACCTGACCATCGCCATCCACAACCCACCAAAAAAAGTGTAAATACAAATTTCTTTATACTTATTGTTTATATGCTCACCCCATGTATACTTGTATATACCCTTTTTTTGGACATTTCTTTTTCTCCCTCTCCCTTAGCCTATTCGCACTTGGTCGGCCCGCGTCGACGGAGATGGTGATATATTTTCTTTCCCCTATTTATTGCATTTGCATTTACATGATTAGCATTTAGGACAATGCATTAGATAGGTGTGGGGGGGTGCTAACATTCTTTCTTTTCTTTGTACTTAAAAAAAAACCTCCTTAACGAAAAAAGAATTTTATACTCTTTATAAAAATGATTACTCTTTATAAAAATGCCAAAAGGTTGAAAGAATTAAGAGAACCTTATTAAGGAATCTTTATTTTAGCTTAAAGAAAACAGAAACATTGGTTTGACTAAAAGTTAGCAGGGCAAGGAAAATAACTCATACCTTTTATTAAGCCTTAGTAGAATATGCATAAACCACACAAACATGCTTGGGATGTAGAGACGCAACTTTTGAAAGAAAAAAATTGGATAATTGTGCCTCAAGAAGCATGATTACTCACGCCAAAAAAATAGATATATAAGTAAATCTTGATTTTGTGGCCTACTTTACTTGCATATTTGACCTGAGGGGTGTTTTTCCACCTGGTGCCCTAAAACCATCTGGTTTGGGAGTCATCGGTTTGATATATGTTACGTGAGTAAAGTAGAAGGCCTAAAGAAACCAAGAATAAACATCTAGATAAACATTAATAAAATTAAATGACATTCAAAGTTAGTTAAAAAATTCCAAGCACATCACGCTTACACATTATGCATATCTATCTAAAGCAAAATAAATAGAATGAGTTAAAAGTATAAGATCCTTTCTAAATTCAAAGAAAAACCATAATTTTTTCTTTTATGAAGGCTAAAGTATAAGAGGACTTAAGAAGGTTAAACCTAATTCTTATATCATTCGGTTATTTTTTACTTAGATGATTGAATGTTCTTTTTCTTGAAAGAGGTTTGCTGACAACTAACATTTTTCTTCATTTATTGGATTTGTGGGTGCAATCTACTGAAAACCCTCAGGAGATAACACTCCTCCTCTAGGGAAAACCTAGAGGTTCAAAAGCTTATTGTATATGCTCAGTGCAATCATGTCACCTGCGAAAGTGTGGTGTAATAATTCTGTTGTTTTTGTTTTGCTCAGGACGAGCAAAAAATAAGTGTGGGGGTGTGATTAGTCTTTAATATTGCATAATTTTTATCACACCTGCACAATTATCTTATATCAAATACTGTTAATAATGTTTTGCTTATGTGATCCTAGATTCATGGTGTGCAATAAAGAAGACGACCCTAAATCACCATTTAATGGGTGATTGAAGGCCTACAAAGTAGCCATTGATCTTAGGTGGAGATTCTATCAGACATGGGGACTCAAATCAAAAATCTGGAAAGTACAACTAACAGGGGACTAATGTGACCACACACAGCAGGCAGCGTTGCGCGCTCTGCCCTAGTACAGCCGCAGAAACGTGGCTCTAGCCGCGTTTCCGTGGCCGTACTGGCGCGGCCGCGCCAGTGCCTCAGTCCAGGGGTTGCCCCCTGGCCCCCTTTCTCCTGGTGCCTATAAATACCCCCTTTGGGGTTCTACAGAGGAGAGATCCAGAGCTTAAGAGTTGTTGTTATCTTGTTTTTAGGAGTTATAGTTGTTTTGTTTCCTTCTTCTAGTTTTAGTTTAGCCATTAGAGTGAAAGAGAGAGAGAGAGTGTGTAAAAGTTGTATTTGAAGGGTGATAAGCTTATACAAGTAATTACTTCTCTTTATTCTTTCCATTTACTTGTTTTCATTTGCTTCTACCTCCTTGTTTTAGTGTAACACTCTTCTCTTTACTTCTTCTCTCTTGTTGTTTCTTTTACTATCATGTCTAACTAGCTCTCTTATTGCATGGCTAACTAACTACTAACTCACTAATCTCTAACAACTTGATTGATAAACCCAAATGAGTCAATAATATCAAACAAGCCTTATGCAAACGAGAGCTATGATATCTTAAGACGAGGGTCTAATTCTATCTTACTCTCAAGTATTCTCTTTCTTATATTTCATACTTAACGGGTTTTTGATGATCTATAGATTGTAATTTACTTATTTTTGTAAGTTAGAGATATTCCTTTTAACTTTGTCGATACCATTACTTCACTTGTTTCCTCCCTTATTCTCACCTTCTATTGGATCTTGATAAGGGAATGTTCAAGCTTTTGCCGTGTAAAGCTAAGTAAAAGGAAGAACTTTCACTCGATTTTCACGTGAATAGTTCTTATGCATAAGGGTTATGCTTGCCTATGATCCATCGTGAGGCTACATCTTCAAGAAGTTAGAGATTAGTGGGAGTACTTCGTAAAAAGTTAACCATGCATTTTTACCATTAAGAAAATCCACTTTTACAAACCAACAAACCAATTCAAACAATTCTTGAAACAATACTTATTTTCATTTCAATTCTTTATTTGAAACAAAGATCTTTCTCTTTACTTTGAACAACGAAGCCGCATCAAAGCTTCCGTCGCTCTCCCTCCTTGTGGATATGACCCGTGAGTCACTTTGCTACTATGAAAAAATTGCAAAAGCAGTAATATCGACTAACACTCCTTTACTTATATTTGTGCATGCTTTTTGCCGATCACTTGTCACCTTCAAATACAACTTGTACACACTCACTCTCTTTCACTCTAATGGTTAAACTAACTAGAAGAAGAAGGAAACATAAAAATAACTACAAGTCCTAGAAATAAAATAACAACAACCCCTAAAACTTTAGATCTCTCCTCTGCAAAACCCCAAGGGGGTATTTATAGACACTAGAAGAAAAGGGGCCAGGGGCAACCCCTGGCCCAAGGAACTGGCGCGGTTGCGCCAGTACGGCTGCGGAAACGCGGCCAGAGCCACACTCCGGAGGCTGTCCTGGTCTGCTGCGCGCTGTCGCTTCATTCCCCTGTCGGTTGGATCTTTTGAATTTCTGATTTGATGCCCTGGTCTGACAGAATTACCTCCTAAAGTTAATGGCTACTTTGTAGGCCTTTAATCACCTACTAAATGGTGATTTAGGGTCTTCTTCTTCATTGCACATCATGGACCTAGGATCACACAAGCAAATCATTATTAGCAGGATTTTATATAAGATAAATGTACAGATGTGATAACAATTATGCAATATTTGAGACTAATCAACCCCCACACTTATCTTTTTGCTCGTCCTGAGCAAAACAAAAACAATAAAATTATTACACCACTTTCGCAGGTGACGTGATTGCACTGAGCATGTGCAACAAGCCTTTAAACCTCTAGGTTTCCCTTAGAGGAGGACTGTTGACTCTTGAGGATTTTTAGCGGATTGCACCCACAAAATCTAATGAATGAAAAAATATGTTAATTGTAAGCAAACCTCTTTCAAGAAAAAGAACTTTTAATCATCTAAGTAAAAATGACTGAATGATATAAGAATCAGGTTTAGCCCTCATAAGTCCTCCTGTACTTTAGCCTTCATAAAAGAAGAAATTATTTCTTTGAATTTAGAAAGGATCTTGTACTTCTAACTCATTCTGTTATTTTTATTTAGATAGATATGCATAATGTGTAAGTGTGATGTACTTGGGATTTCTCAACTCAACTTTGAATGTCATTTTATTTTATTAATATTTATCTATATGTTTATTCTTAGTTTGTTTAGGCTTTCTACTTTACTCATGCAACACATATCAAACTGATAACTCCCAAACCCGATGGTTTTAGGGCACCAGGTGGAAAACACCCCTCAAGTCAAATATGTAAGTAGAGTACGCCACGAAATCAAGATTTACTTAGTTATATATATATATATATTTTGGCGTGAGTAATCATGCTTTTTGAGGCACAATTATCCAGCCTATTCTATTAAGGCCACGAAATCGCAAGCATGTGTGTGTAGTTTACGCATATTCTATTAAGGCCAAATAAAATGTATGAGTTATTTTTCTTGTCTCTCCCAACTCTTAGTCAAACCAATATTTCTTTTTTATGTAGGCTAAAATAATGATTCCTTAATAAGATTCCCTTAATTCTTACAACTTTTTGGCATTTTTATAAAGAGTATAAAAATTCTTTTTCGTTCAGGAGGTTTTTTAATAAAAGAAAAGAAAAAAACGTTAGCACCTCCCACACCTATCTAATGCATTGTCCTCAATGCTAGTCATATAAATGCAAATGCAATAAATAGAGGGAAGAAAAAAAATCACAGTCTCCGTCGTTTCGGGCTGGCCAAGTGCGAATACGCTAAGGGAGAGGGAGAAGAGAGTTAAAATAGGGGTAGAAAAGAAATTTCCAAAAAGTGGTATTTACAAGTATATAAGGGGTGAGCATATAAACAAAAAGTATAAAGAACACCTAAAATTTTTTTTATTTATTTACACTTTTTGTTTGGTGGTGTGTGGATGGCTATGGTCAGGTGTATGACGGAGCGAAAAGACTCAGCATAATTTCAGCCTGGAACGTAGGCTCAGTGGTCAAAAATGGCTTCAGTTTTTTACCACTCACTTTGAATTCCGTATTACTCTTAGGATTGACAATAAGCACAGCACCATGCGGGAAGATGGTGAGCACAATGAATGGTACAAACCAATGAGTTTTCAGCTTCTCTGCAAAAAAGTGAAGCCTCAAGTTGTATAGCAGAACTTGTCTCCCGGGGCAAAGTTTTTTCGGTTGATGATTTGGTCATGAAAAATTTTAGTTCTGCTTTTTGTAATCCGTGTGTTCTCGTAAACCCCATTCCATATCTCTTCTAACTTTGAGATCTGCAATCTCCTTAGTTCAGCAGTTTGGTCAGATGAAATTGAGTTGCTTAATAGCCCATAGGGCTTGGTGTTCTAACTCGACTGGAAGATGACAGACTTTTTCAAAAATGATTCTATATGGAGACATCCCAGGACCGTTTTAAAAGCAGTTCGGTAAGCCCATAACGCATCGTTTAGCTTGACCGACCATTCTTTCGGTTTTGTCCAACAATCTTTTCCAAAATAAGCTTGATTTGTCGATTGGTCACTTCGACTTGCCCATTTGTTTGAGGATGATACGGAGTGGATATTTATAATTGATGGAATATTTTCGTATCAGAGCTTCAAAAACTCTATTGCAGAAATGCGACCCATTATCACTAATTATCGCTCTGGGGTGCCAAAACGGGAAAAGATATTTTCCTTGAGAAATTTGACAACCACTTTGTTGTCATTGGTCTTCGTAGGCACAGCTTCTACCCATTTAGAGACGTAATCCACTGCAACCAAGATGAATTGGTTGCCGAATGAATTTGGGAATGGTCCCATGAAGTCGATACCCCAAACATCAAAAATTTTGACTTCAAGAATCGGGTTCAGGGGCATCATGTCTCTTCTCAAAAATTTTCCAATTTTCTGACAATTTGCACATGACTTGCAAAAGTGAAATGAGTCTTTGAACAAAGTGGGCCAGTAAAACCCACTTTGTAAAACTTTCTCTGCAGTTTTGCAGGGACCGAAATGTCCTCCGCATGCAAGTCCATGGCAAAAACTAAGCACACTCCTCTGTTCTTCTTTGGTCTACATCGTCGAATAATCTGATCAGGACAATCTTAAAAAGATACGGCTCTTCTCAGAAGAAGTCCGTACTTGGGCAAAGAAGTGACACTGGTCTTCCTTTGTCCATTCAGCGGGTAGTTGTCTAGTGGCCAGATAATTGACTATGTTCGCATACCATGGTTTCTTGAAAATGGCCAGGATGTGCTTATTTGGGAAATCCTCATTGATCGGAGCTTGGATGATAGGTGCGTTCAGAATTCTGACAGATGATCAGCTACCACATTCTCTGTACCTCTTTTATCCCAGATTTTCAGGTCAAATTCTTAAAGCAGAAGGATCCACCGAACCAATCAGGCTTTTGCTTCCTTCTTCGTCATGAGGTATTTCAATGCAGAGTGATCCGTGAAAATCACCGTCTTTGATCCTAACAAGTTGGGCCGGAATTTTTCTAACGCAAAGACAACGGCCAAGAATTCCTTCTCGATCGTTATATAATTCTGTTGGGCATCATTCAGGGTCCTACTCGAGTAGTAGATCACGTGCTGCTTATTGTCGAGCGCTGTCCAAGAACAGTGTCAATAGTAAAATCAGAGGCATCGCACATAATTTCAAACAGTTGTGCCCAATCTGGAGCAGAAATAATAGGCACATATATAAGGTTTTACTTAAGCTTCTCCCATGATTTGAAACAACTTCGTTAAAATCAAAGGGCACGTCCTTTGCGAGCAAGTTGGTTAATGGCCTAACGATTTTGCTAAAGTCCTTAATAAACCGTCGGTAGAACCCAGCATGCCCTAGAAAGGATCTGATATCCTTGATGCTTTTGGCTGGTGGAAGCTTAACAATCACTTATATTTTTGCATTGTCCACTTCAATTCCTCTCCTAGAATTCTCATGGCCTAAGACAATCCCCTGTCTCACCATGAAAGGGCAAAACTCGGTGGGAGGTATCCGGGCGTGAGCCACGGGCCCTTAATTACGCCAAACCACGGAGATTTTGAGGCTTAACCTCTCAATCCTCTTTCCTTAGCCACCGATTTTGTAGGAGTATAGTTCTTATAATTTCCACCCTCGGTTAATCTCTTAGTGAGTCTGAGATGTCCCTAGGGCCAACGTCTATCAATTTTTAATTAAGGCTTGGGTTGTGTGAGTACACTTGATGGTTTTTAGGCTAAGGAAGGGTGATGAAATCCCCACCATATCTTTTTTATTTGGGGTTTTGTTCTTAATGTCAATTGTGCAAGTGTACAGTATATTCACAACAAGATAACACTCAAAGCGATAAATCACTCCAAAATGTTGGTCCTGTTCTATATGAATGCACACGTACCTTTCTCCAGCACTCTTAAATAGAAATTGAAATGAATTGAAATAGACATGTACCCTAAATGCAAGAGTCTGATTCAATTTGTAATTTAGCAACAAATAAATTTCTGTTGAATTATTACAAGTGTAAAGGCGAAGCATACAAGTGACTAAAAATTTGAGAAAGCAATTTCAGCGATTTTCGGCAACCCTACAGAAAAGCTTTTGTTAGTACTTCAATCGGAAAAATTCACTTTTACACGAATTTTTCGACGGCAAATGAATTCTTCGTGCAATGTCTTTGGCCACCACTCTTGCTTCCCGTTATAATTAGCTCCTTGGTACTTCTCCTACACATAAAAATAAAGAAGAATCTTTAGTGTTGAACAATAAAGTCGTTCCCTCCACGGCAACGGTGCCAAAATTTGATCAACAAAATGCATGCACAAATATAAGTAAAGGAATGTGGGTCGATGTTACTGCCTTTGCGATTCTTCCGTAGTAGAAAAGTGGCTATACGGCTCGTATCCACAAGGAGGGAGAGCGATGGAAGCTTTTGTGCGGCTTCTTCGTTCAAAGTAAAGAGAAAGTTCTTTGGTTCAAATAAAGAATCGAAAAGAAAACAAGTATTGTTTCAAAGAATTCTTGAATTTGGTTGATGTTTGTAAAAATGAGTTTTCTTAAAGGTAAAAACGCATGGCTAACTTTCTATTAAGTGCTCCCACTAATCTCTAACTTCTTGAAGATTTAGCCTCACGATGGATCATAGGCAAGCATAACTTTTATGCATAGGAACTATTTACGTTGGAGAACGAATGAAAATCATTCCTTTAACTTAGCTTTACATGGCAAAACTTGAACATTCCCTTATCAAGATCCAATCGAAGGCGAGAATAAGGGAAGAAATAAGTGCACAAATGGTATTGACAAAGATTAATAGGAATATCTCTATTTACAAAGACAAGCAAAGTTTTCAATCTATAGATCATCAAAAATCCGTTAAGCATGAAATATAAGAGAGCTAATACTTATAGGTAAGTTAGAGTTAGAACCCTCGTCTTAAGATTGAAAGTACACCTAGAGGGGGGGTGAATAGGTGTACTGCTAATCTAATGAACTAAATACGGAAATTAAAACTTAATTGCAACTACACTTAATGCAACCAAGGAGTGTAGCCGAATTCCCGGTGAAGGGCTCTGGACTAACTCCTTTTGATTCCTCTGAATAAGAGTTGAGGCGCTATATGAAGCTCTCGTGGTTAAGCACAAGTGAGGTACACACAAACAAGCCAAGCATATAATGTATGTATGACAGTATGAATGATGCAAGGCATAATATAAAGAGAGAGAGTTAGAGAGACAATGGATCAAACACAAACACACGAATATGTTTCGAGGTTCAAGCACACAGCTCTACGTCCCCGCCTTCACACAGAAGGATTTCCAATCCACTTGTCCACACAGGACTCCCACACAGGGAACCTCCACTGAGGATTTGGGGCAAATACAATATGGAGTACACAACTCCTCTCTCAACTAAAACAACCTCTACACTTAGAGGCTAGGCACAAAGCCACAACAAACATCACCTCACACAAAAGGGGTAGGCACTTAGCCAATACAAAACAATCACCTCACACTTGAGGGATTTAACCACAAACTCCACCTCTCACTAGAGGGAGCCAAACACCAATCTTCACCTCTCACTAGAGAGAGCCAACCACCTCTCCAAAATCAACCTCTACACAAGAGGGATAACACAAGTAGGAGGGTTTACAACTTGGTGGTATATCTCAACCACAAACCAATTTACCCACAAATAAAAGATCCTATAGATAGGATAGAAAGATGTAGCTCAAGTGTGGAAAACAAAGTGTTATGATCAAAGAAAATCACTTGGGAAAAACACCAAATAGATATAGAATTTTTAGACCAAAAACCAATTCCCAAAAGACTATTTTCTTTGAAATAAAAACACTTTAAAACAAAATAGAGAATAGGAATTTTGAAATCAAAACTTTTTGCTTAAAACACTAGAAAAGATATGAAATTTTTCACTCTAAAAATCTTAACCAAAACACCCCTCATATGGGGTATTTATAACCCCTAAAAGGAATCTGCCCGTTGGCAGCTGACAAGGCCAGAATTGGCCTTCCGATCGACCGGACAACGGTCAAATTTTTGACCGTTGAACCTTCCAGTCGACCGCCCGGTCGACCGGGCTCTGAACCAGAGAGCAACAGCTCTCTGGCCGGTCGACCGCCCGGTCGACCGGGGCAACCCGAGAGTGGGTTGCCTTCAGTCAGTCAACTGCTCGGTCGACCGGCCCAAGGGCTGGCTGCGTGCACGTTCTTGTGCACGTCCGGTCGACCGTTTCAGTCGACCGGCTCCTGGTCCGGTCGACCGTAACGGTCGACCGCCAGAGCCTGGCAGAAATAGATTAGGGACTGAAAAACTTGGTTTTTATTATCCTATTAAATTCCATAAAATCTCTAAAAGTCCACAAAAATAAGTTTAGTATAATACATTGATATACAAACATGTGTGAAAATTTTCAACACAAATTTCAAACAATTTGAACCATTTTTGTGTTATGGAAATTTTGCCGAAAACCAAAATCTGTATTTTCCAAAACTTGAATTTTTGAATTGAAAATTCGTTTTGTCCAAAACTCATCCAAATACAAAAACATGATATTGAAACAACTTTTAAGCATGCAGTATATGGATATACTCTAATATATATATAAAGATATATATCAATGTTTTGATATTAAATCCGAAAATATGTTTTGTTAAAACACAAAACTCCAAACACATGAATAGGCATATCAAAATAAGTTTGTCTAAGATATGAAGCATACATGTATATAGAACAAATCTAATATATATTAAACCATGTAAACTTGTATTGATACTATCTATTCATGAAAACCAAGATCGGTTAAACTAAAAACCGAAAACCAATAACCATGAAACAAGAAACAAGTGTGTGTGTTGTGAACTTGAGCATATCACACTATCTAGTCTTTACAAATGGATCTAAAATAAAATCTAAACTATGTACCGAAGTCGTCTTGATGAACTCTGTCTTCAAGCCGACTCGATCCAAATGTGATCCACCGAGCTTGACTCCAATGAGTGCTAGATATGAACTTTATCGCTCGGGCTCTTGAATCACCATGTGAGAGCTCCAAAACTCCTTTGTTGAAGCTAATCACCTACTAATATCTTGGTTAAGTATCTGAAACTAAACATCACAAGAATATTAGTGAACATAATTACATGAGTTAATCATCATCAAAACTAGAGTGAAAGGCCTCCGGGCCAACAATCTCCCCTTTTTTGATGATGACAAAACTCATGGAGTTATATATGCATGATTAAAGTTAAGCTTCAAAGAAGCTCCCTTAACTCATGCATAGCAATAAATAATAAATATGTGCAATGTGTACTAAACATGGATATGCATCAACATGCATAAAAACAATGAAATGAACATGCTCTTGATACTAAACATGAAATAAACATGCTCTTGATGCCAAACTTTTAAAATAAATTCCTTTTCTATTTTAAAATAAACATGTTCTTAAGCTCTTGATGCCAATAAAAATTTCAATAAAAAACATTTCAATAAAAAAATTTAAGCTCTTGATACCAATCAAGGCCTTTTGATACCAATCAATAAAACAAAATTCTTAATACCAATTGTAAAGATAATCACTAAAGAATAAACATGCATAAAAAACTTAAGCTCTTGATACCAATCAAAGCCTCTTGAGACCAATCAATAAAACAAAATTCTTAATACCAATTGTAAAGATAATCACTAAACAATAACATGCATAATAAATTTATGCATATAAACTCAAATACTTCTCCCCCTTTTTGTCAATCATCAACAGAGGGGTCAAAGAAAAAACAATATTCTCCCCTTTTTATCTTAAACAAAATAATATTAATAAGGGGTGAAATCAAAACAAAACTTTCTTGATACCAATTGAAAGAGAAAATATATCAATATAGTGCATCATGATATCAAAGAAATATACCAATTGAAAGTACATAATTGAAAGTACATAATGTGGTATATAAAACAAATATAGATTTAAATACCAATTGATACCAATTGTAAATCAATACCAATTAAATATCAATTGTAAGTAAATAAATCAAAATTTTGATATCAATAAAACATACTAATTTTAAGTAAACTTATAGGTAATCTTGATACCAATTTGTAAAGATTAGTACCAATTGAAAGTAATTTTTCATTAAAGCATATGATATCAAAAATAATCAATATCATTTTTTTAATTATTTTTAACATAAAGTGTGGGAGTAGAATACCAAAACCAATTGAAAGGTGAAATGTGAATTTTTCCCCCTTTATGAAAAACTAAATAAAATGATGCATAAGCTTGTATAAGATACCAATTGAAACATAATCAATTGAAATATAATAGTCATAAAAGAAATCAAGTTTAGTATAACCAAAATTTGTGCTCAAAGATATAGAGATATAGTAAGCACAAATAAAACACATATATGAGTATACAAAAAGAATGTCAATAGTGATACCAATTGAAAGGATCCAATGATACCAATTGAAACACAACAAGATTAAATGTATAACTCATATTATCTTCCACCAATTTCATGCACATGTTTAAAAGGATTTTCAATAAGAAGCATACAAGGCATGGTCGCCCAACCAACTGCCCTTTAATGGGTAGGGTTTTCAAAAATAGATTTGAAAATATAGTATGTTTGAAAAGCTCTACCATAATGAAGAATACGAACTAGTTTTAAGAAAAAATTTGAAAGCTAGTACGAAATCCTTCAAGTAAGGAATAAAACAAAAATATATTTCATGAAACATGAAAATCACTCAATAATTGACACTCAAAAGATATAAAGCTCATATAGGACTCATGAAAACAATATCATGAGAAATCCTCAAATAACGTGAGTGTCAAGTTTTGTGTGAAAGACATAATCATGAAAATAGTCAATTTAGCTCAATTATGAAATTCTTTTAAAACATGAAAATCATCAAAACGATTTAATCTTCAAGGTATATGTATGTCATGTTCAAACTAAAGTATACATACATATCCAAACATAACGAGTCCACAAAAGTATATGCATGAAGGCAAGTGGCTCAAGGATGTATATGTATAGTTAATAGTTTAGACAAAATAGACATATGCATGAAGTTAAACATAAACATGAAAACATGTATAAAATGGGAATACAAGTCAAAATGTATGAATCATCAAAACTAGGCAATACTAGTACATCTAATGAGTACAAATGAGCTTTCAAGTACAAACATATAATAGTCTATTTGTGGCTCACTAGTTGTATAAGTATATACCTAAGTTTTAATGAAAACTAACATCTAAACATGTAATCAAAACATGAAGCATAGAAATCAAAAACAAGACTCATATGTTGGCCCAGAGGCCATCCATTGTAGCTTTGATGATGATTAACTCATGAAGTTATGTTTACTAATAATCTTGTGATGTTTAGTTTCAGATCCTTATCCAAGATATTAGTAGGTGATTAGCTTCAACAAAAGAGTTTTTGAAGCCTTTCACATGGTAATTCAAGAGCCCGAGCGTCAAAAATCATATATAGCACTCGTTGGAGTCAAGCTCAGTGGATCACGGTTTGAATCGAGTCGGCTTGAAGATGGAGTTCGTCAAGAATACTTCGGTACTTAGATTAGTTTATGTTTTAGATCCATGTGTAAAGATTAGATAGTGTGGTATGCTCAAGTTCACAACACACACACGTTTTATGTTTTGGTTTTCAGTTTTGGTTTAACCGATCGTGGTTTTCATGAATAGATAGATTCAAAATAAGTTTACATGGTTTAATGTATATTAGATTTGTTCTACATATATATGCTTCATATCTTAGACAAACTTATTTTGATATGTCTATTCATGTGTTTGGATTTTTGTATTTTAACAAAATATATTTTCAGATTTAATATCAAAAATATTGATATATATCTTTTCATGTATATTGGAGTATATCCATATACAACATGCTTAAAGTTGTTTCAATATCATGTTTTTGTATTTGGATGAGTTTTGGACAAAACGAATTTTCAATTCAAAAATTCAAGTTTTAGAAAATACAGTTTATGGTTTTCGGCAAAATTTGTAAGTCATAAAAATGGTTCAAAAAGTTTGAAATTTGTGTTGAAAATTTTCAGACATGTTTGCATATCAATGTATTATACCGAACTTATTTTTGTGGATTTTTAGAGGATTTTATGGGATTTAATTTGTAATTAAAAACCAAAATTTCAAGTTCTAAAAATCCCCTGCCAGGCTCTGGCGGTCAACCGTTCCGGTCGACCGGACCAGGAGCCGGTCGACCAGAACGGTAGACCGGACGTGCACGAGACGTGCACAAAGGCCATTGGGTTTGGTCGGTCGACCGAGCGGTCGACCGACTGAAGTCCCCTTACTCTCGGGTAAGGGCGGTCGACCGGTGGTTGGCAACGGTCAAAATTCGACCGTTGGCAGGTCAACTGGCCGGTCAACCGGATGGTCAAATTTGACCATAATTGCAGCCAACGGCTAATTTTTTAAAGGGGCTATAAAAACCCCATTTGTGGGTGTTTTGGCTAAGACTTCAAAGAGTAAAAATTCTCTCCTTCTCTAGTATTTTTACAAGTTTTAAAAAGAGTTTTAGAGATTCAAAGATTTCATCTTCATTGTTTTCAAAGTGTTTTGTTATTTCAAAGAAAATAGTGTTTTGGGAATTGTTTTTGATCTAATAATTCTATATCTTTTTGGAGAGTTTCCCAAGTGATTTTCTTTGTTAAAAACACTTTGTTTTTCACACTTGAGCTTATCATTCTATCCTCTCTATAGGATCTTTGTTTTTGTGGAAAAGAATTGGTTTGTGGTCTTTTGATCACTAAGTTGTAAACCCTCCTACTTTGTGTTATCCCTCTTGTGTAGAGGTTGATTGTGGAGTGGTGGCTTTGTGCCCTAGCCTCTAGTGAGAGGTTGATTGGTTGTATTGGCTTTATGCCTATCCCTCATTTGTGAGGTTGATATGGTGGCTTTGTACCTAGCCTCTAGTGAGAGGTTGTGTTTGTAAAGAGAGGAGTTGTGTACTCCCGGTTGTAGTTGCCCCAAATCCTCAGTGGAGGTTCCTTGTGTGGGAGTCCTGTGTGGACAAGTGGATTGAAAATCCTTCTGTGTGAAGGCGGGGACGTAGAGCTGGGTGCTCGAACCTCAAAACAAATTTTGTGTTTGCGCTTGATCTATTTGTTGGCCCAGAGGCCTTCCACTCTAGTTTTGATGATGATTAACTCATGTAGTTATGTGTACTAATAATCTTATGATTTTAGTTTCAGATCATTAATCAAGTTATTAGTTGGTGATTAGCTTCAACAAGACGATTTGGAAGCTTTCACATGTTGATTCAAGAGCCCGAGCGTCAAAGATCATATATAGCACTTGCTCGGTGGATCAAAGAGTTTTGGATCGAGTCGGCTTGGAGATTGCGCTCTACAAGAAGACTTCGGCACCATAGTTTAGTTTTGTGTTTAGGTCCAAATTGTAAAGATTAGAATAGTATGATATGCTCAA
The DNA here is from genome assembly GCA_038442645.1 of Agave tequilana. Classification (NCBI taxonomy): domain Eukaryota; kingdom Viridiplantae; phylum Streptophyta; class Magnoliopsida; order Asparagales; family Asparagaceae; genus Agave; species Agave tequilana. The sequence goes on from JAVJIF010032891.1 coordinate 42,594, forward strand.
GTTCACAACACACACGTTTCATGTTTTGAATATTGGTTTTCAGTTTTTCGGTTTTAGGTTTAACCGATCTTGGTTTTCATGAATAGATAGATCAAAACAAGTTTACATGGTTTAATGTATATATGATTTGTTCTATATACATGCATGCTTCAACTACTTAGACAAACTTACTTTGATATACCTATTCATGTGTTTTAGGTTTTGTGTTTTAACAAAACTTATTTTTGGAATTAATGACAAAAACATGGATATATATATTTCATGTATATAGGATTATATCCATATACATCATGCCTAAATGTTGTTTAATATCATGTTTTTGTATTTGGATAAGTTTTGGACAAAATGTATTTTCTATTCAAAAATTCAAGTTTTAGAAAATACATTTTTTGGTTTTTAGAAAATATTGTAAGATACAAAAATAGTTTTAATTGCTTGATATTTGAGTCAAAACTTTTATCACATGTTTATATATCAATGCAAAATGATAAAACTATTTTTGGTGATTTTTAGGAGTGTTAAAAGATTTTTCAAAATATTTTTAAACTGTTTTTCTGATTCAGTTTTCTGTTCCAGGCTTCAACCAGTCGACTAGTCTTCTGACCAAGTCGACTTGGCATAAAGTCGGTCGACCGGGTCGGTTAACCGACGTGCACAGATCTGTGCACGTTTGGCAGACACGGGGACGGTCGACCGTCAGGGTTGACCGGGTCTGAGAGCAGAGCTCTCTGTTTGTTTGAGTCGACCGGGGCGGTCGACCGGTAGCTGGCAACGGGCAGAATTTGACCGTTGGACGGTCGACCAGAGTGGTCGACCGGCAGTTCATTTTTGGCATTTTCTGCTGCCAACGGCTATATTTTTCCGGGGTCTATAAATACCCCATTCATAGCCTGTTTTCTCTAAGATTTTTTTGTGCGAATTTTTCCTTACTCTCTGGTGTTTTCACAGCAATCAAAAGAAGTTTTTGGATTCAAATTGAACAATCTATTTGGTGTTTTTGCTAGGGTTTGGAATATTAAAGTAAATGGTTTTTGGAAAAGAGTTTTGATTCATCTTCTATATCTTGGTTTCAGTTTTTCCCAAGGATTTTCTTTGTGATTTTGATTTCCATTCCATTGGTTTTCTCCACACTTGAGCAACATCTACTTTCTTATTCTATAGGATCTTTGTGTGGGAGAAAGAAATTGTTTGTGGTTGTTGTTTAGACCACCAAGTTGTAAACCCAATCTTTTCTTGGCTTTGTGCCTTTGGGTTGTATCCCTCAAGTTGTGAGGTGATCCTTGTGTATGCTTTGTGCTAATCCCTCAAGTTGTGAGGTGATTGTTTTGTTGGATTGGAGCTTGCCTCAAGGAGGAGGTTGTGATTGTAAAGAGAGGAGTTGGGTACTCCTTGTGAGAGTTCTTTGTGGACTAGCTAGTGGATTAGAAATCCTTCGTGTGTCGAAGGCGGGGATGTAGAGCTGGGTGCTCGAACCTCGAAACATATCTTGTTGTTTGCGCTTGATCCATTGACTCTCTCTCTATCTCTCTCTTTACTTTGTGCCTTGCAACTATTCATATTGTGCATTCATAATTGCTTGGCTTGGTTATGTGTGCATCACTTGTTGATTGCACTTGAGTGTATTGCATTAAGTTTTTAAATTCCGCATTGAGTTCTTAGATTAGCTATATCACCTATTCACCCCCCCTCTAGGTGATTTTTCACTATTGACTCTAACTCTCTCTTTTTTATATTGTGCCTTGCATCATTTACATTGTCATACATTCATTATATGCTTGGCTTGTTTGCGTGTGCCTCACTTGTGCTTAACCACGAGAGCTTCATATAGCGCCTCAACTCTTATTCAGAGGAATCAAGAGCAGTTAGTCCAGAGCCCTTCACCAGGAATTCGGCTACACTCGTTGGTTACATTAAGAGTAGTTGCAATTAAGTTTTAATTTTCGCATTTAGTTCATTAGATTAGCCGTACACCTATTCACCCCCTCTAGGTGTACTTTCAATTGGTATCAGAGCCTACGCTCCTGATATTAGGTTTAACCACCTAGGAGTGTGATCTTGGTTAGCTAATCTATCATTTGCATTTGCTTTTGCACACATATAGTTCGCACTCATGGGTAGCCCTCCCATGTTTTATTTCTCTAGACTAGACAAATGGAAGGTTCCTATGAGTTGTCATTTAAAAGCCCTAGGCTTGCATGTTTACCTTGCCATCACTAAGGAATCCTACCCTAAAGATAACAAGCATACAGAAGCCAATGCAATAGCCCTAAAGGCACTTAGAGCATCTCTTCATAAAGAATATTGACATGTGTTTTCTCACTATGATTCGGCTTTTGCAGTATGGAGCATTTTGACTTCTCCGGAGCTACCAAATTATCGATAAAATGAGGAGATTTAGAAGAGACAAATCCGATGAACGTTGCTTCATGGTCCAAGGGAATGACTCCTTGAGGTACAATCAGAAACTCAACTAGATGCTAGCTCTAGTTCATATTGCAATGAGTGTTTAGAGGCACAAGCCATGAATGATGAACTTGCTAAAAATTGTGAAAATTTGATTTCAAAATACAATCTTTTGAAAAAGGAAAGTCTTGATTTAAAAGAAGAAAATAAAAATTTATCTTCTAGACTTGAGATTGTTTTGTAAGAAAGGGATGAGATTTCAAGTGAAAATGACTCGCTTAAATCCCAACTTGATCTTGCACTTAATGAAAACAAAATTTTGAAAAGTAAAAATGATTGTGAATATATTTTGAAGAAAAATGAGGATTTAACTTCAAAATTTGATTTTGTATTAAAAGAGAATAATTCTTTGAAAAATAAAATAAATTTGATTTCACAAGAATTGAAAGATTATTTAAAGAAAAATGAATCTTTGAAAATTGATATTGATTCACATGTTTACCATGCTAGTGTAGCTTCACCTAGCTCACCTATTGCATGCTCCATTTCTTTTATAATTGTAAATGATATAAATTGTTAAAGAAAAATATGGATTGTTTGGGCTCTATTTTGAGCCATTGTGCTATGAATCATACGCGTTTGGAATCTTATTTCGAAAGAAACAAGTTCCTTCTATGCATGCACACCATACATGGCATACACATGCTCCTCATGCTCACTCTCATAACACATTGTATGCTCATGTGTACACTTGTACACATTGTGGACGTAAGGACCACCTTGCTAAATTTTGCTATGATAAGATACATGATGTAAATTTAGCAACTAAATTTGTTTGGGTTAGGAAAGGCGCTAACCCCTATGGACCCAAATGAGTGTGGGTACCAAAGACCACCCCTATTGTATTTGATGTAGAGGTGGGCTCTCGCATGACGTGAGAGTGATGGTACCTTGAGATGGATGCGTTCTGAGCTTAAAGATGACATTTAGGATGCATTACTTTCAAGGGAGTTTGGTGGGAGGACCACCTTATTTTGGAGACTTGGAGAGTTGCCCTCATAGGTTTGGGTAACAATCTCTAACTCCCATTATGTTTACATGCTTTCATATTATTCATTTTTTAGCATGTCTTGATGTTTTATGATTAGTATGTTATATGCCATGAAATTTAGATTAGTGATATACATGTTTAGTTATTTGAGACACCATGTTTTATATGGATTTATATTTAGTGTTCTCACTTTGTTTTCAACTAATGTGTATGTCCTAGATCTAATGCATGTGCATATACATATTGATTATGTGGATGTTTATGAGTTTTTGTTTTGACTTCTATGCTTCATAACTTGATTACTTGTTTAGATGTTTGTTTCATTAAAACTAGGATATATACTTGTACAACTAGTGACCCACAAATAGACCATTATATGTTTGTGCTTGAACGCTTATTTATACTCATTAGATGTACTAGTATAGTCTAGTTTTGATGATTCATGCATTTGACTTGTATTCCCCATTTTACATGTTTTTCGTATTTATGTTTAACTTCATGTATATGTCCATTTTGTCTAAACTATTAGATATACATATACATCCTTGAGCCACTTGCGTTCATGCATATACTTTTGTGGACTCATTATGTTTAGATATGTATGTATACTTTAGTTTGAACATGATATACATATACCTTCAAGATTAAATCGTTTTGATGATTTTCATGTTTTTAAGGAATTTGTTATTGAGCTTGATTGCCTAGTTTCATGATAATGTACTTTACATAACACTTATACACTCACCTTATTTAGTGTTTTCTCATGACTTTGTTTTCATGAGTACAATTCATGCTAATATAGATTTTGAGTGTTTAGTGATCATGTGATTTTCATGTTTTATGGAATATAATTTTGTTTTATTCCTTACTTGAAGGATTTCATACTAGTTTTTAAATTTTCTTATAACTAGTTCATATTCTTTATTTTGGAAGAGTTTTCAATTATGCTAAACTATTTTCAAACCTATTTTTGAAAATCCTTTCCATTTAAGGGCGGTTGATTGGGCGACCATGCCTTATATGCTTATTATTGAAAATCGTTTTAAACTTGTGCATGAAATGGGTGGTAGGTAATATGAGTTATACACTTGATCATATTATGTTTTCAATTGGTATCATTGGATTGTTTCAATAGGTATCAATATTGACACTCTTTTTGTATACTCATATATATGTTTATATATATGTATGCTTGATTGGTAGTGAAAAGTGCATTTTTATCATAACATTACCATCACATTTTCATATTTATTCATTTAATTCTGCACATTTACTAATATTTTATTATTTATTGTGTGCAGGCCTCGAAATATTTAAAAGAAAGAATTAAATCCTAAAAAAAGCCCAAAACCCACATATAAAGCCCAAGTTCAAAAGTGCAAATATCAATTGTCAAAAATGCAAATACACAAGGGCCAAAGTTGCAAATACAAAGAAGAGGGAAGGATAGACTTCTATTCAACCCTAAATGCTTGCAGGATGAAGATAAAGATAAAAGAAGCTTCATTTTATCCCTAATCCTATTCAAAGTTGGATTAAATTGAATACAAAGGAGGAAAGGATTAATCTTCATCTCCTATTCAAGTTCAAATTCAGGAGATAAAGTCCCAAAAGATGAAGAGGATAAAGCTAATCCTAAATATAAAAGGAGAAGAGTTTAAAGATAAATTCGGATTCAGACTGTACATGTTTGGTAATCAGATCATAACTTTTGCTACAGATATGAAAATCTGATGATTCAAAATGCTCCAGAAAGAAGACTTGAAGACCTACAACTCTTATGTTGATAAAAGTTTCCAATTCAGTCTGTAGATAAGCTAATTTCAGCGATCAACATGATAATAACTTGCAGGACAGATTTGATTTGAACTTCTATGGATAAGTGCCACAAGTCTGGAGATAAAGATTTTTTGGGAGAGTTGTAGAAGGACTCTACATCTTCCAAATCCTATAAATACCCTGCAGATGCAACACAGAAAGCGTCCAGCGCAGTACAGGGCCAAAAAATTAGGGTTTCTTCTAGGTTTTCTTCTTTTGTAATTAGGTTTTTCTTTTATTTTCAAGAGAGAGAGGGGCTTATGTTGAGCGTGACACCGATGTACCTTCCTCTTCTCTGCCATTATACTAATTAATAAAGGTAATCTTTTCTTTTGTTCATTGTTCTTATGTTTTACTTTTCTTTTTGTTTCTCGTCTTTTTCTCTTTGATCTATGTTGGTTTATATGAGCATGCAAGTGATTTCTGAAGCACGAGTATAACGAGTCTTAGTGAGAGCCAACGATATTTCATGGAGATGTTCTCCTCCTCAAGGTACGTATCAATTCATGCTTGCCAAGGCTTGATGATCTAATGCGAACAGGGGACTGAGATCGATCCTATGGTTTATGCGTTCATGCCTCCAAAGCAAGGTAGAAAGTGTTAAGATTTCATGTTATTCTTCAACCAAGGTTAGTATTTCTTTTATTTTATTTTATTTTATTTTCTTTTCTTTTTGTAGATTAAATCACAACTCTTCTCCAAATTCTTTCTTTGCCGACTCATTGTAAAATACCACCTTCTTCTTATCTTAACTTAAAAATAAATAATTTTTAGAGTAAAACTTACAAACGCTTCCATCGCTAGTCCCTCCCTGAGGATCACGACCCGCATAGTCTTGCTACAGCGGATTCGAATTGAACACTTGCACACCTTTAATTCTTAATCTAATATTTCATATTTTGTGTGCAGGTAAAAGTTCAATCAATGCTTACACTTCAAATAATATCAATTCCTATTGGTATTCTATTTTCATACATATATATGATTTATTTGTGCTTGATTCTTAAAGATATTTACTTGTTTAAAGCACAAAGTTTGTTATGCTAAGCTTGAATCAAACCCTTATTTTCAATTGGTATCTCAATTGATGTTTTAATAAGCTTATACATTATTTTTAAAATTGGTATTTTTATTGGTATCAAAAATGTGAAATAATCCTCAATATCTTTATTGGTATCAATATGATTCTATTTTTATTAAAATTCAAAATTTGTAATGTTTATTTACAAGTGGTATCTTAATATTACAAGAAGTATCTTAAAACTTTTGTTTGATTTACTAAGATATTTAAAAAAAAATTTTGAGAAAATTCAAAATTTTGTTTTAATGAAAATTAAAGATGTTTTGATTTGTATTTCTTATATGCAAGGGGAACTTAACATCTCTTCTACATATAGATTCATGTTGAGTGTATCTTATATTGAGGAGCTTGACAACTCTTCTTTATGCGGTACACGTGTGTAGGGGGAGCTTCACATCTCCTCTTATGCATTACATATTATGTGTTATGTGAATTAGGGCTTGTCATCCCTTCTTCATGTAATGCATGTATGTAGGGAAGCTAACTTAGCGTCTTCCTCTTCATGAATGTATATCGCATATATCTTTTATTGATTGATTTTAGTTCACCTCTTTGTGGGGGAGAACATTATTTTTGTGTTTATTTTAACCCCTTTGTTGATGATTGACAAAAAGGGGGAGAAGTATTTCAGTATATATGCATGTTTTGAAAAAGAATTTTTGTTTATGCATATTGTTTTGTTTTGCCAAAAGGAGAAAAGAATTTGATGGGTTTCATGCTTGTCTATGCATGTTTATCTCCTTATATTTGCATACATGTTTGTTTAGATTCATGTGCTTCATTAACATATATTATTATTTATTGTGATGCATGAGTTAAGGGGGAGCTTCTTTGAAGCTTTACTTTAATCCATGCATATATAACTCCATGAGTTTTGTCATCATCAAAAAAGGGGAGATTGTTGGCCCAGAGGCCTTCCACTCTAGTTTTGATGATGATTAACTCATGAAGTTATGTTTACTAATAATCTTTTGATGTTTAGTTTCAGATCCTTAACCAAGATATTATTAGGTGATTAGCTTCAAGAAAAGAGTTTTTGAAGCCTTTCACTTGGTGATTCAAGAGCCCGAGCGTCAAAGATCATATATAGCACTCGATGGAGTCAAGCTCGGTGGATCACGGTTTGGATCGAGTCGGCTTGAAGACGGAGTTCGTCAAGAATACTTCGGTACTTAGTTTAGTTTATGTTTTAGATCCATGTGTAAAGATTAGATAGTGTGGTATGCTCAAGTTCACAACACACACACGTTTCATGTTTTGGTTTTCGGTTTTGGTTTAACCGATATTGGTTTTCATGAATAGATAGATTCGAAACAAGTTTACATGGTTTAATATATATTAGATTTGTTCTATATACATATATGATTTATATCTTAGACAAACTTATTTTGATATGCCTATTCATGTGTTTGGAGTTTTGTATTTTAACAAAACATATTTTCGGATTTAAATCAAAAACATTGATATATATCTTTTAATGTATATTGGAGTATATCCATATACAACATGCTTAAAGTTGTTTCAATATCATGTTTTTGTATTTGGATGAGTTTTGGACAAAACGAATTTTCAATTCAAAAATCTAAGTTTTAGAAAATACAGTTTTTAGTTTTCGGCAAAATTTGTAAGTCACAAAAATAGTTCAAAAAGTTTGAAATTTGTGTTAAAATTTTTCACACATGTTTGCATATCAATCTATTATACTGAACTTATTTTTATGGATTTTTAGAAGATTTTATGGGATTTAATTTGTAATTAAAAACTAAAATTTTAAGTTCTGAAAATCCCCTGCCAGGCTCTGGCGGTTGACCGTTCCGGTCGACCGGACCAGGAGCTGGTCGACCGGAACGGTCGACTGGACGTGCACAAGATGTGCACAAAGGCCATTGGCTTTGACCGGTCGATTAGGCGGTCGACCAACTGAAGTCCCCTTACTCTCGAGACCGGGCGCGACCGGTGGTTGGCAACGGTCAAAATTCGATCGTTGGCCGGTCGACCGGCCGGTCGACCGGTGGTCAAATCTGACCATAATTGCAGCCAACGGCTAGTTTTTTTAAAGGGGCTATAAAAACCCCATTTGTGAGCTGTTTTGGTTAAGACTTCCAAGAGCAAAAATTCTCCCCTTCTCTAGTGTTTTTACAAGTTTAAAAAGAGTTTTAGAGATTCAAAGATTCATCTTCATTGTTTTAAAAGTGTTTTGTTATTTCAAAGAAAATAGTCTTTTAGGAATTGTTTTTGATCTAATAATTCTATATCTTTTTGGAGAGTTTCCCAAGTGATTTTCTTTGTTAAAAACGCTTTATTTTTCACACTTGAGCTTATCATTCTATCCTCTCTATAGGATCTTTGTTTTTGTGGAAAAGAATTGGTTTGTGGTCTTTTGATCACTAAGTTGTAAACCCTCCTACTTTGTATTATCCCTCTTGTGTAGAGGTTGATTTGTGGAGTGGTGGCTTTGTGCCCTAGCCTCTAGTGAGAGGTTGATTGGTTGTATTGGCTTTGTGCCTATCCCTCATTTGTGAGGTTGATATTGGTGGCTTTGTGTCTAGCCTCTAGTGAGAGGTTGTGTTTGTAAAGAGAGGGGTTGTGTACTCCCAGTTGTAGTTGCCCCAAATCCTCAGTGGAGGTTCCCTGTGTGGGAGTCCTGTGTGGACAAGTGGATTGAAAATCCTTCCGTGTGAAGGCGGGGACGTAGAGCTGGGTGCTCGAACCTCGAAACAAATCTTGTTGTTTGCACTTGATCCATTGACTCTAACTCTCTCTCTTTTATATTGTGCCTTGCATCATTTATATTGTCATACATTCATTATATGCTCGGCTTGTTTGTGTGTGCCTTACTTGTGCTTAACCTCGAGAGCTTCATATAGCGCCTCAACTCTTATTCAGAGGAATCAAGAGGAGTTAGTCCAGAGCTCTTCATCGGGAATTCGGCTGCACTCGTTGGTTGCATTAAGTGTAGTTGCAATTAAGTTTTAATTTTCGCATTTAGTTCATTAGATTAGCCGTACACCTATTCACCCCCCTCTAGGTGTACTTTCATCATAAACATCCATATGATCAATATGTATATGCACATGCATTAGATCTAGGACATACACATTAGTTAAAAACAAAGTAAGAACACTAAATATAAATCCATATCAAATATGGGTGTCTCAAGTAACTAAACATGTATATCACTAATTTAAATATCATGGCATATGACATATTAATCATGAAACATCAAGACATGCTAAAAATAATGATATGAAAGCATGTATACATAAATAGGAGTTAGAGATCGTTATCAAACCAATAAGGGCAACTCTCCATGTCTCCAAAACAAGGTGGTCCTCCCACCAAACTTTCCTTGAAAGTGATGCATCCAAAATGTCCTCATAAAGTTCGGAACGCATCCACTTCAAGGCACCATAATTCTCACGTCATGCGAGAGCCCACACCTACATCAAATACAATAGGGTGGTCTTTGGTACCTATACTCTTTTGGGTCCATGGGGGTTAGCACCTTTCCTAGCCCAAACAACTTATTTGCTAAATTAGAATCATTTATACAATCATAACAAAATTTAGCAAGGTGGCCCTTACGTCCATAATGTGTACATGTGTACACATGAGCATACATAGTGTGATGGGTGTGAATGTGCGAAGCATGTGTATGCCGTGTATGGTGTGCATGTAAAGATAGAATTTATTTCTTTCGAAACATAGATTCCAAACGTGTATGGTTCATGGCACAATGGCTCAAAGTGGAGCCCAAATAATCAACACTCTTCTTAAGCATAGATATATCATTTTCAATGTTAGAAGAAGTGGAGCATGCAATATGTGAGCTAGATGGTGAAGCTACACTAGCATGGCAAACATGAGAATCTAAATCAACTTTTAAGATTTATTTTCATTTAAACAACCTTCTAAATCTTTTGAAATCAAATCAATTTTTTTTTCAAGAAACATTTTCTTTTACAACAAAATCAAGTTTTGAAGACAAGATCTTATTTTTTTTCAAAACATCATTGCAATCATTTTTGGTTTTCAAAATCTCATTTTCCTTTAGGGTATGGTCTAGTTGAGATTTAAGTGAGTCACGTTCACTTGAAATCTCTTCCTTCTCTTGCAAAACCAAATCAAGTCTAAAAGAGAAGTTTTCATTTTCTTTATTTAAGGCAAAAGTCTTCTTTTTTAAAAGATTATACTTTTCTAACAATTTTTCACACACAATAGAAAGTTCTTCATTCAAGGCATTTGGATCAACATAATCATTACTAGAAGAACTAGCATCATCATTATCTAGTTGAGATTCTGAATATACCTCAAGGGAGTCATTCTCTTGGACTATGTAGCATTGTTGCTCGGATTCTCCACTAGATTCATCCTCCGTTTAGATTGGAAATAGAAGCTTGGAGGAGATCAACGTGTTCCACACTGCAAAGGCGGAATCACAATTAGAAGCAATCAAAAGATATTCTTTATTTAGCGTGCTTCTAAGTGCCTCAAGGGCTTGTGCATTGGCCTCTATATGCTTGCTATTATCAAGATAGGATTTCTTGGTAGCGGCAAGGAAAACATGCAAGCCTAGGGTTTTCAAATACATGGACATCCTAAATTTTCACATGTTTCGGGGTTCGAGCACACGAATATAAAGAGAGAGAGTTAGAGAGACAATGGATCAAACGCAAACACACAAATATGTTTCGAGGTTTGAGCACACAGCTCTACGTCCCCGCCTTCACACAGAAGGATTTCCAATCCACTTGTCCACACAGGATTCCCACACAGGGAACCTCCACTGAGGATTTGGGACAAATACAATATGGAATACACAACTCCTCTCTCAACCAAAACAACCTCGACACTTAGAGGCTAGGCACAAAGCCACAACAAACACCACCTCACACAAGAGGGGTAGGCACTTAGCCAATACAAAAAAAATCACCTCACACTTGAGGGATTCAACCACAAACTCCACCTCTCACTAGAGGGAGCCAAACACTAATCTCCACCTCTCACTAGAGGGAGCCAATCACCTCTCAAAAATCAACCTCTACACAAGAGGGATAACACAAGTAAGGAGGGTTTACAACTTGGTGGTATATCTCAACCACAAACCAATTTTTCCAAAAGATCCTATAGATAAGATAGAATGATATAGCTCAAGCGTGAAAAATAAAGTGTTTTGATCAAAGAAAATCACTTGGGAAAAACACCGAATAGATATAGAATTTTTAGACCAAAAACCAATTCCCAAAAGACTATTTTCTTTGAAATAAAAATACTTTAAACAAAATAGAGAATAGGAATTTTGAACTCAAAACTTTTTGCTTAAAACACAAGAAAAGATCTAGAATTTTTCACTCTAAAAATATTAACCAAAACACCCCTCAAATGGGGTATTTATAACCCCAAAAAGAATCTACCCGTTGGTAGCTGACAAGGCCAGAATTGGCCTTCCGGTCGACCGGCGGTCGACCTGCCAACGGTCAAATTTTTGACTATTGAGCCTTCCGGTCGACCACCCGGTCGACCGGGCTCTGAACCAGAGAGCAACGGCTCTCTGGCCGGTCGACTGCCCGGTCGACCGAGGCAACCCGGAGTGGGTTGCCTTCAGTCGGTCGATCGGCCCAAGGGCTGGCTGCGTGCACGTTCTTGTGCACGTTCGGTCGACCGTTCTGATTGACCGGCTCCTGGTCCAGTCGACCGTAACGGTCGACCGCCAGAGCCTGGCAGAAATAGATTAGGGACTGAAAACTTAGTTTTTATTATCCTAGTAAATCCCATAAAATCTCTAAAAATTCACAAAAATAAATTCAATATAATACATTGATATACAAATATGTGTGAAAAATTTCAACACAAATTTCAAACAATTTTGACCATTTTTGTGTTATGGAAATTTTGCCGAAAACCAAAATTCGTATTTTTCAAAACTTAGATTTTGAATTGAAAATTCGTTTTGTCCAAAACTTATCCAAATAAAAAAAACATGACGTTGAAACAACTTTTAGGCATGTAGTATATGGATATACTCCAATATGCATATAAAGATATATATCAATGTTTTTGATATTAAATCCGAAAATATGTTTTGTTAAAACACAAAACTCCAAACACATGAATAGGCATATCAAAATAAGTTTGTCTAAGATATGAAGCATACATGTATATAGAACAAATCTAATATATATTAAACCATGTAAATTTGTATTGAAACTATCTATTCATGAAAACCAAGATCGATTAAACCAAAAACCGAAAACCAATAACCATGAAACAAGAAACAAGTGTGTGTGTTGTGAACTTGAGCATATCACACTATCTAGTCTTTACAAATGGATCTAAAATAAAATCTAAACTATGTACCGAAGTCTTCTTGACGAACTCTGTCTTCAAGCCGACTCGATCCAAACGTGATCCACCGAGCTTGACTCCAATGAGTGCTAGATATGAACTTTGTCGCTCGGGCTCTTGAATCACCATGTGAGAAGCTCCAAAACTCCTTTGTTGAAGCTAATCACCTACTAATATCTTGGTTAAGTATCTGAAACTAAACATCATGAGAATATTAGTAAACATAACTACATGAGTTAATCATCATCAAAACTATAGTGGAAGGCCTCTGCGCCAACAAAGATATCATAGCTCTCATTTGTACAAGACTTGTTTCACACTATTGACTCATTTAGGTTATCAATCAAGTTTTTAGAGATTAATGGGTTAGTGGTTAGTTAGCCATGCAATTAAAGAGTTAGACATGAGTAAGAAAAGAAAACAATAAGAAAGAAGAACTAAAGAGAAGGAGCATTACACTAAAACAAGAAAGTAAAAGCAAATGAAAACACCAAGTAAATGGAAAGAAGAAAGAGAAGTATTACTTGTAAAAGTCTGTCACCTACAAATACAACTTGTACACACTCTTTCTTTCACTCTAATGGGCAAACCAACTAGAAGAAGAAGGAAACATAAAAGTAACTACAAGTCCTAGAAATAAAATGACAACAACTCCTAAAACTCTAGATCTCTCCTCTGCAGAACCCCAAGGGGGGTATTCATAGGCACCAGGGAAAAAGGGGCCAGGGGGCAACCCCTGGCCCAAGGCATTGGTGCGGCCCGCATTTTCGCAGCTGTACCAGAGCGGCGCGCGCAGCGGTGCTTGTTGCGCACTATCGCTTCAGTCCCCTGTCGATTGGATCTTCTGGATTTTTGATTTAATGCCCTGGTCTAACAGAATCACCTCCTAAAGTCAATGGCTACTTTGTAGGCCTTTAATCACCCATTAAATGGTTATTTAGGGTCTTCTTCTTCATTGCACACCATGGACCTAGGATCACACAAGCAAACCATTATTAGTAGTATTTTATATAAGATTAATATGAAGATGTGGTAAAAATTATGCAACATTAGAGACTAATCACTTCCCATGTGAGGCGGAAATTGCGCTTTTGGAGAAGCAGGAGCCCGCCCTGTTCGAGACCTACCGAGAGCTGATGTGCCACTTCTACATCTGCTTGGGCATGCATGGAAACCACAAGGAAGATTCGTGCAATTCGAAGAGTTGGGGGAATTATCTATTCCCCAACCTGGAGGATGCCCCTGAAGCGGCTCACCGCGGGGTTGCGGACGAGGATATCTTCTGGAGGATAAAGGAGCATGCCCAGGGAGACATTATTCTGGAGGAAGATGATGGCATCTATGAGAAGGGCAACATTCTCAGGAGCTTTAATCATCAAGCCCACCTATCAATGTCCCGAAAAGCGCTTTTGACCAGGTTTTTATCAGTTTGGTTGAAAAGATGTGTGGTGCCATCTCCTTCTAGCGATATCATCCTCCCTACTGTCCTGTTGCTTGCTGTTCGTCTGGTACACAATCATTCTCTAGGACTTCTTCCAACAATGGTGTGTTGTATTCAACAGGGTCTTCGAGCATTGACAGAGGCTTTCTGCAGACCACCGATGACGAATAGGGGAAGTGACAATCTTACCCCGCGACGGACCGAACCCCAGGATCGGCTTGCCGTATACTCACTTGATGGCATGGTTCGCTCTTTACTGTCCGACTATCATTCAAGCTGGGGAAAAGCCTCCAGAGGGTGTTCGGGTGACGCACCTCCGCCAATTGAAGGATCTTCATGGTCGTGGACTTACGTGGCCGCGGTCTGCAAGCTGTTGTGCCGGCATGACATATATAGTCTCTTCTGGTATTTCCCCTAAATCCAAGAGATAGGATACGCCGAAAGCCCTCATTTTGAAGATGTTGCAGGTGCTGAGGCTCAAACAGATGCTCCTGACGGGGTAGGCACGGCCCCCATGGAAGAAGTGGAAGTGGAAGATGTGGAAGAAGAAGATCCTGACGTCCACTTCAAGTGGAAACGGCAAGGTGGATCCCGCAGGAAGAGGGTGGTGAAGAAGCCTCGTCGCTACACTCTCACTGTATTGCAGAAAGTGAATTAGCTGTAGTCCCTCCTTCTCTTGCCCCGTTAGTTATTAAACTATCGAGCAGAAATAAACAACTGAAAAAGTTGTTGCAGGTTTGGGTATAATCGGTTCTCTCTTTGCAAACCCCCCTTTCTTTATATGTGTTATCCCTTTTTTTGCGGCCCACTTGTTAATTCTGAACACAGGAACCGAAACCGTCAGAGAACAGAGGGATTATTATGATCCTCTGTTTACCTATAAGGAGGGCGATGAGGCCAGCTACTTCATTATTTTTGAGGATTCCGAGGGGGACGCGGCTGATATCAGTCCTTTAGGTGTCGGTGCCTCGAAAGAGAGCCAAACGACTTCAAGCTCCAGAGGATGGGTTACAGAGCCCTCGGCAAGTGAAGGCGAGCTGGATATTTCAGTTATGGAAGCTGTCAGGATGGATGAAGTTCTTTCTGAGGTCGCTTCTAGAGCTTCTCCCACTATTGCCAAGGTTTCTTCTATGGAGCCTGCCCGAATTAGCATTGCCGCTATTGCTGAGGCGGTTGAGGCGGTATCACCTCTTGGTAATACCTTGACCATTTGTAAGCAATCCTTCCTTGATATTATCATACCTTGTTTCAATAAAGTACTTTTGCAGGTGTTTCGCCTTTGGGTGCACCGACTTCAAGGGAACCAGCAAGTCTTCCCAGAGAATTTAGGAAAGAGACAAGTACTTCAGCTGCTGTGGATGCTGCAGAGTTGGACTTCTTGTATCGCAACTTGCCCTCTTACCAGCCTGAGCCTACTGGTGACTCTAAGGTGGCCGAGGAGATGATAGCTACGGAACCAATCACACTCCAAGCCGAATCAGTTGGTGAGATGTCGGTGGCTTCTCCGATGCTGCCAGTCTTGGCAACTACTGGACTAAGGATAATCACCAGCCCTACATCTTTGACGCTGGTCGTCAAGCCATTTCTTCCTGAAATAGTTACCAGCCCTACTTCCATCACGGCTGGTGTATTAGTTTTAATGAAGACTCCTCCCCGATCACCGGTAATTCCTCGTCTTTCTCCTGCCAGTGCTTCTGCTATTTCCTCCACCATTATGACAGTGAAACTGGTGGAACCTTTGTCTTCTGGGACGACTTGCTCACTGGGAGTAATTGAAGCTGAGAAAGAATTTGTAGCTAAGATGGTGACATCTTCTATAAAAGCCTAAAGCGATATATTGTTTTGATCCTGAAGGGCTCAACCACATCATTTTTAGCTCTAAAGGTGGTCCTCTCTCAAAATATCGAGAGCATTTGAGACTTCAGAGGGGATGACCAGGCTGCCATATTAGAGCTTCTGGTGGAGAGGCTTGAGAAGGACGTAGGTGAATGGCGCCAACTCAGCAGTTCGCACTTGGATTCTTCGGTTGATGAAGAGCTTGAGCGCCTTGTCGCTCAAATGTGAGAGGCCTATTTTGTAGCACAGGAAGCAGCCAAGGCGGTATCTTCAGATTTAAAATCCTTAGAAACAAGAAAAGTAGAAATTGGAGATACCATTGACGCTTCTGTTGGACCTTGCTCTGATACCAAGTGTTGGTCCCGAGATAATGTCAAATGCGAAACTATCTCTGTTGGCAATTATGGATCTAAAAATACCCAAGTCAACACAAAACTAAAACAAGAAGGATTAATGTTAAGCAAATAAATAAACTTGCAATAAAGGAAATCAAATCTCAGAAAGTTAGACAAACGCAAACACGAGAGATTTATCCTGGTTCGGTCCTCGTGACCTACATCCAGTCCCCAAGCCACCCGCTTGAGATTTTCCTTTATCCTTGATTTTGTACACCCAAAATCACAACCATGCACACCACTTGACAAATCCCCTTTGCCAAATGTGTACACCTTCTCTTCCACCAAGAGAACACCTTCTCTTCCACCAAGAGAATAAACTTCACCTTGTACAACTGCCTCTACACCAAGAAGCCACCCGTGTATAATGCTTGCTTTGAGTATTACAACTTTCCTAAAAGCCTTGGTACAATGTGTGAACGTGGACAAGGTCTAGTATAAGAGAAACTTCAGAGAACTTCACAATGGAATTGGATTTTGGTGAAGAACAGAAGTTGGAATCAGTTTTCAGGTTTGGCAGAATTTGATCTTAGAAAACTGAAGTTTTGGATTGTTGTTTGGCCTTTGGATTAACCACCCTTTATATAGCTGAAGACTAGGGTAAGTTAGGGTAGTTAATAGGTGCCTTTTGAATGTTCAAATGTTGGGAAACGTTGCACAAAAGACCAACAGTCAGAAACTGTCCAACAGTAAGAAACTGCCTATAGTCGATTTGCCTATTGAGTTAGTCGACTATACTAAGCAAATTTCCTACTATTAGTCGACTAGGTTTGAGTATAAGTCGACTAGGTCAAGATAAGCTCGAATGACAAGTTTCTCGATAACTGAATCAAGTCGACTGGACTAGGGATTAGTCGACTAGGGGCAAGGTATTAGTCGACTACAAATGCTATTAGTCGACTATGTTTGACTGTCAAGTCGACTAATGCACAAACAGAGATTTAGGTCTGTTTTGGACACAAGACTTAGTCGACTGGGGTTTGGGTCAAGTCGACTACACATGTTATTAGTCGACTATAGTGGACTGTGAGTCGACTAACTGGACTATGATCTCTGTGTGTGTGTGTGTGTCAAGGCTTTTTACATGCTATTTCATCTTTACAAAATACATCATATCAACTCTCCTTGGGACATCTTGATCATGTAGAACTCTTGATTCGTCATGTGTTAGAGCTCCAAATAAAATGCTTCACAAAGTCTTCATCAAAATAAGTTCCAACATTCTCCCTCTTTTGATGATGACGCTTTGTGTGCACAAGTGCTCCCCCTACAGAAAATATGTTATATTTTCCTCCCCTGCAGAAATTGGGTTATAACAAATATGAAAAGACTTTGTTCTCCCCCTGCAACAAATATATATATATATATATATATATATATATATATATATATATATATATATATATATATATGTTCTTATCAATTTTACATGGTACCTGCACGATAAACATTAGATGGTACCAAACATAAAAGAACATATTAACCTTTAGGAGTCCAAATCCATTTAGAATTTGGTTTCCACCTGTTATATACACATAGTTGCAAGAATCACATATATCATGAATGTATGAAGCAATATATGTATTTTTATCATGAAAACTTAAATTCTTAGGAATCCATATAAACTTTGTCTTAATTCTTTTTAAAACATGATTAGACTTTCTTTTCACATATGGATTACTAACATATGAAGACTTTTCATTATATCCAATACCATAATGATTATCATGTGACAACTTCTGAAAAGATAATAAAGCCTTCAATTTTTTTTTCCTTTATTGAACTTAGTCACATTTTGCAAAAGATTTTCATATTTCTTTTTGAAAACTGAAATATCTTTATCTAAAATAGAAATCCTTTTATTCAAAGATTCAGTTTCCTTTTCAGAAAAATGTTCTCTTTTATAAACTTCTCATTTTCATTTTTCAAAGATGATATGACTTTTTCAAACTCATCTTGTTGAGAATTTATAAGAATATTGTAAAGCATAACATGAATTTTCCTTTAAAAGTTTTTCATTTTCTTTTGATAAAACTTTATTTTTCATTTTTCATTTTTCAGATCAATAAACAATTCATGAAATGCATCAGAAAGTTCAGAAAATGATACCTCATCATCTTCTAGTGCCATGTAACATAGGTTGACACGTTCAGTGGTTTCTTCTTCATCCGAGGAAGATGAATCATTGTATTCTGATGATGCTTCGTAGTTTTTCTTCTTTCTGAACTTTTTGCTCTTGTATTTTTCTTTCTTCTTGAGCAAAGGACAATCCATCTTCATATGACCTGATTTATTACAATTAAAGCATTTGAATTTACCTTGCTTTAGAAATCTCTTGAATTTTTTGAAAGCATTGCCATCTCCTTTTCATCGTCATTGGAATCATCCGTGTCAGAAGATGCATGGAAGGCAATTTCTTTCTTCTTTGAGTGGAGTTGTCGTTCCTCCTTCTTTCTTTCTTCCAATTGCACTTCATATGCCATTAGATTACCGATTAGGTTTTCTAACGACAAAGTTGAGAGATCATTGGCCTCTTCAATTGCGGTTGTTTTCTTCTCCCATTCTGGTGTGAGTGCACGAAGGATCTTGCGGACTCTTTCAACTTGGGTGCAGTCCTTTCCAAGGGAAGCTAAGGAATTGGTGATGTCGGTGAATCTTGTTACCATTTCGGATATGGTTTCATTCTCCTCCATTTTGAATAATTCAAACCTGTGGACAAGAACAGATATTTTAGATTCCTTAACTTTATTTGTGCCTTCGTGTGTTACCTGAAGAGTATGCCATATTTGATGTGCAGAAGTGGCTGTTGACACACGGTTGAACTCTTCTTTGGTTAAGGCACAGAACAAGGCATTCATTGCTTTGGCGTCAAGGTTCGCGTTCTTCTTTTGATCTTCACTCCAAGCATTGTAGTTGGTTGTTGGCTTGGTGTACGATGCTTCTACGATGTTCCAAAGGTCGTAGTTCAGCGATTGCAAGTAGATCTTCATTCTACACTTCCAATAGTTGTAGTTGGATCCGTCAAATAGCGGTGGACGTTGTGTAGAATGTCCTTCTTTGAATTGGGATGATGAGAACTCCGTTGCCATCTTTGTTGTTGACTTGTACCCGCTCTGATACCAAGTGTTGGACCTTGCTCTGATACCAAGTGTTGGTCCCGAGATAATGTCAAATGCGGAAACTATCTCTGTTGGCAATTATAGATCTAAAAATACCCAAGTCAACACAAAACTAAAACAAGAAGGATTAACGTTAAGCAAATAAATAAACTTGCAATAAAGGAAATCAAATCTCAGAAAGTTAGACAAACGCAAACACGAGAGATTTATCCTGGTTCGGTCCTCGTGACCTACATCCAGTCCCCAAGCCACCCGCTTGAGATTTCCTTTATCCTTGATTTTGTACACCCAAAATCACAACCATGCACACCACTTGACAAATCCCCTTTGCCAAATGTGTACACCTTCTCTTCCACCAAGAGAACACCTTCTCTTCCACCAAAAGAATAAACTTCACCTTGTACAACTGCCTCTACACCAAGAGGCCACCCGTGTACAATGCTTGCTTTGAGTATTACAACTTTCCTATAAGCCTTGGTACAATGTGTGAACGTGGACAAGGTCTAGTATAGGAGAAACTTCAGAGAACTTCACAATGGAATTGGATTTTGGTGAAGAACAGAAGTTGGAATTAGTTTTCAGGTTTGGCAGAATTTGATCTTAGAAAACTGAAGTTTTGGATTGTTGTTTGGCCTTTGGATTAACCACCCTTTATATAGCTGAAGACTAGGGTAAGTTAGGGTAGTTAATAGGTGCCTTTTGAATGTTCAAATGTTGGGAAACGTTGCACAAAAGACCAACAGTCAGAAACTGTCCAACAGTCAGAAACTGCCTATAGTCGACTTGCCTATTGAGTTAGTCGACTATACTAGGCAAATTTCCTACTATTAGTCGACTAGGTTTGAGTATAAGTCGACTAGGTCAAGATAAGCTCGAATGACAGGTTTCTGGATAACTGAATCAAGTCAACTGCAACTAATTTTCAAGTCGACTGGACCAGGGATTAGTCGACTAGGGGTAAGGTATTAGTCGATTACAAATGGTATTAGTCGACTATGTTTGACTGTCAAGTCGACTAATGCACAAACAGAGAGTTGGGTCTGTTTTGGACACAAGACTTAGTCGACTGGGGTTTGGGTCAAGTCGACTACACATGTTATTAGTCGACTATAGTGGACTGTAAGTCGACTAACAGGACTATGATATGTGTGTGTGTGTGTGGTGTGTGTGTGTCAAGGCTTTTTACATGCTATTTCATCTTTACAAAATACATCATATCAACTCTCCTTGGGACATCTTGATCATATAGAACTCTTGATTCGTCATGTGTTAGAGCTCCAAATGAAATGCTTCACAAAGTCTTCATCAAAATAAGTTCCAACAGCTTCCCATAGCACTCTTCTCGATGCTGAGAATAAGATTGAGAAGGCCAAAGAGATGATCAAGAGCATTCTTCTCCTGTCCAAGACTGAACCGGTGCGTCTGGAAGAGATTGCTCAGCTGGAGCAGCTCAAAGCCCAAAATGATGAAGTCCTGCAGTAAGAGATATCACAAAGGGTGACTTTAGCCGAAACTGAGGCTCGTTTATCTCAGACAGCGAACTTTAATGAAGCTGAGTTGAGATCACATGCATTCATCAGAGCTGCTGAAGAGAGGAAGAACAAGCTGGCCACCCTCGAAGAATGAATGAAGTCCTACGAAGCACCATCGTAGCTTACAATCCATGTATCCCTTTTTTTTTCTGAGTCAATAAAAATAATTTTATTTGACTCTTCTGTTATATTTTCTACTTGTTTTGTCTTCTGACTTTACAAAAATTTCAAGTTGTATTATAACCCTCGAAAGAAAGGAGATAACAGGATAGTCATCCAATTTATACTATAAGAATATTAACTAATCTATTCAGAGGTTGATAACCTGATAGAATTAGTATTTGATAAATTATCACCAATAAGTTTGAGAAATGACTCGATTCAAATCTTGTTGGGATAAGAAATGGAACAAAGTGAATTTGATGATCTTTACTGTTCAGAGGTAAATATTAACATAACGGATTAAAGACCATCGGATTTATGAATTGGTTATGATGAATTAGACACCACAAACTGCATATGATTGGTCAGAATTTTTTCATTCAGAGGTGATGACCTGGACATGATGACAAAATGGAGGTGAATCTGACTTTTAGGGACCCGTCTATTCAGAGGTGATAAACTGAACATGATAAACTAAGACACACTAAACTTTGAATCCGATGCCAGAGGTAGTCGTATTAACTTGGCAGCTAGTCTACAAGAGACTGCGAAGGTAAGTTGAGTCTGGGCTCCTGCTAGTTCAGAGTGATTGACTGGACATGACAACTAAGGGGTCTCAGACTTGCAATCCGCTGTTCAGAGGTTATTGTTAACATGACAGCAAGAACTCCGGACTTGACAAAGGAAAGGAGAACAAATTTATGGACTCATCTGTTCAGAGGTGGTTGACTGAACATGACAGTTAGAGTACCACAAAAGGGGGAGATCTAGGCATTCGTCGGTTTAGAGGTGATATGGATATAACCGATTGAGAAATGGCTAGATTCAGAGTCTTGTTGTTCAGAAGTGGTTGATTAGTCTACAGTTCTGCATTATTAAATTGCATTTCACTACTGATTTATGAATAAAATGTCTATCTAAATCATGTTTTGGTCTCTCTTGCAGATAATCAAGACAAGGAGGGCAAAAGGGTAATAAGAGCTTTATTAAACACGTTTTTTGGGTAACTAAATCTGCATTTCTTGGAGGCCAAGTAAGGGATCTTCTAGAAGATATATTGAACTTAGACCCTTGGGCACGTCAGACGAATATCCGGACGAAAATACCCGAATATGAGCATATCTGGAAGGTCCCTGAATCCCCACGAACCCACGTACCAAAACCAAGGACCTAGGTCCCCGGTATTGCGCGAAAACACGACTATGGCCGCGTTTCTGCGGCCCTATGGTTGGCCAACACGTCGATTTTTGACGTGTGGCCTCGTCTCGTCTTCTGGAACCTTCTTTAGCCTATAAATACGGTAGGGTTTGGCCGAAACGGAAACAGATGGAGAAACAGGCTAGGTTTTCTCTCTTTTGTTATAGATTAGGATTTTCTCTTTTATTTTGTATTTTCTTTTCTTTTATAGATCATGTATTAGGTCTGAGTTGATTCAGAGAGAGATGGAGAGATATTGATGTAATAGATGGTGACAATCTATGTAAAGGTATCTCCTTTCTTCTGGATTATAATCTTCTCCATCTTCTACATGATGCTTAGCTAGATTTTCTCTCATGGTGACTAATTACTAATCACTAACTAGCTAACCACTTACTTGATAATCCATATGAATCTAATAGCCTCTACAAGGCATTGCTCTTGCAAGAGCCATTGATGGCTCATGATGATGGGTTCTAACATTTAACTTGCTAACCAAGCTAACTCTCTCTTATTCATGCTTGCTCCCAATAGTTTTGATGATCTAATGTTTGTATTAGCTTGCTCTTGATGCAAGTTTGAATGTGAAGAACCATCTTATTCGCCATGCTCTGTATCGTCTCTTGAAACCAAGGACTAGTGATGGCCAAGGATCCATGTGAGGCAACTATCACTAAGAGGTTAGCATGTTAGTGGAGTAATTAGTAGTTAGAAACTATGAGATTTCTTTTATTGTATTCTCCTTTCTTTTTACTTTGTTTTAAAAATCGATTTCAAAACACTTCTTTTATCTTTTCATCGTTGTTTTCACCAACTTCTTAGTCATCTTTGTTTCATCTTCTTTTTGTTTTCAAACCCACTTCTCAATTGTTTTCACTTCACGTTTTCTCGCCTTCTCTACCTATCACTTCTAGATTTCTTTTCTTTTTTTTTACTTTTTCTCATTCTTTAACAAAAAAGAACTTGTTAACAACCGACATGAACATAAATTGTTAATGCTTCTATCGCCTCCCGTCCCTATGGATTCGACCTGTTGAGCCAATGCTATAACGGAAGTATCGAGGGAACATTAGCACACATATATAATTACATTGATTTCATAAAGACGCATTTTCGAGTGCTTGTTTCGCCCCGATCAAATTTTTAGCGCCGTTATCGGGGATGGAAATGTTTTTGATTTCACGTTTTTGTTAACATTTTCTTCTCTGTTTTGGTGTGCAGGACAATCTTTACAGGAGCTTAACATTACAGAATAAACACTAGCTTTGCATCTCCCTGCTCTAGAAAGCCGGGACCCAGCTTCTAAAACAAAGCTGCGAAAATGTGACTTTTGTTGCGAATACACGACAATTTTGTGATAATTGTGTATCAGGTTGTGCTGGGTTGTGTTCACTGTAATAGCTAGTTGACTGTACTATTACTTTCTTGTTTTGATTGCCTACACACTTTAATAAATTAAAGAACTAAAATACGATATTTTGACGCTTTTAAAACGGTTTAGACATTTGCATTTAGGCACGTGTCAATTCAATCCCAATATACCGTATTTTGTTACGCTGTTGTGATCTGAATTGAGATATACGTATGGCATTGCATATAGCATAGGACAAACACGTGGGTGATTTATTCGCTTTGTGTTATCTTCTTGTCTATATTGCACACTTGCACGAATTGGACTTAAGGGCAAAACCCATACAAGATAAGGTGGAAATTTTATCACCCTTCCTTAGCCTAAAAATCACCTCCCCACTCACACAACCCAAGCCCTAATAAAAATTGAAAGACGTTAGCCCCTAGGGACATCTCAGACTCATTAATAGATTGACCGAGGGTGAAACTTGTTTTGAATCTTACTTTATGAAATCGGTGTCTAAGGTTGGGGATTAAGAGGTTATGCCTCGAAGATACCGTGGTTTGGCGTAATTAAAGCCTGTTGCTTACGCACGAATACCTCTCACCATATTTTGCTCCTACCTGGCCGATTAGCTTGTTGTCGAATACATACAACAACCTCCCCTAGGTAATCGACCAGTTAGGAGTCATCTAGGCCTAGATCAACCCTAGTATAGGCTTGGTTTTAATTTTCTTTCTTTTTGTTTGTTGCTTGCCTTTTTTTTTTTTTGTGATTGTTTGTGACATGGAATTCAACAACATTAATTTTTTCAATCCTAACGTGAATTCATATTTCACACCAACCCCATTTGATTCAGATAATTTCAACCCGGCTTTTTATAATTTGAACCAACCAAATACACCGGGTTGGACTTATCCGAATCAATACAACCCATACCCCCAATATTATGACTATAATTTTCAAAATAATTTTAACTCTTCACAGAGTCAATGGGGATTCAACTCCCCCGAGTCAAATTTTCAACCATCTTGTCCACAATTTCATAATTTTCACAATATTCATTTCCCAATTTTGTTTCTTACACTCCTTTTCTAGAACCACCAATTGAAGAAAAAATCTAAATTAGAAAAGAGTATAGAAGCCAATCTGTAAGAGGCCGAGTGACAATTTCAGAACATGTTGGCCTCCCCAATTTCATAATATTTTCAAGAATCTTACTCAGTCCCACCTCTTCAAAATAATCAAACATCCATCTTGGAATTGACTGAGGAATCTTGCTGAGTCCGAGCGTCAATCTCAAAACTTGTTGGACTCACAATCTTCACAATTTTTTCAAAACCAAGATTCCTACACTCCCGTTCTAGAACAACCATTTGAAGAGAAAAATCTGAGCTAGAAAAGAGTATAGAAATCTTGCATGAGACCTTACAACAATTTTAAAAAAATCTTTTGCCCAGTTTATTGATAGATTAGAAACACAACTAAGTCAATTGGTTAACATTCATACGAATGAGAAAACTCACTCTTATCAACCTTTGACTAATCCAGATATCTCTAACTCTATCGATCTAGATTAAGACTCATGTTTTTTTGAAAACCAAGATTCAATTTCAGCACATCCATTTGAACTTGATCAACATCAAAATTTTGAGAACCATGTTGATATTTTGACAAGTTATCCTTTTTCTGAAATTGAAATTAAGCATGACTATAATCCTGAACCTCAACTTGGTAATTTAATTTCACTTCCTGATTCAATATTGGCTGAGGTACTTTTACCTGATTTCAGGCCTTTTCTGAGTCAACATTGGATCCCGTGCCAATCCATCGTGAAATTGAATCACCAATCTTTTATGATCAACAAATTAAACTTGACCAATTTCATACTTTTGAATGTCCTGTTGACAAATTGGCAAGTTTTCCTTTCAAAGAAATTGAATTTAGATAAGAATGTAACTTCGATCCTCAAATTTGTGATCCAGTTCAAATTCCTAAATCAATATTGACTCCTAATTTGCTACGCAATTTGAGCAACATTTTAGAGCCAGTTTTAGTTCCCACACCTGTCATTCTTGAACTTGAATCACCAATCTTAGAAAGTCACATTCCGTTGTGAGGACATGAATGTGGAATAGGATCTCAGTTTCTTAATTTGGACCCGATTCTTGAACCAATTTGGACTCCTGAGCTTTTCCTTGATTTCAATCACTTTTCTGAGTCGGTCTTAATTTATGTACTTCCTGAGTCCAAATCAATCATTCCATCTTTTCATACTCCATTTTGGGACAATAGTGTTGATAAAATTGACTCTAAAATTATTTTAAATTTTGAAAATTAGATGGGATAAAATTCTTAATAAAAATCATAAATGCATACATCATTAGTGGGTTGTCTTATAGAGGTTTTTGGTGAGTTCCTCAGAACTCCACACAAATTGGATTGGGCCGCATTTCGTGCACCAATCAGACCACTATCGTGATTTTTCCTTCCCTCTTTATTTATTTTATGTATACATACATTCACGATGCATTGAGGATAATGCATGAGATAAGTGTGGGGGAGGGTTTACTAACGTAGAGTTTTTAGATTTTCTTTCTTTTACACTTCTTTTAGGATATTCTTAGAATTTTCCTTTGTATAGGATTTTTCCCTTTCTTTTAAAAAATATTTTTAAACAAGAGACAAAGTTTTGATCCATTTTTTAAGAAAATTAAGATGATCTTAGAAATTAAGGAAGCCCTAATTATGACATCTTAAAACCTAGTCGAAATAATGGATCTTTTCTAAAATTATAGGTTAAGTATAAAAGATTGGGGAGATAATTTTATCTTGAATTTTTTGCCTTAGACAGTTTGCACTTCACACAAACACAATTTTTAGGATGAAAATAAAGACCTAAAATGCCATAAAGAAAAAAAAGAAAAAAAGAAAAAGAAAAAATATATATTATATATGAAGGAAAAAAATCACTTATTAAGCTGGATAACTATGCCTCCTCAAGAAGCATGATATTAACGCCTAACGGTGGTCAAAAGAAACAAATAATCCCCCATAGTTTTGTGGCCCTATTTACTCGAATCCTTAAACCAGAGAGATGTTTTCTCATATGGTACCCTAAGAACCGTCCGGTGTAGGAGTCATCGATTAAAGGCTCACTACCTGGGTGAACTAGAAAGCCTAAGAAAACTAAGGGAAGAAAAAAAAGAAAATATATATATAAATGACTTGATGGTTAGAGTTGAAATCCCTGAAATTTTCGCTATCACAAAGTGCAGATTATCTAGGTTTTATGAAGGATAAAGTATTCAATCCAATTTTCAATTCTTACCTTAATTGAAGACAAGATCTTGCATATAGATTAAGTTTAAGGAAGAATAATTTTTTGTGGACTTATGACCTTAGATCCCTTATGTTTTTGCAAAAATATTTCGTAAACTTGTCTCTCTTTCAAAATGTGTTTTCAAAATACTAACATTTATTTTCTTTCTTTATGGATTTTGTTGGTGCAATCCGCTGAAAACCCTCAGGAGACAAAACTCCTCCCTAGGGGAAACCTAAAAGTTTAACGGCTTGCTGCACACGCTCAGTGCAATCGCGTCACCTGTGAAAGTGGTGTAATAACATTTGTAGTATAGTTTTTCTTTTCTTGTTTTGCTAGGGACGAGCAAAACGATAAGTGTGGGGTGTGATTAGTCCACAGTTCTGCATTATTATATCGCGTTTCCCTACTGATTTATGAATAAAGTGTCGGTCTAAACTGTGTTTTGGTCTCTCTTGTAGATAATCAAGACAAGGATGGTAAAAGGGTAATAAGAGCTTAATTAAACCCATTTTTGGGGTAATTAAATCCGCATTTCTTGGAGGCCAAGCAAGGGATCTTCTAGAAGATATATTGAACCTAGACCCTTGCGCACGTCAGACGAATAACCGGACGAAAATTTCTGAATCTGAGCATATCTGGAAGGTCCCAGAAGCGCCACGAAACCATATACCAAAACCAGGGACCTAGGTCCCTGGTATTGCCACGAAAACGCAGCTATGGCCGTGTTTTCTATGGTGGGCCCACGCATCGATTTTCGACGTGTTGCCTCGTCTCGTCTTCTGGAACCTTCTTTTGCCTATAAATCTGTAGGATTTGGCTGAAACGGAAGCAGATGGAGAAATAGGCTAGGTTTTCTCTCTTTTGTTGTATATTAGGATTTTCTCTCTTTTATTTTGTATTTTCTTTTCTTTTATAGATTATGTATTAGGGCTGAGTTGATTCAAAGAGAGATAGAGAGATATTGATGTAATAGATGGTGACAATTTATGTAAAGGCGCCTCCTTTCTTCTCTATTGTAATCTTCTCCATCTTCTACAGGATGCTTAGCTAGATTTTCTCTCATGATGACTAACTACTAACCACTAGCTAGCTACCACTTACTTGATAATCCATATGAATCTAATAGCCTCTACAAGACCTTACTCTTGCAAGAGCCATTGATGGCTCATGATGATGGGTTCTAACATCTAACTTGTTAACTTGCTAACCAAGCTAACTCTCTCTTATTTCATGCTTTCTCCTAATAGTTTTGATGATCTAATGTTTGTATTAGCTTGCTCTTGATGTAATTTTGAACGTGAAGAACCTTCTTATTTGTCATGCTCTGTATCGTCTCTTGAAGCCAAGGACTAGTGATGGCCAAGGATCCATATGAGGCAACTATCACTAAGAGGTTAGTATGTTAGTGGAGTAATTAGTACTTAGAAATCATGAGATTTCTTTCATAGTATTCTCTTTTCTTTTTACTTTGTTTTAAAAATTGATTCCAAAACACTTCTTTTATCTTTTCATCATTGTTTTCACCAACTTCTTAGTCATCTTTGTTTCATCTTCTTTTTGTTTTCAAACCCACTTCTCATTTGTTTTCACTTCGCGTTTTCTCGCCTTCTTTACCTATCACTTCTAGATTTCTTTTCTTTTTTTTACTTTTTCTCATTCTTTAACAAAGAAGAACTTGTTAACAACCGACGTGAACATAAACTGTTAATGCTTCTATCGCCTCCCGTCCCAGTGGATTTGACCCGTTGAGTCAATGCTATAAAGAAAGTATCGAGGGAACATTAGCACACATATATAATTACATTGATTTCATAAAGACACATTTCTGAGTGCTTGTTTTGCCCCGATCAGTG
This sequence comes from Agave tequilana, assembly GCA_038442645.1. Taxonomy (NCBI): domain Eukaryota; kingdom Viridiplantae; phylum Streptophyta; class Magnoliopsida; order Asparagales; family Asparagaceae; genus Agave; species Agave tequilana. The sequence goes on from JAVJIF010032891.1 coordinate 71,503, forward strand.
GCGAACTGGACATAACGGCAAAGGATAGTCCCTACGGGACTGAAAGATGAGACTTGGTTATCTGTCAGTTCAGAGATATCATGGACATAACTGATTGAGAAACCACCAAGCTCGGGATTTTTACCGTTCAAAGGTGGTAAACTAGATGTGACGGTAAAAATAAATAATTCCATTGGAGAATTAGGATTTGATCATAAACTCCATGGGAAAATTGATAACTCCTTTGGATTTTATTTGGAAGAAATTGTCAGAGGTATATTGTTAACGTGACAATCAAGAAAGTCCATTGGGGACTTGGAAGGGAACAATAGACTTTGAAGAGAGTCTACCAGAAACTCGCTGGGATGTTAAGAAATATGAATCACATAAGAGATCATATCTCAGAGAACTCCCTGGGGATTTAGAATGAGATTTGTAAAGCAGCCTGTCAGAGGTATTTGAACATAACAGCATTTTAAATGCACCTGTCATTCTATTAAGAGAACGACACGTGAAGTTTTGATCTATTGGGGATATTAATTTTATCTACCAGGGAACATATTAGAGTCTCCCTACCTGAGGTTTAATGTTAACAGGTTAGGTTTGACTCGTGATTCATTTTGAAAGGGAAATGAATATTATCTTATGTGGTCTTACCATTCCATGGACGGGAATTAGTAAGTGATTTCAAAGAGGAATCAAATGGGATCAGGTCCCTTAACATTTTTAGCAAACCCTCAGCTATCAACGGGTTTGATATGCCTTTACTAACTACCGTTTGAGTTAGGCTAGTTATGCTATTCCTCTCACATGATGAGTTGTCAAGGACTTATGTTAGACTTAAAAGCCAATATTTTCCTCTATCCTTAGTTGTTAGAGGCATTGGATCATTTTGTTACTTTAAGTAACGTAATGTATCTCCTGGGTTTTCACTCCGTAAATGAGCTGGGGATTAAAGGAGTGGATACGAATTCCGCGAGAATTTTATCTAGAGATTAACCTTCCTCGTGGAGTCCCCGTCGATCCTTATTTTGTTTTCATGTTTTGAGATGAACGTGGAAGCAGTGGAAAGGTTCTGCAAAAGTATGCGTCATGAGCCTTCTTCAATGAGTTTTGACTTGATAAGCCATCAGATAAATTCATTTGATCTTCCATTCGATTTGTTACCACGTTTTGATATGAACGTGAAAACAGTGGAAAGATTCTGCAAAAGGATGCTTCACGAACCTTCTTCAATGAGTTTGGCTTGATAGGTCATCAGATAAACTCCTTTAATTTTCCATTTGATTGTTTGGACCTGTTCGGAAGGCAGGAGTGTACAAATATTCAGAGAGAGATGGTTTAGAATCAACCTTCGATGCTCTTATCTGATGCTCAAAAACTCCAAAATGTATTCACAATTTTTATTTACTCCTTCCAAATTACCGTAGTAGTATAAGCTATTACGGGTCGATCCTCAGGGAGAGCTCGTGATGGAAGCTTTACGATTTCAAAATTTGAAGAAAGAAAACGAGAGTTCTTCTATGTTCAACAAAAACGAAATGACATGGAAAATAGAGGAAAAATTCATTGTGAGTTTTGTTGCATGAAAAGGACAAGGATGGAAAGGAAAGTGAAAAGAACTTGAAAAACTTTACTAGCTTGGAAAGAAAACTTGAGAAGGAAAACCTTGAAAAGACTTTAGATAGAAAAGACCATGACTAGCTAACCCTTTTAATTTACTAACTTACTAATCTCATAGGGTGATGCATGCCTCATGTTGATTCATCGGTAAAGGTTTGTCTTGCTTGTTTGGTCAAATATTTTCCCATGTAGAGGATGAGTGATCTTCTCGGCTTGTCTTGTAGCCTCATTGATTCATCGGCTCCTGAGATAGATTTTCAATGGTGGAATTAAGGAGTGTCACTCAAGGGAATGCTAAGGAAGAAGATACAAGATTCATTAGTCATTCAAAGCCATACTCGAGTTAGCATTGAAGTAAGAAAATTGTACAACAAACAGCATAGTTAGGTGCTCCATCTCCATGTTCCATCAAGGCACTTGTTCTAAAGACAAGCCTCTAAATGAGGCTCACATGAATCATATGGAATGAAAACAAGTATTTGACAAGAATTAAAGTAACTCATCTTCATTGGGGATAATAGAGACTTGAAATTACAAGATCACAATAAATCATCCAATGAATCACATGAATTAGCAATCACCCAGAGTTAGAAGTTAGTAAAGTTAGTGGTTAGCTAGTCATGTTAGAGAGTTAGCTAGTCATGGTAGAAGAAAATGCAATGAAAATAAAGCTTGAAGAAAGTAAAGCACTAGAATTAGTAAATATGAGAGGATAGATGGATCAATCCTTGCATTCAAGTTGTCACCACTTTAATTACAAGTTCTCACACACACACTCTCTCTCTCTCTCTCTCTCTCTCTCTCTTTGCAGAATTCTAGAAGGAGAAAGAAGATTACAAGAGCACTAAAGAAAGCTAGAGAAAATCCCTACAATTCTCTCAAAAATACAAGCTCTTCTCTCCTATTCTCTCCTCTTTCGCAGAGGCCCTAGGGGTTTGTTTATAGGCTCCAGAGGATGAGGCCCTCAAATCTTGGCCGTGGGATCAAACGCTGGCTCAACGGCCAGATGCTTGCCGCGGATTCACTGCCAGAGCCGCGTTTCCGCGGCAGAATCTTGGCCGTTGCGCCAACGATTTCTGTTGCCATTTTGTTACAGTTTATTTGCCACGCTGGATCTTCTAGAAAGCTGGGGATATTCGTGGACGACTCCAGATCTGGGCTTCTCTTTGTGCTTTTCCATTTGGCTCTTTAATTAATCCCATTAGTACCTTGAAAATCCCTTGATTATGGGCCTTCCTCTTCATTAATGGTGGACCTGAAAAATGAGAGAGAAAAGCAATAAAAATCTTATTTTTATTTACATAAAGCATGATATGGAAGTGAAAAATGATGCAAAAATGAACTCCAATCACACCCCCATACCTAGTTTTTGCTCGTCCCCGAGCAAAAAGAAAAAGAGAAAACATCCTAGCTAAGTTACTGAACTACTTTCGTAGGTGACATGATTGCACTGAGCGCGTGCAACAAGCCGTTAAACCTCTAGGTTACCCTAGAGGAGGAGTGTTGTCTCCTGAGGGTTTTCAGCGGATTGCACCCACAAAATCCAAGAAAAGAAAAAAATGTTAGTGAAAAATTTTTGATCCATATTTTTCAAGAACTTTACTTGATCTATAGGTTTCGGATTACCCTAAACTTGTCATTCTTTTTATAAGTGTCTATTTAGAGTTTTGTCTTCAACTTAGGTTAAGTTTCTAAGGAATAGAGCGAAGACCGGATTTTGCATTAAACCTAGTATATATACATCTATAAATATGAAGGATTTTTCTTAGACGAAAGTTCATTTATTTACTAATATATACAATATTTTATTTATTTATTTATTAATCTATTTATTTATTTATTCACACCTCCTTAGCTTCCTTAGGCTTTCTAATTTACCCATGTAATGAGCCTCTTACCGATGACTCCCAAACCAGTCGTCTTAGGGCACCAGATGAAGATACACCCTAAGGTTCAAGGACTCGAGTAAACTAGGCCACGAATACTAAGCACTTAACCACCTTTAGCGTGACTGGCCATGCTTCTTAAGGCACAGCTAACCAGCTTAATTAGTGGCTAAGTAATTATTTTATTTATTTATTTATACTTTTTTTTATTATATATATATGTAAATAGAATCGCTAAGTCTTTGATTAATCCCTCAATATGTTTAATGTATATATCCTAAAGAAAGAATTAAAATCTAGCTATCTTTCTTATCCTTTTTACTTAACCTAAAAATCCAACAAAACTCCTCTTTTCGACTTATATTAAGAAATCTTAGTTAAGAGTTTCCTTAATCCCTAAAATCAAGTTTGATTCTTTAAAAATGGATCAAAAATTCTTTGCTTTTTTTTTATTTTTTTTATGGTTTTTCTAAAAAGAAAATGAAAAATCTAAAAAGACAAAATCTAAAAAAAAAATAAAAATCCTTAAAAGAAAATGAAAATCCTAAGTTAGTATCTACCCCCCATACCTATCCATGCATTGTCCTCAATGTATGCAAGATAAAATATGCATGAAATAGGTAAATGAACAGTTTCACCCTTGTCGTCGTTTTGGACCAGCGGTGGTGCTGGGTCTAGCCGACTGTGAATGCTGAAGACCGGCCTCAATACGGTCTAATCTAGATGATTGCTCCTCCACTTGTTTCCTCAGCCGAACTTGTCCCCTAAAAATTTTCTTCATGCCGAGCCAAATGGTGGACATGAATGCACGTGAGTCCGTAGGGGGGTCCTGGTGCCAAAATGTAGGCTCATCTTCTTCCTCTAGACTCTCCTCAGAAGAGGACTCCACTGGCACATCCTCGAGCTGGACACTAGGGGTCCAGACGGCATGTAAACAACTGTTATAGGCACTAGTGGCCCTCTCGTGTGCGACAAACACTCGGTCATATGCGTCAAATACAGCGTCCGGTAGGAAAGTCCTACATAGACGTGTAATCAGACTGGCGTGTGAATGTTTAGCACCACGGGTGCGTGAGGAGTTGGCAATGATGGAATGGAAGATGGTCTTGCTGATGCAGACCATGTGCTGCCTAGTCATAAGGTCGTGAATTATTTGCAACACAGGGCGGTTGAAAGAGGTGGTGTGGTCCAGTCCCAGAATATTGCGTTGGATCCATCATCCAACGCAATGCACATTACGGAAAGTGGTACTGGCCTTGAGCCCTCGGTCTTGTTCGGTACAGCGGGCCCCCATAATGGACATTTAGTCAATGAGTGGAAGGGGGTCGCTGTGTTGTGGGTAACAAGGGACGTGAGTGAGTTCCTCAAGGAGAGGAAGTGTGATGAAAATATCACCTAGGGGCATGTGAACCGTGAATTGGTATGTGTCGAAATTGACCGATGCATGATCAATGGAATTGTAAAACAATGTCACTAATTCAGGGCAATAAAATGCATCATGTTCGGAGTTATCATATACAAGCGAATACCAATCCCAAGCACGGATCCTATCAATGAAAATGTGCCCATACCCATTGGTGTCACGAAGAATTCTAGAGTAATCTTTTTCAGCAAACAAAGATGGTGCCATGATAAAAATATAGATCAACACAATAGATCGGAAGATTAGAAAGCAAACCACCCCCGGAATACGTGGGGGAAATCAAATCAGATTTGCAGAGGGCACTGGATCAAGAATTCGGACGATCAGGCACCAGATCGGCCACGAGCAGGGAAAAATGCCTGCAACAGACCTTGGCGGTGCACCAGTAGAGCAAATACAGCTGCGGAATTACGGCTCTGGTCACGTAAACGCGGCAGAAATGCTGAGACTGTGGAGGGGAAAATTTTGAGGGGCGGCGCTTGAAGAGATTATTTCAGATCTGAGATGCGTTTGGGGTTTGAGGGGAGAGAGTCAGGGTAGATGAAATTTATAAGGGGGCTGAAAGAGGAGAAGTCCCAATATTACCCTAGGTTGGAGTTGGATATTTACAACCCTAGGTTGATTTGAAAAAGGGATTTATGAAGAGGTGGAACTCTTGGTGACAATTAGCACCAAAGTCCAATTATTTTGAAGGTATTAATTTTTTTATTTTATTTTATTTTTATTATTATTTTTTCTTTATTTTTATTATATACAAAAGGGGTCAAAAAGGATATGCAGGGAAAACAGGGAGAATGTACAACATGAAGTATCTCCCACACCTAGGTCTTTTTTCGGTCTTATCCCTCTAGCTCGTTTCCCATCATTCCAATGGGTCCTTTTTATAGGGCACAGTTGGGAGGTCAATTGTATTGTCATTTTTTGCATTCCCAGTTTCAACTTCTTTAGGTGTTTCGTCCTCATATTGCTACAATCTTCATTCAAAAATTTGTCACCATCACCCTTCTCATTTTGAACTTCTTTATTGTGAATGGTTAGGAATTCCAACTCAGCTCCATATATCTCCTCAAAGCTGAGGTCAACACTTTCCCCTAGAGATGTGCAATTAATCAAAAGATCCCTAGTTGGTCTATCCAAACACATGAGTTCTTCTTCGAAGAGGTCTTCAAAAAGTATGTCAATCAGAGGTTCTTGAATTATATCCTCATGGGATACATTCTTGGTTGGCTCATTGAAAATGAAGATATCCAAATCAATTTTCCTCTTTTTAAAGGGTACTCTAACATTAGGATCTTCCACATCAAGATAATCGCATTCATTTTTAAATAATTCATTAAGAAACAACGACTCATCTTCTGAAGCTTCACTCTCTTCCTCACAATTGTTTTCAACAAAGTTTACCTCAAATGTTTGATCTCTTATCTTTCGAGGTTGTTTGTCTATGTTGAAAACATTCACTTCTCTAGTCATGTCGCCAAAAGTTAACCTTATGGATCCATTCCTGCAACTGATGATGGCATTGGCTGTAGCAAGGAATGGTCACCCCAGGATAACAGGAGTTTGAGCCCTATGATTGGAGTTAGACACAGGCTGTGTCTCAAGAACTATGAAATGAACAGGGTAAATAAACTCTCCAACTCGGACAAGGACATCATTAATCTCCCCTTTGGAAATCTTTACAGAGCGATCTGCCAGTTGTATAGTAACTTTGGTCGGCCGGAGGTCGCCTAACCCTAGTTGCTGATACACAGAAAAGGGAAGAAGATTGATACTGGCTCCCAAATCAAGTAATGCCCTATTGATAGTAGTTTGTCCTATGATACAAGAGATGGTTGGGCTCCCTGGGTCCTTGTATTTCACAGGAATTGGCCCAGTGAACAACTCGCTAATGTTTGAAGCTAGGAAGACTTTCTTAGGGACATTTGCTTTCCTCTTCTTGGTGCACATTTCCTTTAAAAATTTTGCATATGATGGGACTTGCTGTATTGCATCAAGAAAAGGTACATTGATTTAGACCTCATTGAACATTTCTCTGATCTTCTCCATATGAGCATTAAGCTTTTGATTTGCTAGCCTATTTGGAAATGGTGCAATAGGCTTGTATGGTTGCTCATCTGCCTTTTCTTTTTCTTTAGATTTGGAAGTTGATGGTTCAGAACTTGAAGATGGATTGTCTTGAGCTAATTGTACCGGAGTAAGAGGTGTTGATTTGGACACTGATTGGGGTGGTTGATTGGAAACCTTATTATCTACCCACTTTCCGGATCTCAGAATATGAATAGTGTTGCATTGACTGGGGTCCATGTCTTCAACTTCATGCAGAGGGAAGTGATTTTTTAGATTGGGCACTGGCTGGCTTGGTAGCATTCCTTTTTGTCTCTCATTTAAAGAATTAGCCAATTGCCCTATCTAGACCTGTAATTTGTTCATATCCTGATGCTGGTTGGTCATCATTGAAGCCTAGGTTTTGGATAGGGTTTCTATAATTTTTTCCAAATCAGATATTCTTTTGTCTGAATGATTCTGGGATTGATGTTGCTGATATGTAGGCTGGAAGTTTGTTTGGAAATGTGGTGGATTCTGATATGATTGGATTTGTGGTGGACCTTGGTATGAGTGAAAATTTGGTGGATTCTGATGGAAACTGGGTTGATGTGACTGAGCAGGATATTGATGTGAAAATGGTTGCCTAGGTTGCTCAGGACCAGACTGACTCCAGAAAAAATTTGGATGGTTTCGCCATCCCAGATTGTATGTTTTGGAGTATGGATTGTAGTTTGGTCTGGTGTATGCAGCATTCGTGTTTTCCTGATACATTTGAGACTGGTAAATAGGACACTCCTTGAACAGATGGTTGATATCATGGCAATAGGTACAACCCGGGTTGATCACAGGTGATGGGTTGACCTGGTTCACAGCAGTAGGTTCCCTTGATTCAAGTAGTTCTATCCTCTTCATTAATTGTGTTATTTTAGCCTCGGCAGCTATGGAGGATTCTGTCGAATGCATACCGGTTCTGGAAGTGGTGGGAGTGGGTTTTTCTGGGCATGACTCCTACTGAATTATTTTTTCAGCTAAGGCTTCAAAGAGATCCCACCCCTGATTCTCATCTTTCTTTAAAAATTCCCCTTAGCACATGGTTTCAAAGAGTGTCTTTGTTTGGTAATCAAGTCCGTCATAGAGAATTTGGCACTGCCGCCACTTCTCTATGCCGTGATGAGGACATAGGGCTAGTAAGTCTTTGAAGCGTTCGAAATATTTTCAGAATGGTTCATTGGATTCCTGCTCGAATTGCATAATGTTCTTTCTCATGAGGGCTATTTTGTGAATGGGATAAAACTTTTTAAGAAAGACTTTTACAAAATCATTCCATGAAGAAATCGAACTGGCGGGAAGATTGTAAAGCCATTTCTTAGCTATATCTTTCAGCGCGAAGGGAATAAACCTTAGTCTAACAGCGTCCTCAGTTAATTGGAAAATTCTCATCATCACACATACTTCTTCAAACTCACGAATGAAGAAATATGCATCCTCGGACTCTAGGCCATGAAATTGTGGGAGTGTATTTATGAATTGTGGCTTCAGTTCAAAGTTATTTCCATTGGTCACTGGGAGAAGAATGCATGATGGAAGTGAAGTGCGAATGGGGTAGAACTTGTCTTGAAGCGAAGTGTTGTTTGCCATAATTGGGATTGTGTCAGGTGGTGGTGTTTGTGCAAGTGTAGAAATCCTAACAAGTCTTGCAGAATTTGGATCCCGGTACCACTCTTGCATACACAATCAACGTTCACCGATCACACAAGCGAAAAATGAAAATAACAATCAAGAAAAGAAAAATCAATCACAAGCTATCTAGGATACCTGGACCTAGACGACTCCTAACTGTTCGATGAACCAAAGAAGGTTATTGCTCGAGTCAGACCACGGCTAATCAGCCAGGTAGGGGCAAAATACGGTGGGAGGTATCCGTGCGTAAGCAACGGGCCTTAATTACGCCAAACCACGGTATCTTCGAGGCGTAACCTCTTAATCTCCAACCTTAGACACTGATTTGACTGGAGTATGAATCAAAAACAATTTTCAACTTCAGCTGATCTCCTACTGAGTCCGAATGTCCCTAGGGCCAACGTCTATCAGATTTTATTAAAAAGCTTTGGATTGTGAGTGCTTGGATGATGATTTTTGGGCCAAGGAAAGGGTGATAAATTCCCACCTTATCTTGTTTATTGGGTGATGCCCTTAAGATCATTTTTGTGCAAATGTACAATATATGCAAACAAGGTTCACTCAAAGCGATGTAAATCAACCAAGAAGTGAGTCCTATTCTAAATGCAATGCGAACGTACCTTGCTCCAGCACTCTTCAACAGTAAAGTAAATGAATTGAAAAGACACGTGCCTTAAAAATGCAAACGTCTAATCAATTTTTAACTTTTCAACAAATGTTTTACTGTTGATTTATTAGCAGGATCCTGGTGAGAGCATAACAAGAAATAAGATTTGTAGCAGCTGTATTTTTGCACAACAAGCAACCCTGCACAAAATCAGTTAGTAGTCAACTCCTCTTTGCCGCGGATCCGCGGCTTTGGCCGAGAAAACGCGGCAAATTAGAGGGTACTTGGTCTCTGCTTTCTTGAGCAGAGGCCCAAGACCACTTATATGTTACTGCAGTGCTTTGTTTCCTATTTCTTCAACCTATAACCTGCAACAGAGAAGAAAATTTGTTTAGTTCTTCACTTTAATGAAAACCGTTGCTCTCCCCAGCAATGGTGCCAAAAATTTTGTTCGGAAGGCAGGAGTGTACTAATATTCAGAGAGAGATGGTTTAGAATCAACCTTCGATGCTCTTATTTGATGCTCAAAAACTCCAAAATTTATTCACAATTTTTATTTACTCCTTCCAAATCACCGTAGTAGTATAAGCTATTACGGGTCGATCCTCAGGGAGAGCTCGCGATGGAAGCTTTACGGTTTCAAAATTTGAAGAAAGAAAACGAGAGTTCTTCTATGTTCAACAAAAACGAAATGACATGGAAAATAGAGGAAAAATTCATTGTGAGTTTTGTTGCATGAAAAGGACAAGGATGGAAAGGAAAGTGAAAAGAACTTGAAAAACTTTACTAGCTTGGAAAGAAAACTTGAGAAGGAAAACCTTGAAAAGACTTTAGATAGAAAAGACCATGACTAGCTAACCCTTTTAATTTACTAACTTACTAATCTCATAGGGTGATGCATGCCTCATGTTGATTCATCGGCAAAGGTTTGTCTTACTTGTTTGGACAAATATTTTCCCATGTAGAGGATGAGTGATCTTCTCGGCTTGTCTTGTAGCCTCATTGATTCATCGGTGATTGGTATTCAATTCTGCATATTTTACCACATTATTCCCATGCATATTACAAATAAAAATATGATTTTTACTCATATTCTCTCTATTTTTGCAGGTCTACATCTGAAATAAGAAAAAGCCCAAAATCTCTTTAATTAGCAATAATTAAAAGAGATTAATTCAAAGCCCAAAAGAGAGCCCAAGATTAAACCCAGGATCTAGAGAATTCTACGCGCCAGCTCAAGATTCTAGAAGGCCATGTGGATAACAACCTCGTAACAAACTTGTAACAAAAATCTGGGATCCAACGGCCGCGAGATTGCCGCAAATTGCCGCGGATCCGCCGCAAATCTGGGGCCGTTGAGCCCCAGATTTCTGCCACTTGTCCGTCTTCTGGAGACTTCTCTCTGAGGCTATAAATACAGGACCAGGGCCTTCGCAAAAACAGTGTGGAAGAGAGATTAGAGATTAGAGGATAAAGCTTTGTAATTTTGTATTTTTCTCTAGGATTTTAGTAGTGCTCTAGATCTTCTTCCTCACTAGAAATTCTGCAAAAGAGAGTTGTAAGAGAGAGAAAGCTTGTGTACACCAAGGAGTGACAACTTGTGAAGTAAGGATTCATCCATTCTCTTCTCTCTACTTGAGCATTTTCTAGTATTACTTGCTTTCTTTACTTCTAGTTTTACTTTACTTGCTTTTTAATTCATGCTTTGCTTTTCTTTTGTAATGGCTAGTAGCTAATTCTTTCTTCTCATGGCTAGCTAACAACTTACCTTGCTAACTACTAACTCATGGGTGATTGCTATCTTTAATCTTGCAAGTTGTATGGTCTTCTCTTCTCCGATGGGTTACTTTCATGCTTGGCTAGTATCTTGTTGTAATTCTCCATATGATTCATGTGTGCCTCATTTAGAGCCTTGTCTAGAACAAGTGCCTTGATGGAACATGGAGATGGATCACCAATATGCTATTTGTTGTACAACTTCTTTACTTTCATTAATGAATGTTGTATCTTCTTCCTTAGCATCCCTTGAGTGTAGCTCTTTTGATTCCATTATTGAAAGTCTAATTTGTAGGCCTATGACATCTATGAGGCTACAAGACAAGTCCAAGAATGATCACCCGTCATCCAAGTGGGAAAGTAATTAGACCAACACGCAAGACAAATCTTTGCCGATGAATCAACATGAGGCATGCATTCACCATCACGGAGTTTAGTAAGTTTTAGCAAGGAAGTAAGGTTAGCTAGTCATGGTTTTCTCATCTTAAATTCTTTCTACAAGTTTTCATTCCATTTGTTTTCTTTCCAAAGTAAATATCATCTTTGATTTCTTTTCACTTTCCATTATGAACATATCCACCAATTCTTTTACTTCTTTTTCCAATTTGTTTTTATTCTTTTAAGACAAAGAAGAATCTTCATTTTCTTTCTTCACTACCAACCGTAACGCTTCCATCGCAAGCTCTCCCTGAGAATCGACTCGGTATAGCCCATGCTATAACGGAGATAGGAAAGGGTACATTAATCATTTTGAATACATTTGTGGAGTGATCAAAGCACTTGAGGTTGTTTCTAAACCTTATCTCTTTTTATTGAATATATTTTGTGTGCAAATTATACTCCATAATACAACACCTTTCCCGTCTTAATCAAAATTTTTGGCGCCGTTGCCGGGGAGAGCAACGGTTTTTGGTTTAAAGTGAAGAACTAAACGCATTTTCTTCTCTGTTGCAGGTTACAGGTGAAGAAACAGAAAAAATAGCATTGCAGTAACATATAAGTGGACCTGGGCCTCTGCTCTTGAAAGCAGAGACCAGGATCCCTCAGTTTTGTCGCAGAATCTCGGCCCCAGCCGCAGATTTGCGGTAATCCTGAGTTCACTATGACAAGTTTTCTGCAGGGTCTTCAGCTTTGCAAAATACAGCTTTTGCAATAATTCTTTTCTTGTATGCTTCACCATACTCCTGCTAATTATAATAAACAGTAAAACATTGGTTGAAACGTTAAAATTGTTTAGACATTTGCATTCTAGGCACGTGTCTTTTCAATTCCTTTACTTTTACTGTTGAAGAGTGCTGGAGGCAAGGTACGTACGCATTGCATATTGACTAGGACTCACTCCTTGTTTGATTTTTATAGCTTTGAGTGAACCTTGTTTGTTTAATCGTACACTTGCACAAAATTGACTTTAAGGGCATACCCAGTAAATAAGATAAGGTGGGGGATTTCATTACCCTTTCCTTAGCCCAAAAACCACCATCCCAGCACTCACTAACCCAAGCCTAACTTAATAAAAAAGTAGACGTTGGCCCTAGGGACATCTCGGACTCACTTAGGAGATTATCCTAAGGGGGAAAAGTGTTGGAAATTGACTCTTGCAAAATCAGTGTCTAGGAAAGGGATTGAGGGCCGAAAGCTCGAAGGTTGGTGGTTACTTAATTAAGGAACGTCTCTGACGGAAAACCTCCCAACAACCTTGACCTTTCCTGGCTGATTAGCTTGTGGTCAAAGTCTACACTAAACCTCCCGTGGACGGTCTAATCAGTTAGGAGTCGTCTAGGTCATAGGTCTACCCTAACTTAGGTTAGAATTTTTTCTTTCTTGATTATTTATTTGTTTGTTTCTTTTTGTTTGTATTTCATTGTGTGATATGGCATTCAACAATCATAATTCTTTCCATCCTAATAATAATCCATATTTCACACAGACTCCATTCTATTCGGATAATTCCAACCCGGCGTTTTACAATATGCACCAACCACATACGCCGGGTTGGCCTTATCTGAATCAATATGACCCATACCCCCCATCTAATAACTATAATTTCCATAATTATTTCAACTCTTCACCGAGTCATTGGGGATTCACGTACCCCGAGTCAAATTTTCAAACTCCTTGTCCTCCTTCTTCACCCAGTCCACAATATTTTCAAGACACAGACTCATTTCCACCAGTCCAAAATAAAGCACCATCAATTTTGGAAATGAGTATGCGTGAGTCTAAATACAAATCCCAAAATCTGATGGACTCACAATTTCACTATCACTTCCAAGACAATACTTCATCTTTTCATCCAGATAATGAATTCATCAATTATGGAAAGATGCTTGAAGACATGACTCATGCTCAAAATGCTAGAAATCGTGACATAGATATGATGGTTGAATCTTTACGTTCTCACCGTTTGACCAGATCTGGTGTCACTAGCCACTCTGTTAAAGCCGATGAGTCATGTAGTTTTGGAAATCAAGATTCTATTTCAGCACGCTCATCTGAACTTGTCCAAACTTCAAATCCCATTGACATTTTGACAAGTTTTCCTTTTCCTGAAATTGAACTTGAACATGAATATGATCCTGAACTTCCACTTGATGATTCAATTTTACTTCCTGATCCAATAATGACTCCCGTATCTTTATCTGATTTCACTCCATTTCCAAAGTCAGTATTGGATCCAGTGCCTATCCATTGTGAAATTGAATCACCAAAATTTTATGATGATCATAGTGAACTTGACCAATTTCATACTTTTGAAAGTCCCATTGATAAATTGGCAAGTTCATATTTTTTTGGAATTGAACTACATGAGGAATGTGATCTTGAACCCCAACTTAGTGATTCAATTCTTTTTCCTGATTCAATAATGACTCTGGTAACTTTACCTGACTTCAATCTTTTCCCGGAGTTGACATTGGATCCTGTCCCAATTCATAATGAAGTTGAATCACCCATCTTTGAGGATCATATTGAACTTGACCAATTATACACATCTGAAGATACTATTGACAAATTGGCAAGTTCTCCATTCTTTGGTATTGAACTACATGAGAAATGTGACCTAGATTCTCACAATCTCTTTACTTCTGAAACTGATTGTATAATTCTGACGGAAGATGTTGACCTTAGTTTTGAAGAATTGTATGGCGATGAGCTAGAATTCCTTAACATTGGAAGTAAAGAGATCACACCCATATTAGGTCACATTCCATTGTTGGACAATACATGTGGACTGGAGTTTCAACTTTTTGACTTGGACCCAATTCCTGAACTCATTTCGACTCCTGAACCTTTACTCGACTTAAGTCACCTTCCTAAGTCGGTATTAGTTCCTGTCCTTCCTGAGTCCAAGTCAACCGTTATATCATTTCATACACCATTCTGGGACAAGGTAGTTGACAAATTTGACTCCGAAATTAGTTATGGAAAATGGAAATTAGATGGGGTCAAATACTTAATAAAGATCCTTCATGGATTTATCTTTTTAGTGGGTTGTATTCATGATATTTCTGGTGGGTTCCTCCAAACCCAAAGTAAAGTTGATTGGGCCATGTTTCGTGGACCAATCAGACCGCCACCGGAACCACCACCTTAAGGTAATTTTTTCCTTCCCTCTCTATTTTGTTTCATGCATACATATATCATGATGCATTGAGGACAATGCATGAAATAAGTGTGGGGGAGGGTTTACTAACATAGAGTTTTTAGATTTTCTTTCGTTTACACTTCTTTTAGAAAAAAAAAAGGAAATTCTTGATCCATGTTTAAAGAATCAAACTTAACTTTAGGGATTAAGGAAGCTCTAAACTAAGATTTCTAATTATAAGTCGAAAAGAGGAGTTTTGTTAGATTTTTAGGTTAAGTAATAAAGGATTAGAAAAATTACTAGATTTTAATTCTTTCTTTAGGATATATACATTAAACATATTGAAGGATTAATCAAAGACTTTGTGATTTTATTTACATATATATATAATAAAAAATATATATATAAAAAAAGAAAAAAAAGATGTACATAAATAAATAATAAATACTTAGCCACTAACTAAGCTGGTTAGCCGTGCCTCAAGAAGCATTGCCGATCACGCCTAAAGGTGGTTAAGTCCTTAAATTCCTTCGTGGCCTAGTTTACTTGAGTCATCGAACCCGAGGGATGTTTTCTCATCTGGTGCCCTAAGACCGTCTGGTTTGGGACTCATCGGTAAGAGACTCGTTACAAGGGTAAACTAGAAAGCCTAAGGATGCTAAGGAATGTAAATAAATAAACATTGTATATATAAATTAAAAAAAAAAGAAAAAAAAATAAAAAATATTATATATATTAGTAAATAAATGAACTTAGTCTAAGAAAGATCTTTCATATTTATAGATGTATATATCCTAGGATTGATGCAAAATCCGATTTTTTGATCTTTTCCCTAAAAACTTAACCTAAATTGAAAACAAAACTCTAAATAGACGCTTATAAGAGGAATGACAAGTTTAGAGTAACCTGAATCTAAAGCTCAAGTTAGAATCTTTAAAACATGGATCAAAATTTTCACTAACCCTTTTTATTTTTCTTTATGGATTTTGTGGGTGTAATCCGCTGAAAACCCTCAGGAGACAACACTCCTCCTCTAGGGTAACCTAGAGTTTAACGGCTTGTTGCACGTGCTCAGTGCAATCGTGTCACCTACGAAAGTGGTGTAATAAACTAGTTAGGATTTTCTTTTTCTTTCTTTTTCTTTCTTTTTTGCTCGAGGACGAGCAAAAGAATAAGTGTGGGGGTGTGATTGGTATTCAATTCTGCATATTTTACCACATTATTCCCATGCATATTACAAATAAAAATATGATTTTTACTCATATTCTCTCTATTTTTGCAGGTCCACATCTGAAATAAGAAAAAGCCCAAAATCTCTTTAATTAGCAATAATTAAAAGAGATTAATTCAAAGCCCAAAAGAGAGCCCAAGATTAAACCCAGGATCTAGAGAATTCTACGCACCAGCTCAAGATTCTAGAAGGCCACGTGGATAACAACCTCGTAACAAACTTGTAACAAAAATCTGGGATCCAACGGCCGCGAGATTGCCGCAAATTGCCGCGGATCCGCCGCAAATCTGGGGCCGTTGAGCCCCAGATTTCTGCCACCTGTCCGTCTTCTGGAGACTTCTCTCTGAGGCTATAAATACAGGACCAGGGCCTTCGCAAAAACATTGTGGAAGAGAGATTAGAGATTAGAGGATAAAGCTTTGTAATTTTGTATTTTTTCTCTAGGATTTTAGTAGTGCTCTAGATCTTCTTCCTCACTAGAAATTCTGCAAAAGAGAGTTGTAAGAGAGAGAAAGCTTGTGTACACCAAGGAGTGACAACTTGTGAAGTAAGGATTCATCCATTCTCTTCTCTCTACTTGAGCATTTTCTAGTATTACTTGCTTTCTTTACTTCTAGTTTTACTTTACTTGCTTTTTAATTCATGCTTTGCTTTTCTTTTGTAATGGCTAGTAGCTAATTCTTTCTTCTCATGGCTAGCTAACAACTTACCTTGCTAACTACTAACTCATGGGTGATTGCTATCTTTAATCTTGCAAGTTGTATGGTCTTCTCTTCTCCGATGGGTTACTTTCATGCTTGGCTAGTATCTTGTTGTAATTCTCCATATGATTCATGTGTGCCTCATTTAGAGCCTTGTCTAGAACAAGTGCCTTGATGGAACATGGAGATGGATCACCAATATGCTATTTGTTGTACAACTTCTTTACTTCCATTAATGAATGTTGTATCTTCTTCCTTAGCATCCCTTGAGTGTAGCTCTTTTGATTCCATTATTGAAAGTCTAATTTGTAGGCCTATGACATCTATGAGGCTACAAGACAAGTTCAAGAATGATCACCCGTCATCCAAGTGGGAAAGTAATTAGACCAACACGGAAGACAAATCTTTGCCGATGAATCAACATGAGGCATGCATTCACCATCACGGAGTTTAGTAAGTTTTAGCAAGGAAGTAAGGTTAGCTAGTCATGGTTTTCTCATCTTAAATTCTTTCTATAAGTTTTCATTCCATTTGTTTTCTTTCCAAAGTAAATATCATCTTTGATTTCTTTTCACTTTCCATCATGAACATATCCACCAATTCTTTTACTTCTTTTTCCAATTTGTTTTTATTCTTTTAAGACAAAGAAGAATCTTCGTTTTCTTTTCTTCACTACCAACCGTAACGCTTCCATCGCAAGCTCTCCCTGAGAATCGACTCGGTATAGCCCATGCTATAACGGAGATAGGAAAGGGTACATTAATCATTTGAATACATTTGTGGAGTGATCAAAGCACTTGAGGTTGTTTCTAAACCTTATCTCTTTTTATTGAATATATTTTGTGTGCAAATTATACTCCACAATACAACACCTTTCTCGTCCAAACAATCGGCTCCCGAGATAGATTTTCAATGGTGGAATCAAGGAGTGTCACTCAAGAGAATGCTAAGGAAGAAGGTACAAGATTCATTAGTCATTCAAAGCCATACTCGAGTTAGCATTGAAGTAAGAAAATTGTACAACAAACAGCATAGTTAGGTGCTCCATCTCCATGTTCCATCAAGGCACTTGTTCTAAAGACAAGGCTCTAAATGAGGCTCACATGAATCATATGGAATGAAAACAAGTATTTACCAAGAATTAAAGTAACTCATCTTCATTGGGGATAATAGAGACTTGAAATTACAAGATCACAATAAATCATCCAATGATCACATGAATTAGCAATCACCCAAAAGTTAGAAGTTAGTAAAGTTAGTGGTTAGCTAGTCATGTTCGAGAGTTAGCTAGACATTGAAATGAAAAGAACACAACAATTCATGGTAGAAGAAAATGCAATGGAAATTAAAGCTTGAAGAAAGTAAAGCACAAGAAAGTAAAGCACTAGAATTAGTAAAGATGAGAAGATAGATGCATCAATCCTTGCATTCAAGTTGTTACCACTTCAATTACAAGATCTCACACTCTCTCTCTCTCTTTGCAGAATTCTAGAAGGAGAAAGAAGATTACAAGAGCACTAAAGAAAGCTAGAGAAAATCTCTACAATTCTCTCAAAAATACAAGCTCTTCTCTCCTACTCTCTCCTCTTTCGCAGAGGCCCTAGGGGTCTATTTATAGGCTCTAGAGGATCTGGCCCTCAAATCTTGGCCGTGGGATCAAACGCTAGCTCAACGGCCAGATGCTTGTCGCGGATCCGCGGCCAGAGCCGCGTTTCCACGGCAGAATCTTGGCCGTTGCGCCAACGATTTCTGTTGCCTTTTTGTTACAGTTTATTTGCCATGCTAGATCTTCTAGAAAGCTGGGGATATTCGTGGACGACTCCAGATCTGGGCTTCTCTTTGGGCTTTTCCATTTGGCTCTTTAATTAATCCCATTAATACCGTGAAAATCCCTTGATTATGGGCCTTCCTCTTCATTAATTGTGGACCTAAAAAATGAGAGAGAAAAGCAATAAAAATCTTATTTTTATTTACATAAAGTATGATATGGAAGTGAAAAATGATGCAAAAATGAACTCCAATCAGGACCCTTTGGTCATTGGGTCGAGCTTCGATTGATCGAACATGAGCAGGGAGGTATGCCACCACTGTATATAGAAAAGTCAGACTAGATAAACCATCGTTTTGATTATAAAGAAGAATGCCTGAAAATATCGCTCAGGCATGTTTGACTTCAAACTATGATCTATTCTTCTAAGTTGAAGATAGGTACATGTCTATATACTAGAGAAGAGTGACAAGGCTAAAAATTTGACATTTTGCCTTTATCTTTTCTTCGATGTTTACGTCATGCATCATAACATCACCCATGTTTGGTCGACCCAGCGTTATTTGACCATGATGCGATTCATTAAATGAGGAAGGAAGCTTTTCTTTGGCGCTCTTCCAAACATTTTGAATCCCAAACCCTAATCCATCTTTGTCATCGCCTCAATGTTGACATCATTCATCATCACTGTTCCATTGGTTCGGTGTCGATCGACAGTGATGTGATCTGTCAATAGGACAGATCCTGACATGTTCATAGGTGAAATAAAGAAGAGTGACAAGGCTAAAACCGACATTCATAACAATGTTTCTTTTTCAATGTAACTAGTGTTTGATCGGCTCGACACTGGTCGACAGTGAATTAGAGAAGAGTGAGAAGGCAAAAACTGAAGTTCATAACCTTATTTCTTCTTCAATGTAACCAGTGTTCGACCGGCTCGACACTTGTCGACAGTGAATTAGAGAAGAGTGACAAGGCTAAAACCAAAGTTCTTAACCTTATTTCTTCTTTGGCTCTCTTCCAAACATTTTAGATCTAAAAATTCTAGTTAGAGGTGTAATGTTAACCACCTGATAATAAGAAGGATCCTATCAAGGATAGTACTTCTTTAAGAATTTGCCCTTAATCGGCATCATGAGTATATCACCGTCTGGGGTTATAAGGCAGTATGCTCTATTTAAATAGACTGTCTCTATTATGAACGGTCCTTCCCATTTGGGTTGAACTTTGCCTTTAATTTTGTGCGTCATGATCATTAGTTATTTGACGGCTAAAATCAAATCTCCTTTTTGGAATACCGCTTAACCTTCTTATTGAAGGCTTTCGAGATTTGAGTTTGGGTATAACTCAATGTATTGTTGAGCTTGTGATCATTTCTCATGTAGGGCTTTGAGTTCTCAAAGACATAACCGATCATTATCTTCCTTTGTCATCTTGGTTGCTAAGGTAACCCGTAGTGATGGCATCTGGATCTCTAGCGGCATGACTACTTCACACTCGTATACAAGAAAAAAGAAGGCGTATTGGCTGTAGGGTTCGAACCGTAGTTCGGTAAGCCCAAAGACATTCATTGAGCTTCTAATTCCAATCTCGTTTGCTTGATGAAACGAATTTCTTGAGTAGCTTGATAATTGTCTTGTTGAATGCTTCCGCTAAACCATTAACAACGGGGTTATAAGCGGCTGATGCCACATTCTGAATTCAATAATTATTACAGAACTGATAGAATACTTGGCTTGCATATTAGGAACC
Source organism: Agave tequilana (assembly GCA_038442645.1). Classification (NCBI taxonomy): domain Eukaryota; kingdom Viridiplantae; phylum Streptophyta; class Magnoliopsida; order Asparagales; family Asparagaceae; genus Agave; species Agave tequilana. The sequence continues at coordinate 91,558 of JAVJIF010032891.1, forward strand.
ATTATCATGAATAATCTGCCTGGGGACACCAAATCGATGAATAACATGGTGTTTGATAAAGTTGACCACGTTGGAAGTTTTAACCTCAATAAATGGTATAGGTTCTGCCCACTTTGAGAAATAATCGGTTATTGCTAAGATGAACCGATGACCTCTTATTAACGAGGGGCTAATAGGTTCTATGATATCAATTCCCGATGCTTCGAATGGTCACGAAGCAACAGTCAGATAAAGTAACTCTGGAGGTTGATGTACAAAGTCTGCATGGATTTGACAGGCTTTACACCTCTGTGCGTATTTGATGGCATCAGCTACCATGGTTGGCCAATAGTAACCAAGTCTGTGCAATCATCCTTGAGTTTCGAACCTAGTTGATGAGCTTCGCATATACCATGTGTGCCTCTTTGAGTTCTTCTTGTGCTTCTAAATTAGAGAGGCAACAGAGCAGGATGTCGTCATATGTATGACGATCTTTACTATTGGGTCATAGTAGAAGCGGAGTGACCTTCGTCGAATAGAAGCTGCTTTTTTAGGGTCATCCAGCAATATGTCATGTAAAGTATAGTCAATGAGGGGGAACTGCCAATCTCCTGGTTTAAAATCTATTGAAGTTACATGGACTTCCTTAGTTTCTAACACATGCTTAGGACAAACAAGGTATCGAGTAGCCACTGTAAGATGATATGTTGTGTCGATTGGTTAGGCCAATGTAGCAGCTAGTGCAACCAAGGTGTTGGCCCTAGTATTTTGGGGTCGAGACACATGACTGATGTAAAGGTCATCAAATAAATTAGCCATTTTGATGATTGTGTGGTAATAAGGAACCAAATCTTCGTGGCGAACCTCGTATTCTCCTTTAACCTGATTAACAATCATTTTGAATTACCATAGGCTTCAAGGTAGCTTACCCCCATTTCACGGGCGAGCTGAAGGTCGATAAGTAGAGCATTATATTCTGCCACATTGTTGGAACATGGTTCCATCAATGAAAATGCCTGAGGAAGGACAGGATTTTGTGGTGAGACACACCAGCAATGATCTTGCCTTTAGAGCCTGTTCTTAATACTCCATCAAAGAACATTTGCCACACTTCATCCTCTAAAGTCATATTAGATTCGAAAATTTCATCTGGAATATCTTAATGAAGTTTTGACCTTTTTGGAACCGGATGAGCCGCTAGAAAGTCTGCAAGCGCTTGACCTTTGACTGCCTTCTGAGGGACAAAGAGCATGTCATATTGAGACAAGAGGATGGCCCATTTATCTAACCTTGAATTCAGCGATCCTGGTTTCGTCATGAGGAGACGCAAAGGATTAACTCTGAAAATGACATGTATGGTTTGGCCAACCGAGTAATATCGCGTCTTTTGAATAGCAAAGACAAGAGCTAAACATTCCTTCTCAATAGGATTATACCGAGACTCAGCTCCCATTAGAGTCCTGCTTAGATAGAAAATGGCCTGTTCGTGGTCGTCATCATTCTTTTGAGCAAGCAGAGCACCAAGGGAATGGTCCATAGCTTTCACATAAAGCAGGAATGATTTTCCTGATGTGGGAGCCACTAAGACTGGGGGTTTAGTGAGGTATCTTTTGATATCCTCGAAAGCTTTTTGACAGGCTTTATCCCATACAAAGAAATACCCTTTTTCATAAGCCGGGTGAATGGTTGACAACGGCCCGAGAGATTTGCGATGAATCTTCTAATATAGGCATGCCTTGCAGACCCCTGAGTTCTTTAAGATTCTTATGTGGATGCATGTTCTGAATAGCTTTGACCTTGTCTGGGTCAAGATGAATTCCTTTTGATGTGACAATAAATCCCAAGAACTTGCCACTTGAAACCCCCAAGAAGGACTTAGTTGGATTCATTTTCAGCTGATGGGCTCATATTATATCGAAAATTATTCTTAGGTCACGAAGATGATCGTTCTTATCGCGACTTTTGACAGCAATGTCGTCGACATAGCATTCCACCATTTTTCAAAGGTGGTCACGGAAAATTGTACTCATTGCACGTTGATAAGTTGCTCCTACGTTCCTTAATCCAAAGGGCATCACAGTATAACAGTATACCCCTAACGGTGTCCGGAATGAAGTATGCTTCTCGTCCTCAGCGTACATCTTGATTTGATTGTATCCTGAGAAGCCATCCATAAAAAACATTTTCTCAAAACCACAGGTATTGTTAATCATGACATCAGTGAGGGGCAATGGGAACTCGTCTTTAGGGCAGGCTGCATTAAGATCGCGGTAGTCAATACAGACCCGGATGTTTTCATTCTTTTTCAGAACGGGTAAAATGTTAGCAACCCAATCTGGGTGTTGCTCCTCCCGTATGAAACCACATGTGATGAGTTTATGAACTTCAGCTTCAATAGCTCTCATAATATCAGGGAGAAACCGTCATTGTAGTTGTTTAACTGGCTTGATGTCAGGCTTAATGTTTAACCGATGCATGGCTATTTGTGGATCAAGACCGGGCATATCTTCATAATTTCATGCAAAGACATCGATATACTCTTGTACGAGTGCTATCAATTCTTCTCTTTTGTAAGTGATAAACCCTCACTTATAGAGATGGGTTTAGGGTGATCTTGACTATCCAAATTGACCTGAATCACCTTGTCTTTAGTAGGCGGTTCGCGTTTTTCGAATCATCTTTCCTACTGGAGATCAAGTTGTTGAGTCCATGGTTCAGCATCGAACGTTTCAATAGCCTCCCCGCTCTAATTGATTGGTCGAAGTCATATTAACGAGAGATTCTTGAAAAGCATTCTTGTACTAACATCTGACTTCTACTCGGATGAAGAGGCAGAACGTGATGGGATCGATTCGTTGTCTTCGGGTTGAAATGACATAGGAAGTGAAGGTGTAACATATCCCAACCCCCTGTGTGTTTTATCATAGTAATTTGTCGGTTTTCCTTTTGGCATGAAATTTCGTAGAAAATTGCGTCATCCTCTTTCAAAGTTCAGGCCATTCCTATGCTGTAAGTTGCATCCCATTTTTCTCATCATATGCTGTGTTGATTGTGCATAATGGAAAAATTGCAGGGATTCTGAGTCTGAACTCGAATCTGTAACCGCAGACCTTCGCAGTTAGGCCCTACCAAATACTATTGGTGATTGACTCCTTTTGGACGAAGGGACCACGAAGACAGACCCTTCTGCACACTCCACAGATGTACTTGTCAGGCTTGGTTTGTGCAAAGGCATGTGTAGAAAGCTATTGTTGACAGATTCAAGTAATTCGACACTCGCAGGATAATCAAAGTAACATTCTCATTAATTACCCATTCATCATCATCCCCAGAGGGATTATTACACTGAGGATTATTGAAATATGCTACAATTAGTTCACAAGCCAAAGTAACTGGCCTGTCCCTTCAGACTCAGAATCTGCTTCGTTGCCACTGTCGTCGTAATCAGGCAACAATTCTTTTGACACTTTACTAGCTTCCTGATATAGGAAAGTATCAGTAAAGTAATTTTCTACCCCTTTGAATGGTTGTGTTTTAGCGAACACCATTCGTACCGTTGCATCGTCTTCTACGTACTTGAAGTGTTAGTGCAAAGTAGAAAGAACGATCCAATTAGCATGGATTCAAGGTCGTCCTAGCAACAAATTGTATAACGTGTCAACGTCAATGACGTAACATGTCACTTCTGATTTCAGTTCTCCGATTCGACAACGGAGTCGAATCTTTCCGAGTGGGTGACTACTCCCTACATTAAAACCGATATCGTAGTAGTCGTTGCAGACAACCGATAAAGCGGCATACCAAGGAAATAGAGGAGCCTTTTGGGAATAATGCTGAGTGCGGACCCTATATCAACCTATATCTTTCAATGCACGTCGAGATGATGTATCCAGTATAGTATAAAGATCGATCGTGTTTATTGTCCTTAAGGAGCATGTCCTCGGCTGTGAAAGTGACAGCAGGTACTTTCGACTGTACATGATGACATTCAAAACACAAGGATTGAGTGTCATCTCCTGGGGTTTCTGGCATACGTCTCAGAAATGATTCTAAATTAGCCAATGCATCCCTGAGTTCTTCTCTTATCTCTTTCGAGAGGCAAAGCAGTTCGTGTATGGTGATATGAGCTGGAATATTAGCGAGCTGGGCCAATATGTCAAAGCGAAAATGTAAGATCCCTAGCTAGTAATACAGTATTTTCAGTTTCTGAAGTATTTATTTTGATTCACTGATTATTTTTATTTAATCAGGTTAATTTATTTATCCTGTGATTATTATTGTTGAGTATACAAATTATTTTCAGATAGTAAATGGCAAATTATTCTTCCATTATTATTATTGTTATTTCTATTAGTGTTATCTTTATTTTTATTGTCAGTGTTTATTATTATTAATAGTGATAATATTATGTTCTTTATTTAATTTAAATATTAGTATGAGTATTGGTGATAATGGTTATTGACAATTATTAGTTGTTATTAGTATTGCTTATTTTAATATTGGCATTTGTGTTAATACTAACCTTGGTGGAGGTGGTGCTCTCCTTGTTTAGCTTCTCACCCTATTCCTACTTACCCGTTTGGATCCTACCCACTAGCATACTCATAACCTATTTGGATCCTACCCGTTGGCATGCCCACTAGCCTAAACCCAACACTTATTTACTTAGTCGGATCTTACCCAATTATTTATTTGGATCTCAATTCATTTGGATCAAACCCAATACCCATTAGCTAATTCAATCCAAACCCTATATATAAATATCATCTAATCCTAACCCTAAGATCATAACCTAAACCTAATCTCTTCCTCATCCAAACGCTGCCGCACTTCCCTGCAGGCCGCAGCAACTGGCGCCCAGAACAGCACAGCAGCGCACCACCCCCATCTCTCCTCTCTCCACCTGCAGCCTGGCACCCCCCCACTCGGTCTCCACCTCCCCAGATCTATGCCACGGCTGTCAGTACCCTGTTGATAGGCCGAGCACCACAACCAGCCCCTCCTCTTCCCTGCTGGCCGCACACGGCAGCCCCAACCTTGGCGGACCCAGGCCAGGCTGCCTCCTTCCATCTCAGACCAGCCCCGGATCCAACAGAGCAGCAGGCCGACCACAACAGCGACACGGCCCCAATCATCACCAACAGATCCAGATCAGCAGCGTAGGCAGCGAGCGAGCAGGTCATTCTCCTGATCCACGCCAAGCCGTCGTCGGAGACTGACACGGTGACCTTCTCCAGTGCCTTGGCCACCCTCCCATGCAGTCCGATGGCGAGGGACGACACCACAGCGACCGCGACAGCGACTCGCCCGGCGACGGGCACAACAGATCCAGAACCAGACCAGCAGCGCAGGCAGCGGGCGAGCGGCGATTCCAGGCCCTTCCGGCGAGCGCGAGACCTCCAGATTCCGGCCAGGTCTTCCCCAGGACCCTGGCTACCGTCCTATGCAGTCCGACAGCAAAGAGCGGCGCCACGGCGACCGTAACGGCGACTCGCCCGGTAACGTGCAGATTCCCCAAGGTGAGTGTTTACTCCTTTTTGGTTCCTTTTAATTTCATGTAATCAATTCCATTATAATTCATGTGTATATGTACCTAGATTAAAGTAGTGATTGTGTATGATGATATGTGCAAGAGAGGATACACATACATATATTATTGTGTGGGAGAATAGAATTAATGAACCTCTGTTTCTGGCTGACAGAACTGGATTAGTCGACTTGACTCATTTACTAGTCGACTAATCCATGTAGTAGTCGACTAACACCAGCCTATAGTCGACTAGGTTTCCTTCCAGGAATTTATAGACTCTCTGTATCACTCTGCTGGTCGACTTGTCATGTTTAGTAGTTGACCAGTAAAGTTAGTAGTCGACTATACATTACCCTCAAGTCGACTAATAGTAGTAATTAGTCGACCAACCCCTTGACCTAGTCGACTAATTATGTGACCTAGAAGTTGTGTAGCACCCTGTATCTGTATCAGTCGACTAGCCTTACCTTTATAGTCGACTTGTCTTGCCCCTAGTCGACTTGGACTACCTCTATAGTCGACTAAGGTTGGCCTGTCAGCTTGGTGTAGCCCCTTTATTGGATGTAGACATTAACCTTGGGTTATGTGATGGATATGGATGGATTGTATGTGACCTCAAGAGATAGATATTGGTGATAATGATTTGATCATGATAGATCTTAGATGCATGTACATGATATATTGTCGAGTGTTGGGATATCATACTTGATACTTATGGAAGAGGGAATTGTGAAGTCTTATGAATCAGATATAGTTTGTCAGAGAGAGTAGACTAGTACTGATTATGGACATATGTTAGAACAACAACTATTGCATCTGATTACTCGATGTGTATTGGAACAAGATGATTGTAGAACTATTGGGATTATGAATTGGTTGTGATGATTTGGATCTATAGTTGAGTATATAAGAACTATCAGATGATATGTCGTTGATGTTAAGTATCAGAGGTAACTATTCTATGTTGCAGCTATTTGAGGACATGTAAGATATGATCTTACTTTACTTAAAGATTAGAGTTCTTTATTATTGGATGGTACTTGGACTATTTCAGAGTTGGACTGTGATTTGGACTGAACTTGAGTTATAGAGGACAGATGATATATTTTATGTAGAGGGCCTCTTGACTTGATATTCTTTCATTAATAATAACTTAGTTGATGATTCATTCAGATATTGATGTTGACTTGTTACGATGTTCTTTGAGGATGTTTCCTATTCAGATATGATTGTGGTGTGTGTTGACATATTGCTCTTGGAGATATACCTTATGATTCATTTGAGTATTGATGTGGACTTGTTAAGATGTTAGAGACTGGATCACTTCAGTTAGTAGAGATTGAGCTAGTGTGATAGTGACCAAGTTGATATTAATGATCTTGTACTTCGGATTTACCAGTTACCAGTTTATCACTTATTAGTAAGATTACTTGTTGATTATATGATGTATCCAGAGTTTATAGCAGTTATCAGTTTATCAGTTGGCGAGACTGTTTGTTGATGATCATAAGATATGTACTTCAGAGTTATATGAGTTGGCAGAGATCTGTACCAGTTATAGTTGTTAGTGACACTAGTTGTCTGTAACACTATTGTGTTAGTGGCACTATTGTGTTAGTGGCTATATTTCCAGTATTCTATTTCAGATGTCAGATATTAGTTATCAGCTACTCAGTTGTCGGATATCACAGTTGTCAGATATCATAGTTGTCAGATATCATCAGTTGTCAGATTATCAGCTAGTATTGACATCAGTAGTTGTTGGAGATATTGGTTACTATTATATATTAAATCATATGATTGCTTATTAATAAAAGACACCATAACCCGGGGAACAGGGGTAATTGCCTGATGATGCATGTCGTGTATTTTGGAAGGATTCTTATGGTACCGAGTTGTGGGTTCCAACCATGGGGAACCAGGGTAGTACTGGCTACCCATTCAGTTGTCAGTTGTCAGGGCTACGCCCGGATTACGGCGCCACACTAGTTGTCTTTTCGTGTGGGGCTGTGGTCTTCAGTTGTCAGAGCCTAGCGGCTTGTCCTGGTTCAGTGCCAGGGGTGTTAGACCGTGGTACCGGGCATGCACAGTACTCTTCCAAAACACATGCACTACATTGGCAGGTAGTTACAACAACGATAACATTGTTTGATATGTGGGAAAACGGCTGTGGTATGGGACACAGCTAAGTACTACACTAGTTAGGTTAATAATAACCAATCAGACTAGTGACATATGCTAGGTCACACATTCAGGCATCAGTTGTTAGTTTACAGTTGTGATAGTTGACTTGATATCAGTTGTTAGTTTACAGACGTGATAGTTGTCTTATATCTTTGTTGATATTGATATCAGATATGCTTCAGTTCAGATGTTTATCATGTCATGATATTTAATTATCTTATATCTGCAGTTGTTTATCTGTTATTCAGTTGTGCTATATTTGCAGTTGCTCTTATTGTTATTTATGCACATGTTCTTATGCACGAGCTATTTCCCCTTTACACGCACACTCACCATGGTCGCGTTCTGACGACCCTGGATTTGTACGTCCAGATATTGGACGGTTTGTTTCTAATGTGCAGGTGTTCGTTGAGGCTGTACGCTTCGCGAATAGCTGGAGCTTCTCCCTATTCTATTCTGGTACTTTTATCTTTCTAGCCTTCGTATCATTTCCTATTTCTTGTTATATCAGTTCAGTTGTTATTCCAGTCTTCATTTATATGATATCATGCGTGGTTGCTTATATGCGATATTGCAATATTCATGTTTTATTTCAGTTGGGATTTATTATAGCTTGTTTCAGGTTACTTAAGGCTTAGCGTGTATACGTGAGGGATTTTCCTTGCGTATATGCGTCGCCGACTCGTGTCACGTCTCCGCTCCAGTGTATTTTGGGAAGCGGGGCGTGACAGGGTTTTCTTGGTATCAGAGCCTATGTTTTCGACTTGCGATGTGAAATTTTGACTTTTGTTTCGCAAGAGAGACCTAGTTCTTACCGGTAACTTAAAAACAAGCTATAACTATACTGCAATATACATATACTATCCATTATGATATTCAGTCCATTCAGAATTGACCGTCCTTCCTTTGAAAATCCTCATCTTTGATTTTTGATATCCTTGATTTCTCCTCTTCTTTTAGAGTGATCCGGATTTTCATCTTGCTTCCCTTCCTCCTTCTCGATTCTATTCCTTGACTTTGTCTCTTGGGATTGGTTACTCCTTGCTGAAGCCGGTGGCGTGTATCAGAGTGCGCAGCGGAAGCATGGTGGATTTATGATGTACCGAGAAGCGACGTGGTGTTTGTTTGTCTTCTTCTTGATTTCTTGGGACTCTTTTACCATTCCCTGCCCTATTTGAATTTCGGGGACGAAATTTTTAATAAGGTGGGTAGAGTGTAAGATCCCTAGCTAGTAATACAGTATTTTCAGTTTCTGAAGTATTTATTTTGATTCACTGGTTATTTTTATTTAATCAGGTTAATTTATTTATCCTGTGATTATTATTGTTGAGTATACAAATTATTTTCAGATAGTAAATGGCAAATTATTCTTCCATTATTATTTATTCTTATTTCTATTAGTGTTATCTTTATTTTTATTGTCGGTGTTTATTAATTATTAATAGTGATAATATTATGTTCTTTATTTAATTTAAATATTAGTATGAGTATTGGTGATAATGGTTATTGACAATTATTAGTTGTTATTAGTATTGCTTATTTTAATATTGGCATTTGTGTTAATACTAACCTTGGTGGAGGTGGTGCTCTCCTTGTTTAGCTTCTCACCCTATTCCTACTTACCCGTTTGGATCCTACCCACTAGCATACTCATAACCTATTTGGATCCTACCCGTTGGCATGCCCACTAGCCTAAACCCAACACTCATTTACTTAGTCGGATCTTACCCAATTATTTATTTGGATCTCAATTCATTTGGATCAAACCCAATACCCATTAGCTAATTCAATCCAAACCCTATATATAAATATCATCTAATCCTAACCCTAAGATCATAACCTAAACCTAATCTCCTCCTCATCCAAACGCTGTCGCACTTCCCTGCAGGCCGCAGCAACTGGCGCCCAGAACAGCACAGCAGCGTACCACCCCATCTCTCCTCTCTCCACCTGCAGCCTGGCACCCCCCCCACTCGGTCTCCACCTCCCCAGATCTATGCCACGGCTGCCAGTGCCCTGTTGATAGGCCGAGCACCACAACCAGCCCCTCCTCTTCCCTGCTGGCCGCACACGGCAGCCCCAACCTTGGCGGACCCAGGCCAGGCTGCCTCCTTCCATCTCAGACCAGCCCCGGATCCAACAGAGCAGCAGGCCGACCACAACAGCGACACGGCCCCAATCATCACCAACAGATCCAGATCAGCAGCGTAGGCAGCGAGCGAGCAGGTCGTTCTCCTGATCCACGCCAAGCCGTCGTCGGAGACTGACACGGTGACCTTCTCCAGTGCCTTGGCCACCCTCCCATGCAGTCCGATGGCGAGGGACGACACCACAGCGACCGCGGCAGCGACTCGCCCGGCGACGCGCACAGCAGATCCAGAACCAGACCAGCAGCGCAGGCAGCGGGCGAGCGGTGATTCCAGGCCCTTCCGGCGAGCGCGAGACCACCAGATTGCGGCCAGGTCTTCCCCAGGACCCTGGCTACCGTCCTATGCAGTCCGATAGCGAAGAGCGGCGCCACGGCGACCGTAACGGCGACTCGCCCGGTAACGTGCAGATTCCCCAAGGTGAGTGTTTACTCCTTTTTGGTTCCTTTTAATTTCATGTAATCAATTCCATTATAATTCATGTGTATATGTACCTAGATTAAAGTAGTGATTATGTATGATGATATCTGCAAGAGAGGATACACATACATATATTATTGTGTGGGAGAATAGAATTGATGAACCTCTGTTTCTGGCTGACAGAACTGGATTAGTCGACTTGACTCATTTACTAGTCGACTAATCCATGTAGTAGTCGACTAACACCAGCCTATAGTCGACTAGGTTTCCTTCCAGGAATTTATAGACTCTCTGTATCACTCTGCTGGTCGACTTGTCATGTTTAGTAGTCGACCAGTAAAGTTAGTAGTCGACTATACATTACCCTCAAGTCGACTAATAGTAGTAATTAGTCGACCAACCCCTTGACCTAATCGACTAATTATGTGACCTGGAAGTTGTGTAGCACCCTGTATCTGTATCAGTCGACTAGCCTTACCTTTATAGTCGACTTGTCTTGCCCCTAGTCGACTTGGACTACCTCTATAGTCGACTAAGGTTGGCCTGTCAGCTTGGTGTAGCCCCTTTATTGGATGTAGACATTAACCTTGGGTTATGTGATGGATATGGATGGATTGTATGTGACCTCAAGAGATAGATATTGGTGATAATGATTTGATCATGATAGATCTTAGATGCATGTACATGATATATTGTCGAGTGTTGGGATATCATACTTGATACTTATGGAAGAGGGAATTGTGAAGTCTTATGAGTCAGATATAGTTTGTCAGAGAGAGTAGACTAGTACTGATTATGGATATATGTTAGAACAACAACTATTGCATCTGATTACTCGATGTGTATTGGAACAAGATGATTGCAGAACTATTGGGATTATGAATTGGTTGTGATGATTTGGATCTATAGTTGAGTATATAAGAACTATCAGATGATATGTCGTTGATGTTAAGTATCAGAGGTAACTATTCTATGTTGCAGCTATTTGAGGACATGTAAGATATGATCTTACTTTACTTAAAGATTAGAGTTCTTTATGATTGGATGGTACTTGGACTATTTCAGAGTTGGACTGTGATTTGGACTGAACTTGAGTTATAGAAGACAGATGATATATTTTATGTAGAGGGCCTCTTGACTTGATATTTTTTCATTAATAATAACTTAGTTGATGATTCATTCAGATATTGATGTTGACTTGTTACGATGTTCTTTGAGGATGTTTCCTATTCAGATATGATTATGGTGTGTGTTGACATATTGCTCTCGGAGATATACCTTATGATTCATTTGAGTATTGATGTGGACTTGTTAAGATGTTAGAGACTGGATCACTTCAGTTAGTAGAGATTGAGCTAGTGTGATAGTGACCAAGTTGATATTAATGATCTTGTACTTCGGATTTACCAGTTACCAGTTTATCACTTATTAGTAAGATTACTTGTTGTTGATTATATGATGTATCCAGAGTTTATAGCAGTTATCAGTTTATCAGTTGGCGAGACTGTTTGTTGATGATCATAAGATATGTACTTCAGAGTTATATGAGTTGGCAGAGATCTGTACCAGTTATAGTTGTTAGTGACACTAGTTGTCTGTGACACTATTGTGTTAGTGGCACTATTGTGTTAGTGGCTATATTTTCAGTATTCTATTTCAGATGTCAGATATTAGTTATCAGCTACTCAGTTGTCGGATATCACAGTTGTCAGATATCATAGTTGTCAGATATCATCAGTTGTCAGATTATCAGCTAGTATTGACATCAGTAGTTGTTGGAGATATTGGTTACTATTATATATTAAATCATATGATTGCTTATTAATAAAAGACACCATAACCCGGGGAACAGGGGTAATTGCCTGATGATGCATGTCGTGTATTTTGGAAGGATTCTTATGGTACCGAGTTGTGGATTCCAACCATGGGGAACCAGGGTAGTACTGGCTACCCATTCAGTTGTCAGTTGTCAGGGCTACGCCCGGATTACGGCGCCACACTAGTTGTCTTTTCGTGTGGGGCTGTGGTATTCAGTTGTCAGAGCCTAGCGGCTTGTCCTGGTTCAGTGCCAGGGGTGTTAGACCGTGGTACCGGGCATGCACGGTACTCTTCCAAAACATATGCACTACATTGGCAGGCAGTTACAACAATGATAACATTGTTTGATATGTGGGAAAACGGCTGTGGTATGGGACACAGCTAAGTACTACACTAGTTAGGTTAATAATAACCAATCAGACTAGTGACATATGCTAGGTCACACATTCAGGCATCAGTTGTTAGTTTACAGTTGTGATAGTTGACTTGATATCAGTTGTTAGTTTACAGACGTGATAGTTGTCTTATATCTTTGTTGATATTGATATCAGATATGCTTCAGTTCAGATGTTTATCATGTCATGATATTTAATTATCTTATATCTGCAGTTGTTTATCTGTTATTCAGTTGTGCTATATTTGCAGTTGCTCTTATTGTTATTTATGCACATGTTCTTATGCACGAGCTATTTCCCCTTTACACGCACACTCACCATGGTCGCGTTCTGACGACCCTGAATTTGCACGTCCAGATATTGGACGGTTTGTTTCTAATGTGCAGGTGTTCGTTGAGGCTGTACGCTTCGCGAATAGCTGGAGCTTCTCCCTATTCTATTCTGGTACTTTTATCTTTCTAGCCTTCGTATCATTTCCTATTTCTTGTTATATCAGTTCAGTTGTTATTCCAGTCTTCATTTATATGATATCATGCGTGGTTGCTTATATGCGATATTGCAATATTCATGTTTTATTTCAGTTGGGATTTATTATAGCTTGTTTCAGGTTACTTACGGCTTAGCGTGTATACGTGAGGGATTTTCCTTGCGTATATGCGTCGCCGACTCGTGTCACGTCTCCGCTCCAGCGTATTTTGGGAAGCGGGGCGTGACAGAAAAGGAGCATGAAGTCTTGGCCCCGAAGGTCTCTTTAGGACGCGGTCAAATCGGACCCCTTTCTGCTTTTCCTTTCCTGAAGTCGGGACTGAAGCTGGAACGAGTACTTCTACTGACGTCACTTGCTGTTGTGTCTCGTCAGTAGTTTTGTCATACCGTTTCAAGTATGATTTTCCTGACCGAGTGCCTATTGGCTAGGGTACATCAGCCTATGCTATGAAAGCATGCCTCTCATTTACAGAATTTCTAAGAGAGGCCATTGTCATCATCCGGCAAGATAGAGATAACGTTGCAGAATCTCCCCTTTGACTTGGATTTCTTTGAATCCCACTGTTCGTCTTGGGCGAGTTTGGGTGCACCCACATGATTTTCCCTATTTTCAATGTCAAGGGAATAAGACCTTTAGTCTCTTGCTGTTTAGCTGAAGGATCATTTATCTTCAACCGTGCCTTAGGGATTGGAAAAGACCCATCAGGAACTATGACATTTGGCGTAGTGTCGAATTCAAGAGTCACCATATTTGCAGTGACTTTCTTTTGTTCTGACTTTAAACTTAGAACCCCGGCATTGACTAAAACCTGAATTTTGTCCTTGAGGACAAAGCATTTGTTAGTAGAATGATGAACCATCCTATCAAAATGACAATAATTGGGATCGTTTGCGCGTCCCACTTCGTTGGGGCGTCGAGCCTCTAGCAGTTTCAACTTATTTCCTTTTTGAAGCAAATGAAATATTGTAACCACCTGCTCATCCTTGAAGGAGTACTGCTTCGGAGGAAACGTAAACTCCTGATTATTGACGCCGCTTTTCTTGGTCTTCGGAGAAGTATCCTCTGACAGCTCAACAAACATAGTCTCTTTCCCTTTGGCTTGGGAAGATTGTGCCATCTCACCGCGCCCTTTATTATTCATACCCATTTGCCTTTGGGGGTAGATGAGGCAAACTTTTTAGCTGACTTCTCGGCTATTTCAGCTTGGTCAATTAGTTCTTTCCAGGTCTGAACCTTGATAGCTCCCATACGAATCTCCACTTGGTCCAGAAAATTATGCCTACATGTCTGCAACAACATAGGCAATAGCATCCCTGCCAGACACATAAGAGATAAGTTTCTGAACTGTTCACTGTAATCATGGACAGATTCTCCTTTCCTCTGCACAGTGGAGAGGAGTTTATCCATGGTCACCTCAGTGTCATCCTCATAAAAATGAGAAAAGAACCGAGTCTCCGAGTCGATCCAGGAATTGATAGAGCCTAATGGAAGGCTTCTGAGAACCAGTCGAAGGCTACTCCTTTGAGAGTACCAATAAACAATCTGGCTATAATAGCATTGTTATTTATGACATTACCAGTCTAAGACCAAAAGTAATAGATATGCTGGTTTGGCGAGCTTTTACCATCATACGTATGTAACGTAGGTGGTTTAAATTTTGGCGGATATGGCACTGAGTCCCATTCAAGTGGGAGGGACGAACCATGCCTGCCTTCTTCAATTCATCCCTCTGAGCTAATGATGCGATCTGAGCTTGGCCTTTAAGAACTTCAGCATCGACGGAAGAGTGTTCCTTTGACTTCTTAGTCTTAGGTTGCTCCTCATCATTATGCTCCTCCTCATTATGATTGCTTCCAGTATCATTATTATTTCAGTTGGTAAGGAGTTGAGCTAACATCTGTTGGATGTTGTCCAAGGCTTCTCTTGGGCCTTGAAAGTCTGCTCTTGAGCTTCCATCCATCGGCGGAGGTCATCATTGTCGTTATCAGCCATATGCACTGATACTCTGCCCGTTTGTACTGAGCTGACCATTGCTGAAGAGACATACCCACTAGCTTCTCCCTCATCGTCGGACCATTGGAATAAACTTTTCAATGGTTTCGGTGATAGCACCCCAGTTGAAGAGGATGGCTTCTCATAGTTATAGGTATTGCCACCCTAAATCTGGTGCCTCAGAACATACCTTCCTCTTCTACCAAGACTTGGCCCAAGCTAGGGCTATAATGTGGATCTGGAGAAGTGAACGAAAGGAAATTAGCATCGCGCCGCCCTCGTCTGCTTTTGAGCGGCTCATGTCCCCTTCCTATCATGTTGACGGATGCAGAGGGTAGATCTACTAGGTTTCGCAATTTGCCCTTTTTATGATGCTTTACGGGGGCTCGAATTGATAGTCGATCGAAAATTGACTGTCAAACTGGAAGAGTGGCAGGCACTAGTCCTAGTCGGCGATAGACTGAATGAACTATCACCAATTGACATTCCACTTGTTAACAGTAAGAGGGAGAGGTATGGAGTAGTTCTAACTTCTGTTGTTAGTTAGGAACTCTCGTAGATCCATGTTAACATGATCTTGCTTGGATATTTAAAGAGATTGTTCAGGCTGAAGACTTCTAGCCTTGAAGGTTCTGTTTTTAGGTGATTTGAAAATCACCTTATCAGTCATATTAACTTCACTTGGCGAAGCTAGGCGTGTAGCTCTGCCGTGAGGCACGAGCTTAGCACTGAAAGATTTTAGGAGCGAAGTTATGGTGACTTCGCTTTTAGCACGCTGTGGTGCTTTGTTCTTGGCCTTGCCGCAAAGGTAGCTAGCACTGCAGAGTGCTTCAATTCCAGCTTTGTGGCTAAGAACTCTGTTAGTACCTTTAGGTACCGTCGCTATGTTAGCGACGCCAACAGTAACTTTGCTTTGGCACTAGGGATCAGTGCTCTAGAGTTGGGCGAAGATAGTGATATAGGCTTAGCCTCGTGGCTAGCAGTGGTAATGCTTTTGAGATTTAAGGGCATCTTGCCCTTGTTTTCGTGTGATAGGCGAAGTTGTGCTGGAACTTCGCCTAAAATTCGCGCGGAGATTTCTGCTTCACACTCCACACCTGCTTGGAAAGTGAAGTTTTAGATTTGCAGGGAACTTGTCTAGCCTCGCGCGAAGCACTTTTAGCCTGAGTTGCGGTGTTGGCCCAAAGGCCTTCCACTCTAGTTTTGATGATGATTAAACTCATGTAGTTATGTGTACTAATAATCTTGTAATTTTAGTTTCAGATCTTTAATCAAGTTATTAGTTGGTGAAAGCTTCCACACATCTTTCACAAGTTGATTCAAGAGCCCGAGCGTCAAAGATCACATATAGCACTTGCTCGATGGATCAAGGAGTTTTGGATCGAGTCGGCTTGGAGATTGCGCTCTACAAGAAGACTTCGGTACCATAGTTTAGTTTTGTGTTTAGATCCAATTTGTAAAGATTAGAATAGTATGATAATGCTCAAGTTCACAACACACACACGTTTCATGTTTTGAATATTGGTTTTTGGTTTTTCGGTTTTAGGTTTAACCGATCTTGGTTTTCATGAATAGATAGATCAAAACAAGTTTACATGGTTTAAATGTATATATGATTTGTTCTATATACATACATGCTTTAATTTCCTAGACAAACTTAGTTTTGACTTACTTATTCATGTGTTATATGTTTTGGTATTTTTGACAAAACATATTTTGGAATTAATGACAAAAACTATGATATATATATTTGTTTCATGTATATTGGATTTCTATCCATATACATCATGCTTCAAAGTGTTTAGATATCATGTTTTTGTATTTGGAAGAGTTTTGGACAAAACGTATTTTCTATTCAAAATCCAAGTTTTAAAAAATACAGTTTTTGGTTTTTGGTAAAAATGATAAGACACAAAAATAGTTCATATTGATTGATATTTGAGCTAAACTTTTTACCACATGTTTATATATCAATGCAAAATGATAAAACTATTTTTGGTGATTTTTAGAGAAGATAAAAGAATTTTTAAATATGTTTTTATCCAATTTTTTGTTCCAGGCTTCAACCAAGTCGACTAGTAGCCTGACTAGTCGACTAGGGCTGAGGTCGGTCGACCGGGCCGGTCGACCGACGTGCACAATTCTGTGCACGTTTGGAGACACTGGGACGGTCGACCGGACTGAGAGCAGAGCTCTCTGTTTGTTTCGGTCGACCGGGGCGGTCGACCGGTAGCTGCCAACGGGCAAAAATTGACCGTTGGGCGGTCGACCGGACCAGTCGACCGGCAGGGTTATTTTGACAAAATCTGCTGCCAACGGCTAGTTTCCAGATTTGCCTATAAATACCCCATTTGCAAGAGTTTTTCTCTAAGATTTTTTGTGCGAATTTTTCCTTACTCTCTGGTGTTTTCACAGCAATTAAAAGAGGTTTTTGAATTCAAATTGAACAATCTTTTTGGTGTTTTTATTAGGGTTTGAAAAACCAAAGAAAAGGGATTTTGGAAAAGTTTTTGTTTGAATTTCACTATCTTTATTTTCTATTATTTCCCAAAGATTTTCTTTGAGTTGCTGGTTTCAAATCCCTTGGTTTTCTCCACACTTGAGCAAAAATCTACTATCTTCTCTATAGGGTCTTTGTGTGTGGGAAAAGAGATTGTTTGTGGTTGTTGTTGAACCACCAAGTTGTAAACCCTCTATACTTTGCTTTGTGCTTTTCCCTCTTGGGTTGAGGAGGTTGTTTGTGCAAGTGGTTTGTATCCCTCAAGTTGTGAGGTGATCCTTGCTTGGCTTTGTGCTAATCCCTCGGGTTGTGAGGTGATTGTTTGTTAGCTTGGAGTTGTGCCTCAAGGAGGAGGTTGTGTTTGTAAGGAGAGGAGTTGGGTACTCCTTGTATTGTGATTGCCCCAAATCCTCGGTGGAGGTTCCCTTTGTGGGAGTCCTTTGTGGACAAGCTAGTGGACTTAAAATCCTTCTGGGTGAAGGCGGGGATGTAGAGCTGGGTGCTCGAACCTCAAAACATATCTTGGTGTTTGCGCTTGTTCATTGACTCTTACTCTCTCTCTTTACTTTGTGCCTTGCATCTATTCATATTGCTCATACATACTTATATGCTTGGCTTGGTTGTGTGCATCTCTTGTTGAAATTGCAAATTAGTTTTTAAATTCCGCATTGAGTTGACTAGATTAGCAAAATCACCTATTCACCCCCCCTCTAGGTGATTTTTCAATTGGTATCAGAGCTAGTGCTCCTGATATTTAGGTTTAACCTCCTAGGAGTGAGATCTTGGTTTGCTAATCTTCATTTGCATTGTTCATTTGCACTCATTTAGTTTGCTCTCATGGATAGCCCTCCTATGTTTGACCATATTAGACTTGATGCTTGGAAGGTCAATATGAGTAGCCATTTGAAAAGACTAGGACATCTAGTTTATCAAGCCTCCACTATGGAATCATTCCCCAATAGTAGCAAGCATAAGAAGGCAAATGCATTAGCACTTAGAACACTTAGAGCATCTCTTAGTGAAGATCTTTTACCGGTGTTTAATCATTATGACTCGGCTTTTGCAGTTTGGAGCTTATTGACATCTCCCGAGCTTCCAAGGATTATCAACAAGATGAGGAGATCTAAGAGAGAAAAGCCGAAGAGCATTGCTTCATGGTCCAAGGGAAAAACTCCCTTGAGGTACAATCGGACACTCAATTAGATGATAGCTCTAGTTCCTATTGCCATGGTTGTTTTGAAGTTCAAACTTTAAATTTGGAACTTGCTCAAAAGCTTGAAAATTTGTTTGAAAAACACAATCTTTTGAAAGAGGACAACCTTGTTTTGAAAAATGAATTAAGGGATTTATGCTCTAATTTTGAATTGATTTTGCAAGAGAAGGAAGAGATCACTAGTGAACGTGACTCACTAAGATCACAACTAGACCTTGCCCTTAATGATTGAAGTTTTGAAAAGCAAAAATGATTGTGATGATGTTGTGAAGCACAATGAGATTTTGTCTTCAAAATTGGATTTTACTTTTAAAGATAACCTTGTTTTGAAAAATAAAATTGATTCAATTACAAAAGAATTGGATTTGGTTTTGAAGAAAAATGAATCTTTGAAATTGAAATTGATTTCTCATGTGTGCCATGCTAGTATTGCTTCTTCTTCTTATAGCACATCTATCGCATGCTCCACTTTGTCTTCCACTATTGAAAATGATATAAATATTTTGAAGAAAAGTGTTGAATGTTTGGGCTCCACTTTGAGCCAATGCACATTGAATCATACACGTTTGGAAACCTTGGTTCGCAAGAAACAAGGTCCATCTTTGCATGCTCACCCTTCACGGCATACACATGCTTTCCACAGTCACCACCATCGCACGTATGCTCATGTGTACACATGTACACATTGTGGCCGAAAGGGCCATCTTGCTAGATTTTGTTATGATCGTATCTATCATGAAATTTTACCAACTAATCTTGTTTGGGTTAGAAAGGATACTAACCCCCGTGGACCCACAAAGAAATGGGTACCAAAGACCACCTCTATACTTTTTGATGTAGGTGGGAGCTCTCGCAAAACGTGAGAGTGTTGGTGCCTTGGAGTGGATGCGTTCCGTGCCTAAAGAGAACCATTTGGATGCTTCACTCTCAAGGAGATTTGGTGGGAGGACCACCGTGGTTTGGAGAACTAGAGATGCACCTTCATGAGTTTTGGTATCATTCTCTAACTCCCATTTTTATTTGCATGCTTTTCATGTTCATCTATTTATAGCATGCCATGGTTTATTGTTCATTATGCTTATGCCATGCTTATTAGAATAGTGCTATACATGTTTAGTTACTTGAGCACCCATGTTTCATATGGATCCATATTTAGTGTTCTCACCTTGTTTAAACTAACATGTATGCCCTAGATCTAATGCACATGCATATGCATAATGATCATGTGGATGTTTATTTTTTTTGTTTTGTTGAATCATGTTTTATTGTTTCATGATTAGTATGATATTTGCCATGTCTATTAGACTTATGCTTTACATGATTAGTTGTTGAGACACCCATGTTTAGTATGGACCCATATTTTGTGTTCTCTTTATGTTTTAGCTATCATGTTAACATAGATCTAATGCACATGTCTTTGTCATGCTAATCATATGGTTAACTATGATTTTTTTAATAATTCATGTTTTGATTATTATGTTTATCATGTTGGATTATGATTCCCGTTTTATGCTTAATGATTTGATTACTTGTTTAGATGTTAGTTTTCATTAAGACTAGAATTTATACTTGCACATGTAGTGGGACACAAATAAATCTTTATATATGTTTGTGCTTGGATGCTCATTTGTACCCATTAAATGTGTTAGTATAGCCTAGTTTTGATGATTCATGCATTTTAAACTTGTATTCCTATTTTCGGATTTGTTTTATGTGTATGAGTTTTCATTTCATGTATATGTTTATTTTGCCAAACCTTAAGATATACATGTATACCCCTTGAGTCATTTGCTTTTCATGCAAATCTATATATATGGACTCAATTGTGTTTAGGGATATGTATGTATACTTATTGTGTTGACAATTCATACATATACCTTGAAATGAAATTAGTTTTGGTGAAAATTTGGTTTTTCTTGATTTTGGGTTTATTTGTTTAACTTCATGTATATGTCTATCCTATCCAAACTATTGATTATACATGTACATCCTTGAGCCACGTGCCTTCATGCATATACTTTTGTGGACTCATTATGTTTAGGATATGTATGTATACTTTAGTTTGTACATGACATACATATGCCTTGAAGTTTAAATCATTTGGATGAGTTTCATGTTTGCTAAGTGATTTCACATTTATAATGAATCTCTTGTTTTTAAGATGATTTCTATTGGTAATTTTACACCTTAGATGAACTTCATATTTTCAAGGAATTTCATATGAGCCTAATTGAATATTTTCATATTGATATGTGTCACATTATACTTGTACACTCACTTTATTAGTTTACTCATGATTTATTTTCATGAGACTATGATATGAGCTTTATGGACTTTGAGTGTTTAGTGATCATGTGATTCACATGTGTTTCATGAAAAACAATTTTGTTTTATTCCTTGCTTGAAGGATTTCGTACTAGTTTTTAAAAAAAATTTCCTATAACTAGTTCGTATTCTTCACTATGGTAGAGATTTTCAAACAAAGCTTATTTTCAAACCTATTTTTGAAAACCCCTACCATTTATGGGAGGATGGATGGGAGATCATGTTCTTGTATGCTTTAAAATGAAAATCATTTAAAACTTGAACCATGATTGGGAGGTATAGTTATATGAGATATACATTTGATATTATTGTTATTTTAATTGGTATCATTGAATTCTTTCAATTGGTACCAATCTTGACATTTCTTGTATACTCATATGTGTTTGTATGTATGCTTTCATTCCAAGAATATCAATTTCTATTGGTATCTATCTTTCATACATATATATGTTTTATTTGTGCTTATTATATCCCTATATTTTTAAGCACAAAATCTTGTTTATGCTAGTGCTTGAGCTTCAATTTTGTTTTAATTGATTATTTTAAATTGATATCAAGCCTACACATTGTTTTAGTTTGTATTTCATAAAGGGGGAGAATATTTGATTTTGTCTTTCAATTGGTGATTTCTCAATTGATATTTGATTCCCACTCCCTTACTTTATGATTGAAAATTTCAAATTGGTATCATCTGTTTAAAATGAAAATGATTTACTATTGGTATCAAAATACATGTGTTTAAACATTCAAGATTATTAAGTTTATTTTCAATTGATATCAAGATGTTTCATATGTTTTTGCTTAAAATTGGTATCAATATTTTTTTTGTTTGTTTCCTTTCAATTGGTATCAAAATGCTATTCTTTGACATATTTTCAATTGGTACCTTTAATTGACTTTGTTTTTGTTTTAGACACAAAGAAAATCATATTTTTTTTAGATTCATTGTTTCGAATAAAAAGGGGGAGAAATATTTATTGATTTTTCTACTGATTTGGTTTTGCTTTTACCCCTTATTAAAGATTGACTCTTTGTATTAAAAGGAAAGAAGACTTTGTTTTGTTTTGGTTTTTACCCCTTTATTGATGATTGACAAAAAGGGGGAGAAGAATTTAGGTTTATATATGCATGTTTTTGTTTTGCATATATTAAGTTTAATTTAGTTTAATTTTAATTGTGCATGTTTTTGTTTTGCATATATTAAGTTTAATTTAGTTAATTTTAATTGGTATCTAAAGCATGTTTTGTGATTGGATGTTTTGTAATTGGTATCTCTAGAGTGTAATTAGTATCTAGAGCATGTTTTGTTTTTGTTTTAAACATTTCATTGGAATTGGTATCTAGAGCATGTTTTGTTTTTGAACATTTCATTGGTATCTAGAACCCTTTATTGTTTATGCATAGATATGCATGTTTCATGTTTCATGTTTAAGAGCCTTCATTGAACATTCATTATGTTTATTTGGTTATGCATGAGTTAAGGGGGAGCTTCTTTGAAGCTTAACTTTAATCCATGCATATATAACTCCATGAGTTTTGTCATCATCAAAAAAGGGGAGATTGTTGGCCCAAAGGCCTTCCACTCTAGTTTTGATGATGATTAAACTCATGTAGTTATGTGTACTAATAATCTTGTGATTTTAGTTTCAGATCTTTAATCAAGTTATTAGTTGGTGAAAGCTTCCACACATCTTTCACAAGTTGATTCAAGAGCCCGAGCGTCAAAGATCACATATAGCACTTGCTCGATGGATCAAGGAGTTTTGGATCGAGTCGGCTTGGAAATTGCGCTCTACAAGAAGACTTCGGTACCATAGTTTAGTTTTGTGTTTAGATCCAATTTGTAAAGATTAGAATAGTATGATAATGCTCAAGTTCACAACACACACACGTTTCATGTTTTGAATTTTGGTTTTTGGTTTTTCGGTTTTAGGTTTAACCGATCTTGGTTTTCATGAATAGATAGATCAAAACAAGTTTACATGGTTTAAATGTATATATGATTTGTTCTATATACATACATGCTTTAATTTCCTAGACAAACTTAGTTTTGACTTACTTATTCATGTGTTATATGTTTTGGTATTTTTGACAAAACATATTTTGGAATTAATGACAAAAACTATGATATATATTTGTTTCATGTATATTGGATTTCTATCCATATACATCATGCTTCAAAGTGTTTAGATATCATGTTTTTGTATATGGAAGAGTTTTGGACAAAACGTATTTTCTATTCAAAATCCAAGTTTTAGAAAATACAGTTTTTGGTTTTTGGTAAAAATGATAAGACACAAAAATAGTTCATATTGATTGATATTTGAGCTAAACTTTTACCACATGTTTATATATCAATGCAAAATGATAAAACTATTTTTGGTGATTTTTAGAGAAGATAAAAGAATTTTTAAATATGTTTTTATCCAATTTTTTTGTTCCAGGCTTCAACCAAGTCGACTAGTAGCCTGACTAGTCGACTAGGGCTGAGGTCGGTCGACCGGGCCGGTCGACCTACGTGCACAATTCTGTGCACGTTTGGAGACACTGGGACGGTCGACCGGACTGAGAGCAGAGCTCTCTGTTTGTTTCGGTCGACCGGGGCGGTCGACCGGTAGCTGCCAACGGGCAAAAATTGACCGTTGGGCGGTCGACCGGTAGGGTTATTTTGGCAAAATCTGCTGCCAACGGCTAGTTTCCAGATTTGCCTATAAATACCCCATTTGCAAGAGTTTTTCTCTAAGATTTTTTGTGCGAATTTTTCCTTACTCTCTGGTGTTTTCATAGCAATTAAAAGAGGTTTTTGAATTCAAATTGAACAATCTTTTTGGTGTTTTTATTAGGGTTTGAAAAACCAAAGAAAAGGGATTTTGGGAAAAGTTTTTGTTTGAATTTCACTATCTTTATTTTCTATTATTTCCCAAAGATTTTCTTTGAGTTGCTGGTTTCAAATCCCTTGGTTTTCTCCACACTTGAGCAAAAATCTACTATCTTCTCTATAGGGTCTTTGTGTGTGGGAAAAGAGATTGTTTGTGGTTGTTGTTGAACCACCAAGTTGTAAACCCTCTATACTTTGCTTTGTGCTTTTCCCTCTTGGGTTGAGGAGGTTGTTTGTGCAAGTGGTTTGTATCCCTCAAGTTGTGAGGTGATCCTTGCTTGGCTTTGTGCTAATCCCTCGGGTTGTGAGGTGATTGTTTGTTAGCTTGGAGTTGTGCCTCAAGGAGGAGGTTGTGTTTGTAAGGAGAGGAGTTGGGTACTCCTTGTATTGTGATTACCCCAAATCCTCGGTGGAGGTTCCCTTTGTGGGAGTCCTTTGTGGACAAGCTAGTGGACTTAAAATCCTTCTGGGTGAAGGCGAGGATGTAGAGCTGGGTGCTCGAACCTCGAAACATATCTTGGTGTTTGCGCTTATTCATTGACTCTTACTCTCTCTCTCTCTCTTTACTTTGTGCCTTGCATCTATTCATATTGCTCATACATACTTATATGCTTGGCTTGGTTGTGTGCATCTCTTGTTGAAATTGTAAATTAGTTTTTAAATTCCGCATTGAGTTGACTAGATTAGCAAAATCACCTATTCACCCCCCTCTAGGTGATTTTTCATGCGGCTCAGAGGAGCTGGGACGAGGTTTGTCGAGTTGCTCACCCGGTAAAGGCTGGTTTCTGTTCTGTAGTCATTAAAGCTATAGCCACAGAGGCCTTCCTGTGCTTTCACGCATGGCTACCCCTGTTTGGACACATATATTATATAAATATTATTACATTCCTACATATATTCTGTAATGAATATTGCAAATAACTTATCTTAATGTCCTAATTCATGCAGGGAATGATAGGGAGAAGATAATCATGAAATTTATCCAATTAAATTCAAAAGTTCAAAAGAAAGGGGATCGATTCAAATCCAAAGGTTCTATCTTATATGAAAACTGGATATATCAGATAAGATAATATTATCTAATTTCAAGAGAAAAAAGGATTGTTTAAAGACCCTATCTGTTTCGCTGAAGATAAGTGAATATCTTATCAATTCTAGAAGACAAATTGAAACTTCAAGAGGATAAATGGATAGAGAGAAGATCAATGGATGAGATGAAGCAATTTAGATTCAGATTGAGGCTGGATACAGTTTATCATTTTAATCATAACCTTTGCAACTCAACTCTAATAATTCAATATGCTACAGAAAGAAGACTTAAAGGGCTACAGTTCTTCTGTTGATCACTCGTTCCAATTCTATCATTTGATAAGTGATATTCAGCAATCAACTTACCAATAGCTTGCAGATAAGAATTAAATTTCTGGATAAATCAAATCAAGTTTGGAGATAAGGAGAGAATTCAAATTCAGAAATATACAGTTCTTCCTATCTTCATATGCATTCTATCCCTCTGATTATCTCCTATAAATACCCTCGTACCTCGAAGGCAGAAGGGCACCAGTTCAAAGAGAGCTTTACTTTAGATTTTTCTTTTCTTCTTCAATGTAATTTTTAATTTTCTTTTATTTTTCTTTTTAGCTTAGGCTAAAGAGAGTTACATGATTAAAAGAGAGGAAGAGTTATTGTAGAGTGACACTATTGTAATCTTTTCTTCAAGAAGTTTATATTGAAGGTGACAATCAATGGAGATTTCCCCACTTTTCTTCATTGTGCTCGACCTCGCCGAAGCCTTACTTTCCTTTATTCTTTTCTATTACTGTGCTTTACTCCATGTGAAGGTAAATTTCATTATGCTTCAACAGTAGAGATAAATATTCTTCTTTTATTTCTTTTTATTTTTGTTTTTTGCATCAACACTTTTTTTATCTCTTTTTTTTCTTTTTCTTTTATAATTAAAATAACACAACACAACTATCTCTTCTTCTACCATCTTCTCTTAACTTAACTTAATATTTTTATTTTCTTTTTATAAACTGAGAAGATAAGTAATAATTAGTTTTTGTAAATTAAAAAAGAAACTTACATAACGCTTCCATTGCTGTCCCTCCCTGTGGATCACGACCCGTTAGTGATTAGTCTACGATTATGTATTATCATATCGCATTTCTTACCGATTTATGAATAAATTGTCGGTCTAAACCGTGTTTTGGTCTTGATTGCAAGTAGATTCAAAGTTCAAGGGCAAAGGGGTAATAAGAGCCTAATTAAACCTCTTTTATGGTAATTAATCCCGCATTACTTGGAGGCTAAGCCAAGGATTATCTAGAAGATTCATTGAACCTAGACTCCTGCGCATGTCAGACGAATATGCGGACGAAATTACCAGAAATCGAATATACCCTGACAATCCACGAGGCCCGTCTCGTCTTCCAGAGGCTTCTGAGGCCTATAAATAGCCCTGTATTCGACCAGAGCGCAAGCAGTCTTCGTTTTTAGGAGTAGGTGCAGATTTTAGGAGAGATTTAGTGTAATGTAGGTGCTTTTCATTTCTCTTCTCTTGTATTTTCATTTCTTTTTAGATCATTGTAGTAGGGCTGAGTGATTCATTGAGAGAGAGATAGAGAAAGATTGATGTAATAGATAGTGACAGTCTATATAAAGGTGCCTCCTTTCTCTTCCATTGTAATCTCCTTCATCTTCTACATGATTTCTTGCTAACTTTTCTTCTCATGGCAATCTAAATACTAACCACTAACCATCTAACCACTTACTTGATAATCCACATGAATCGAGTAGCCTCTATTAACGCCTTGTTCTTACAAGAGCCATTGATGGCCAATGATGATGGGTTCTAACATCTAACTTGCTAACTTGCTAACTAAGCTAACTCTCTTTTATTTTCATGCTTTCTTTTTACTAGTGTAATGAGTGATGCTTGTGTTAGCTTGATCTTGATGCATGTTTGAATGTGATGAACCATCCATGTGCCATGCTTTGTATCGTCTCTTGAAGCCAAGGATTAATGATGGCCGAGGATCAAAATGTGAGGCGACTATCATGAAGAGGTTAGCATGGTTAGTGGAGTATTTAGTAGTTAGTAGCCATGAGTTTTCTTTTCTCTTGTTTTAGAAATCATTTTCAAAACTCTTTTCTCATTTTTCTATCGATGTTTTCACTGCCTTCTTAGTTCATCCTTGTTTCATCTCCTTTTCTACTTTGTTTTCCAAACCACTCTTCTATTTGGTTTTCACATCGCCGTTTTCATCGCTCTCCTCACCTACCACATTCTGGATTTCTTTTTCCTTTTCTTTTTCACTTTCTTTTTCATTCTTTCAACAAAGAAGAACTGTTAACAAATAACGTGAATAGAAACTGTCAATGCTTCTATCGCCTCCCTTCCCTGTGGATTCGACCCGTTGAGCCAATGCTATAACGGAAGTATCGAGGGTACATTAGCACATTCGAGCTTTTCATTTGATTTCACATAATACACATTTTTGAGTGCTAGTTCCGCCCCGATCAAAATTTTTGGCGCCGTTGCCGGGGAAGGGAATGGTTTTGTTTTCACGTTTTTGTTAACATTATCTTTTCTGTTTTGGTGTGCAGGACAAGCTTTACAGGTGCTTAATATTGCAGTACATAAACTAGCTTGAAATCTCCCTGCTCTTGAAAGCAGGGCCCCAGATTTTGAAGAACTGCCGCGCAAACGCGACATTTGCCGCGAAAACGCGGCCATTTTGTGATGATTGTAAATCTTGTTGTGCTGGGATGTGTTGATTGTAATAGCTAGTATATTTGTGCTGCTATTTTTTCTGCTTTGATTGCCTACACACCATAATAAAATAAAGAACTAAAATACAGTATTTGGACGCCTTTAAAACGGTTTAGACATTTGCATTTAGGCACGTGTCAATCCAATTCCAAAATACTGTATTTTTGTTCTGTTGTTGTGATTTGGATGGAGATGTAAATATGGCATTGCATATAGCATAGGACAAACACGTGGGTGATTTATCGCTTTGTGTTATATTCTTGTCTATATTGCACACTTGCACGAATTGAACTTAAGGGCAAACTCCAAACAAGATAAGGTGGGATTTCATCACCCTTCCTTAGCCCAAAAATCATCTCCCCACTCACACAACCTAAGCCCTAATAAAATTTGAATAGACGTTGGCCCCTAGGGACATCTAGGTCTAGGTCAACCCTACTATTGGCTTGGTTTTGATTTTTTTCTTTTCTTTTTGATTGTTGTTTGATTTTTTCTTTTTGTTTGTGATTGTTTGTGAAATGGAATTCAATAACAACAATTCTTTCAATCCGAATATGAATCCATATTTCACACCAACCCCATTTGATTCGGATAATTCCAACCCGGCGTTTTACAATATGCATCAACCAAATACGCCGGGTTGGCCTTATCCGAATCAATACAACCCATACCCACATTATTATGACTATAATTTCTAAAATAATTTCAACTCGTCACAGAGTCAATGGGGATTCACTTCTCCCGAGTTTAATTATCAACCTCCTTTCCACAATATCCACCTTGTCCACAATTTACACAATTTCATTCCCCGATTTCGCTTCCTATACTCCTTTTTCTGAACCACCAATTGAAGAAAAATCTGAGTTCGAAAAGAGAGTAGAAGCAATTTACAAGAGGCCGAGCAACAACTTCAGAAAATATTAGCCTCTCTAAAACATATTCAAGAGTCTTACTCAGTTCCATCTCCTCATAATGAACAACCATCTGTCCTGGAAACGAGTAAAGAATTCTTGTGTGAATCTAAGTTTCAATCTCAACACATTTTTGACTCACATTCTTCACAAAATTTTCAAAACCAAGATTCTTATACTCCCATTCTAGAGCAACCACTTGGAGATACATCATATCTAGATAAGAGTATAGATATCTTGCAGGAGTCTATGTTACAATATCAAAAATCATCTGCCGAGTCTGTCAATAGGTTGGAAGAACAATTGAGTCAATTGGTTAACATTTATAGGAATGAGAAAACTCTATCTTATCAACCTTTGACCAATTCAGCTATGCCAAACTCTATTGATCTGACCCAAGACTCTTGTTATTTTGGAAATCAAGATTCAATTTCAGTACACCCGTCTGAACTTGTCCAAACTTTAAATGTTAAAGATCCTATTGACATTTTGGCAAGTTATCTTTTTCCTGAAATTGAACTTGAGCATGAATATGATCATGAACCTCAAATTAGTGATTCAATTCTACTTCCTGATTCAATTATGACTCCGGTATCTTCACCAGAATTCAGTCCTTTTACCGAGTCAGTATTGAATCCTGTACCAATCCATTGTGAAATTGAATCACAAATCTCTTATGATGATCATATTGAACTTGACCAATTTCATACTTTTGAAAGTCCCATTGATAAATTGGCAAGTTCTCATTTTTGTGAAATTGAACTCAATGAGGAATGTGACTTTGATCCTCAAATTTGTGATCCAGTTCAAATTCCTGAATCATTATTGACTCCTGTTATATTACCCAATTTGAGTAACATTTTAGAGTCAATTTTGATTCCCATACCTGTCATTCCTGAACTTGAATCACCAATCTTAGAAAGTCACATTCCATCATGGGGAAATGATTGTGGACTTGAGTCTCAACTTCTTGATTTGGACCCACTTCCTGAACCGATATCGACTCCCGAACCTTTACTTGACTTGAGTCATTTTTCTGAGTCGATATTAGTTCCTATATTTCCTGAGTCCAAATCAATCATTCCATTCTGGGACAAAGGTGTTGATAAATTTCACTCCGAAATTATTTTGAAAATTTAGAAATTAGATGGGGTAAATTTTTTAATAAAAATCATAAATACATACATCTTTTTAGTGGGTTGTATCATGGAGGTCTCTGGTGGGTTCCTCCGGACTCCAATCAAGAATGATTGGGTCGTATTTCGTGGACCAATCAGACCGCCACCGGAACCACCACCTTGAGGTAATTTTTTCCTTCCCTCTCTATTTGTTTCATGCATACATATATCATGATGCATTGAGGACAATGCATGAGATAAGTGTGGGGGAGGGTTTACTAACTTAGAGTTTTTTTAGATTTTCTTTCTTTTACACTTCTTTTAGGATACTTTTAGAAATCTTCTCTTTTGTATAGGCGTTTTTTAGATTTTCTTTCTTTTACACTTCTTTTAGGATACTTTTAGAAATCTTCTCTTTTGTATAGGAATTTTCTCTTTCTTTAAAAACTTTTTGAAATAAGAGACAAAGTTTTGATCAATTTTTAAGAAAATTAAGATGATCTTAGAAATTAAGAAAGCCTTAATTATAACATCTTAAACCTAGTCAAAATAATGGATCTTGTTTAAAATTATAGACTAAGTAAGATAAATTGGGGAGATAATTTTATCTTGAATTTTTTGCCTTAGATAGTATGCACATCGCACTTACACAATTTTTAGGATGGAAACAAAGACCTAAAATGCCATAAAGTAAATAAAAAGAAAAAAAACATCACTTATTAAGCTGGATAACTATGCCTCAAGAAGCATGATTATTCACGCCTAACGGTGGTCAAAAGAATCAAATAATCCCCCTTAGTTTTGTGGCCTTGTTTACTCGAGTCCTTTAACCCGAGGGATGTTTTCTCATCTGGTGCCCTAGGACTGTCTGGTTTGGGAGTCATCGGTTATAGGCTCGCTAAATGGATGAACTAGAAAGCCTAAGAAAACTAAGGGAAGAAAAAAAAAAGAAAAAAAAGAAAAAAAAGAAGAAAAAGAAAAAATATATATATATATAAATAAATGGCTAGATGGTTAGAGTTGAAATCCCAGAAAACTTCACTATCACAATGTGCATATTATCTAGGTTTTTATGAGAGATAAAATATTCAATCTAATTTTGAATTCTTACCTTAATTAAAGACAAGATCTTGCATAGAGACTAAGTTTAAGAAAGAATGATTTGTGGTGGACTTATAACCTTAGATCACTTATATTTTTGCAAAAATATTTCATAAACTTGTCTCTCTTTCAAAATGCGTTTTCAAAATACTAACATTTGTCTTCTTTCTTTATGGATTTTGTGGGTGCAATCCGCTGAAAACCCTCAGGAGACAACACTCCTCCTCTAGGGGTAACCTAGAGGTTTAACGGCTTGTTGCACACGCTCAGTGCAATCGCGTCACCTGCGAAAGTGGTGTAATAACATTTGTAGTATAGTTTTCTTTTCTTGTTTTGCTCGGGACGAGCAAAAGATAAGTGTGGGGGTGTGATTAGTCTACGATTATGCATTATCATATCGCATTTCCCACCGATTTATGAATAAATTGTCGGTCTAAACCGTGTTTTGGTCTTGATTGCAGGTAGATCCAAAGTTCAAGGGCAAAGGGGTAATAAGAGCCTAATTAAACCTCTTTTATGGTAATTAATCCCGCATTACTTGGAGGCTAAGCCAAGGATTATCTAGAAGATTCATTGAACCTAAACTCCTGCGCATGTCAGACGAATATGCGGACGAAATTACAGAAACCGAATATACCCTGACAATCCACGAGGCCAGAGGAATGTTCTGACGAAAACCAGGGAGCTATCTCCCTGGTATTGCTGCGGAAACGCGGCAATAGCCGCGTTTCCGCGGCAAGGCAGTGGAGCCACGCGTCAATTTTCGACGCGTGGCCCCGTCTCGTCTTCCAGAGGCTTCTGAGACCTATAAATAGCCCTGTATTCGATCAGAGCTAAGCAGTCTTTGTTTTTAGGAGTAGGTGCAGATTTTAGGAGAGATTTAGTGTAGTGTAGGTGCTTTTCATTTCTCTTCTCTTGTATTTTCATTTCTTTTTAGATCATTGTAGTAGGGCTGAGTGATTCATAGAGAGAGATAGAGAGGGATTGATGTAATAGATAGTGACAGTCTATGTAAAGGTGCCTCCTTTCTCTTCCATTGTAATCTCCTTCATCTTCTACATGATTTCTTGCTAACTTTTCTTCTCATGGCAATCTAACTACTAACCACTAACCATCTAACCACTTACTTGATAATCCACATGAATCGGGTAGCCTCTATTAACGCCTTATTCTTGCAAGAGCCATTGATGGCCAATGATGATGGGTTCTAACATCTAACTTGCTAACCTGCTAACCAAGCTAACTCTCTTTTATTTTCATGCTTTCTTTTTAGTAGTGTAATGAGTGATGCTTGTGTTAGCTTGATCTTGATGCATGTTTGAATGTGATGAACCATCCATGTGCCATGCTTTGTATCGTCTCTTGAAGCCAAAGATTAATGATGGCCGAGGATCAAAATGTGAGGCAACTATCATGAAGAGGTTAGCATGGTTAGTGGAGTATTTAGTAGTTAGTAGCCATGAGTTTTCTTTTCTCTTTTTTAGAAATCATTTTCAAAACTCTTTTCTCATTTTTCTATCGATGTTTTCACCTCCTTCTTAGTTCATCCTTGTTTCATCTTCTTTTCTACTTTGTTTTCCAAACCACTCTTCTATTTGGTTTTCACATCGCCGTTTTCATCGCTCTCCTCACCTACCACATTCTAGATTTCCTTTTCCTTTTCTTTTTCACTTTCTTTTTCATTCTTTAAACAAAGAAGAACTGTTAACAAATAACGTGAATAGAAACTGTCAATGCTTCTATCGCCTCCCTTCCTGTGGATTCTACCCGTTGAGCCAATGCTATAACGGAAGTATCGAGGGTACATTAGCACATTCGAGCTTTTCATTTGATTTCACATAATACACATTTTTGAGTGCTAGTTCCGCCCCGATCAGTTAGCCATAGGCTACACGGTAGAATTGAGGACCTAGCACAGTTCTAAATTTCTATTTTTTTGTGTAGGTTTGGCTCGATCAAAATTTTGGCGCCATTGTCGGGGAGGGACAGTAAGTTTTCTTTCTTTTTAATTTACTTTAACGAATTAATCCCTTTTCTTTTTTTATTTTGGTGTACAGGGGCTAATTACAGAAAACTAGGAGCTGCAGTGGACATATTGCTACTCTGTGCCTCTGTCCAAGAAGGCAGAGAGCATCAGAGCCCACAACTGTGGTGAACTACTAATTGTAATCTCTTGCAGGTTGCTTTATAGAGATTAGCTCTCTATAGTTTTTAGTTTATCTTTTTAACTCACTCTGTACATAATTTTAATCAACCTATAAAAGTGAAATCTTCTTTAGAAATGACTTTTGAAGCCTTCCTTCAGTCCACACGACAAGTGCAAATCATAGCAGACTCAATTCTTCCAAACAATTCCCAAATTCAAGATCCTTACTCTAATTTTCAAGTCCAACCACAACAAGAAGAACATGTTGACTAAGAAAAGAATATGAAATTCATGAGTCAGTCCAAAATGCTTGTATTCAATCCAAATGGATTGTCTCAAATCTCTTGTAATACCCTGATCCCGTGAGTATGGAGACGTTACTGCGACGTATATACGCAGGTCAGAAATATCCTCACGTATATACGCTAAGCATCAGTATGGGCAAGAATCAGAGTACGGAAGCACGTGGTGCATTATACATTCTAACATATGAGTACAATTACAAAGTTATCACCAGAGGTGACACAATATTACAGGAATGTTACATCACTGATAGGCGCAAATGCGAGAGTTGAAGGAGATGTCCAAGTATGAATAGTACAAACAGAGGCTCAGAGTCATAACAGGAAAACTGTATAGCCGAGCAGGGGCGCCTGGAAGGATGAGACTCTAGACGGTCTGCCGATGATCCACGCTACCGCTGCAATTCTCAGGTCAGCAACTGGAAGAATCCATGCGCTCCAAGCTCCAGGACCTGGACATCAGGATCCAGGTGAGTTAGAACTCCCCTAACGAGTGGTAATGCAAATGCCAAGTGGCGTGCATAGATAAACACTCATGTATCGATAAATCTGAATCATAAACATGCATTTGAAAACTGTGTCATGAGCACAAACATGCAGGAGCAAGTAGATATATAGCAAGTGATATCAAGCAGAAAATACTCATGGTATAGTAAGATAAGAGCAAGAGACTGGTGGAATAGAATACAAGTGGTAAAGTAGGATGTAAACAGTTATGATATAATAATCATAAAACTAGAAATCCGATGTGAAACCCATTGCAAGCAAACATGGCAAAGATCCATAATTGGCATCTTTTATTATTATTATTACTTATCTTACCCAGATGTCAAGATATGTGAGCTAGCGTCCCAGCACACATATATTTACATCTGAGTAAAGCAAGATTGTTATTGGAAACCAACGGGGGTATCAACGAACAATGTTTACAGTGGGTCCCGTTCATGCCCAGGACCACGGCCCAGGGTGTTTCATTGCTGGTGTATGGAACCGGCCGCTAGGCCTACAAGAGGGTCTTATAGGATGCCCTTTTTAAGATGGTACTAGGAGAGAGGGAGCCAGCGCTCCCCTCGGTCGCCTAGAGGCCCACAAGTCAAACCGGAAGTTTTAGTTGCAAAACATACCTAGTACCACTGTAAACACGAACATGTATTGATATCCATAAGTTTCCCCTGACCCGACGTAAGTTGTCCCATTTTATAATTTATTAGATAACAAATTTCGGGAATGACCAGGAACAAGCCAGGAATATCAGGAATACATGTGTATTAGGAGTACAGTTGTACTAAAATATATCAAGTTTGTAAGCAAGATGTCAGGCCATCATTCCTGTTATCGTGATAATTATAAGAGTCAAGAATATCATGCCGGGTGTCAAATGATAGCATGACAGGAGGGTGATATTAGGCAGGTGACAAGTCATCTCCTAACAAGGAGCATTTGTCAAGTAAAAGCATGTCGGGTGTCAGGTGATAACACATCAGTTGTCAAGTGATACAGACAGGTTTATGGTATTAGAATGTAGATGACTGGTATTAAGTAATAGCATGTCAAGTGTTAACATAACAAGCACGTACATGGCAAGTGATAGAGTAATACATGAGCATAATCAAGCGGAGCTGAGCAGGCTGGAGGCACGGACAGCAAACAATGTTTAACACTAGAGCACTGGCGAGGTTACCAGGACGACTCGGCTTAAAATGCGAGTAGAAAATCTGACAGCATCTCGCCTAGAAGAATCTAGTGGTAAAACGCTGAGCACTAAGCATGCCTACGAGGCGAAAATGAAAGACCTGATGATCTGAACGCACTTCTCTTTCGAGATAGTAGGCGAGAGCCCGGAGGCTAAAGTACGCTCAGGGTGTAAGCGCACTCTCGATAGGTACCATGAACCCATAAGGGTACTAGTCTAGAATCATTGGATAGCCAGTCTGGGAGTGGGGAGAAATCCAGAGTCGATACGAGTACCTGTACGAGATGTTAGTACCACACGAGTATACATACAAGCGTAATAATATCTACACTACCGTAGAGTGAAGAAGCCCGGAGGCTGATATGGCCCGGAGGCCAAGTAGAAAGCCTAAAAGCTAAAGGGCCCGGAGGCCAAGTATGAAGCCTAGAGACTAACGACCACGAAGCGTTGGCCACGCATGGTATAAAATAGTAAAAATAGCACATCACAGGCATGGTATAAATACAAGAAATGAACTATCCTAGTACAACCATTCGTCACTAGCATATACAAGCACAATCACGGGCACTTGACCACATACAAATACAGGGGCACAGCCCAATACAAAATGCATGTAAATTCATTAAAAATACACATCGACCCGATGAAGCGAGGAAAACCAAATGGAGGCGAGGACACTCGCCTAACTCTTCAGAAATGCCAAAAACTCTGGAATCCCAGAACTCGTGCATGCGCCATAAAATATAATAAATATAAATATATATATTTTTGAGAGAGAAAAAGAAAAGGAGAGAGAAGAGAGAGAAAGTCTAGAGAGAGAAAAACCTAGAGAGAAAGAGAGATTTTTAGAGAGAGAAAATCTAGAGAGAAAGGGGGGATCTAGAGAGAAAGGCTAGAGAGAAAGCCTAGAGAGAGATAGAGAGGGGATATTTAGAGAGAGAAAGAGATGAGAAAGAAAGAGAGAGGGGGGAGAGAGATAGAGGAGGCCAGGTAGAGAGAGAAAAAGGGGGGCAGCAGCCCCCTGCTCTTGCACAGGGGGCTTCCAGCCCCCTGGCCGGGCAGGGCCACCGGTAGCGCGCAAGCGCTGGGGTGGCCATCGGCCACCCCAGAGAGAGATAGGGAGGGGTTGCTGCCCCCTCCCTCCAACAAAACCACGGTCAGGGCTTGTTGCCCTGGCCTGGCCAAATTCTGGCCGCGGCATCGTGGCCAGAGGGCAGAGAGGGGCGCCGTAGAAGCCACGCCGGTCCTCAATGGCCGGCTGATTAGTATTGGTACTTGCATATTTTTCATCACATTTTGCATACTTACCTTAATAAAAATCTATTTACTAATGGGTGTTTCTCCTTGTTTCTAAGTCCATGACTTGAAGAAGAAGAGAGGCCCAAAAACTCCAACATATTTGAGGATTTTTAGAACCAAAAGAGAAGCCCAAACTTGAAGGCTAAATCTGTTGAACCAAGGAGCCAAAGTCAAAGGGGTGGAGGCTGCAACAAGGCACCCATACTGGCACCAGTCTGCAGCCCCTGGCGCCAGCAGACTGGCGCCAGTATGGCCGCAGAAACGCGGCCTGGGCCAGGTTTCTGCGGCCATCCTGGCACCACTCGAGTGTTGCCAGGGGCCATACCTTCCATCCAGTGCACCATACCCTCTGTATCTATAAAAACCCCCTGGGACTTTCACTGAAAGATATATCCAGAGTTAGAGCATTGTTGTAATCTTGTTTTTAGGATTGTAGTAGTTGTTCTTCTTCGTCTTCTTCTTCTAGTTCTAGTTTTAGCCATTAGAGTGAAAGAGAGAGTATGTAAGAGTTGTATTTGAAGGGTGACAAGCTAATACAAGTAACTACTTCTCTTTCTTCTTTCCATTTACTTGTGCCTTCCATTTGTTTTTACTTTATTGTTGTAGTGTAACCCCCTCTCTTTACCTCCTTTCTTTTGTTTTTTCTTTTCTCAAGCATGTCAACTAACTCTTTCATTGCATGGCTAACTAACTACTAACTCACTAATCTCTAACAACTTGATTGATAACCCAAATGAGTCAATAGTATCAAACAAGCCTTGTGCAAATTAGAGTTATGACATCTTAAGACGAGGGTTCTAACTCTAACTTACCTACAAGTATTTACTTTCTTATATTTCATTCTTAATGGGTTTTCGATGATCTATGGGTTGTCTACTTTACTTGTTATTGTAAGTTAGAGGTTTTTCCTTTAAACTTTGCCGATACCATTAGTGCACTCGTGTCTTCCCTTATTCTCGCCTTCTATTGGATCTTGATAAGGGAATGTCCGAGCTTTTGCCATGTAAAGCTAAGTTATAGGAAGAACCTTCGCTCGATTTCCACGTGAATGGTTCCTATGCATAAGGGTTATGCTTGCTTATGATCCATCTGAGACAATATCGTCAAGAAATTAGAAATTAGTGGGAGCACTTAGTAGGAAGTTAGCCATGCGCCTTTACCATTAAGAAAAATCCACTTTTACAAACCAACAAACCAATTCAAAACTATTCTTCAAATAAACTTGTTTTCATTTTCCAATTCTTTATTTGAAATAAAGAACCTTCTCTTTTCTTGAATAAAGAAGCCGCATCAAGCTTCCATCACTCTCCCTCCTTGTGGATACGACCCGTAGAGCCACTTTACTACTATGGAAGAATTGCAAAAGCGGTAACATCGACCCACATTCCTTCACTTATTTTTGTGCTTGCTCTTTAACGATCAAATTTTGGCACTGTTGCTGGAGAGGGAACGGCTTTATTATTCAATACTAAAGATTTTTCTTTGTTCTTGTGTGTAGGAGAAGTACCAAGGAGCTCACTATCACGAGAAGCGAAAGTGGTGGCAAAGGACGTTGCACGAGGATTCATTTGCCCTCGAAAAAATTCATGTAGAAGTGAGTTTCTCCGATTGAAGTACTAACAAACTCGTTTGCAGGGTTGCCAAAAGCCATTAAAAATTGCTTTCTAAATTTTTTTTTAGTTCCATTGAATGCTTCACCTTATACATGTGTAATAAACTCAATAGAAATTCACGTGTTGCTTAATTGAAATTTGGATTAGACTGTTGCATTTAGGGCACGTGTCTATTTCAATTCATTTCAATTTTTGTTGAAGAGTGCTGGAGAAAAGGTACGTGTGCATTCATATAGAATAGGACCAATATTTTAGAGTGATTTATCATTTTGAGTGTTATCTTATTATGAATAAACTGTACACTTGGACAATTGACATTAAGGGCAAAATCTTAAATAAATAAGATAAGGTGGGGATTTCTTCACCCTTCCTTAGCCAAAAAATCATCTCCAAGTGCACTCACACTATCCCAAGCCTTAACTAAAAATTGATAGACGTTAGCCCTAGGGACATCTCGGACTCACTAAGAGATTAACCGAGGTTGGAAATTGCAAGAACTATACTCCTGTAAAATCGGTATCTAAGGAAAGTGGATTGAGAGGAAAAGCCTCGAAAGCTCCGTGGTTTGGCGTAATTAGGCCCGTGGCTAACGCCCGAATACCTCCCCCCGAGCTTTGCCCTTTCCTGACCGATTAGCTTGTAGTCGAGTTCCTGCAACAACCTCCTCTGGAGAATTGACCAGTTAGGAGTCGTCTAGGTCTAAGGTACCTTAGACTAAGGCATGGTGGTTGTTTTTCTTTCTTTTGTTTGTTTTTTATTCTTTTCGATTATTTGTTATTTTCACGTTGTTTGTGGTGTGCTGCATGCAAGAGTGGGTAAGAGATCCTATATCTTTCAGATTAATAAGAAATACTTCCTTACCCTTGCATCCAGAACCTGTGATGGTGTCACTTTAGGACAGATTTTACCTGATCAGAACTTCATTACCATCTTGTATAAAACTGCCTGAGGCAAATGGAAATAATTTTGAATTAAAGCCTCAGTTCATCAACACTCTCCCAAAGTTTCATAGTTTAGAATCAGAGGACGCATACTTCTTTGTTAGGGAATTTAAAGAAGTGTGCCTCATGATACGCATACCCCAGCTAGAAGACGATGTCGTTAGGTTACGTTTCATTCCCTTTTCCCTAAAGGACCTAGCGAAGAAATGGTTGTACAGTTTGGCGGTAGATTCTGGCACAACATGGGATGATTTTGTCAAGGCCTTCTTGAAGAAATTCTAACCAATTCGCAAAACTGCCCTCATTAGAAAGAATATCATGTAGTTTAGGCAAGAACCGAGTGAACCATTTTGGAGATACTTTGAGCGATTCAAAGATCTTCTAGCTCAGTGCCCTCATCACGGTTTGGAGAAATGGCGTCAGTGCTAGATTCTCTACGATGGCTTAGATTATCAAACGAAAACCCTTCTAGAAAACATGTGTCAGGGAGGGTTCTTGCAAAAGGATGAGAACCAGGGTTGGGATTTATTTGAGGATTTAGCTAAGAAAACCCTGCAATGGGAGTCAGCCTTGAAAAGATCAAGGAATTCACAATCTATAGCTTCAAGAGGAGGGCTCCTATCTCTAGAATCATCCATAACTGTAGAAGCTAAGATTGCAACCCTAATGTGGAGGGTAGAGGCTCTAGAGACGAAAGAGTCAGCCAATGTCAACCAAATCAACCCACCACCAATTCACAATCCAGGTTGTTCATACTGTCAGGCACCAAACCATGTCTTTAAAAAGTGCCCCGTTTTCATACCTAGCAAGTGCCACCAGAACACCTGAACGCGACCTGCTCACGGCCGCCGCATAATCCCTACTCGCAAACATACAATCTAGGTTGGAGGAATCACCCAATTTCTCTTAGGCCCAAAATAATCCTCCCAGGCCTAATTTCTCTAGCAATTTTCACCATCCTACTCCTCCACCACATTTTCCCAGTCAAACTCCAGCTTCCTCCTCCCAAAGTTCACTAATGGAAAAGAAACTCAGTAAATTGGAGGAGAGCATGGAAGCTTTTATGAAGTCCCAAGCCACTTTCATGCAAAATCAGGGACAAACACTGAACAATCATTCACAAGCCATGTCGAGATTGGAAATGCAGATAAGCCAGTTAGCTAGCTCCGTAAGTGAAAGACCAAAAGGTACTTTACCTAGTCAGCCACTAGTTAATCCTAAAAACTCCAATCAAGCTTATGAAATTCAGGATCCTTCGATCAACCAGTTAATGTTGTTCACACACTGCGACCTGGAAAGAAGGTAGACGAGCAGGTCTACTAACAAAAAATTCTGTCCACATTGATCCTACTGCTGCCTCCACCTCTGCTAGTTCCTCCCAATCTGCTCCACAAATATCTGATGAGGACAAAGCTGCTGAACAAGTTCATAAGCCTGTAGAACCCTTTCCCAATAGGCTTAGGAACAATAATAAGAATATACACATGGAAAAGATGCTAGAGATGTTCAACCAGGTCAAATTAAATGTGCCTCTTCTTGACGCTATCCAACAATTTCCAGCTTATGCTAAATTTTTAAGGATATGTGTACAAAGAAGAGAAAGACGAATGTGCCCAACAAAGTGTTCTTGGCAACCAATATAAGCGAAATTCTTTCTGGTCCCATCCCGGTGAAGTACAAAGACCCCAGATATCCCACATTTTCCTGCACCATAGGACGACCAAAATTAACAGAGCACTTCTTGACCTGGGGGCAAGTATCAACTTGCTTCCTCTCTAGTATACCATCAACTTGGGTTAGGCGAGCTGAGCCCAACCCGAGTCACCAATCAGTTAGCTGACCGATCTGTGAAAATTCCCAAGGGTGACATCACAGATGTCGTTATCCGGGTCGAGGATTTCATCTACCCCGTTGACTTCATTGTGCTTGAGACCAACCTGTATCAAATCCGAGGTCTCAAACTCCAGTTATCTTAGGACGCCCTTTCCTTGCTATAGCCAATGCCATAATCAATTGTAGGAACGGGTCCATGCGATTGACCTTTGGAGATATGACAAAGAAAGTTAATGTCTTCAATCTTGAAAGACAACCTAGGGATGTCAATGATCAGACTTTTAAGGTCAATTCCATTGAAAATCTGACCAGTGAGCATAAGGAAAGCATGGAGATAGAAACAGAGGCAGAGCTTGATCTGGAGTCTGAGGATTTTAATCTTGACCAGATCGTAGATTCGGCAGTGGATTGGGCATCCAGCCCAAGTGTATCTCATCATAGGATTGAAAGCCCGGAGATTGCCTCCAATGAAGCAACACCTTCCCTAAAGCTAAAAGCCTTACCTGAACACCTCAAGTACGCCTACCTGGGCGGAAAAGAAACCCTGCCAGTCATCATAGCATCCCACCTGAGCAACAAGAGAACAACTTAATGTATATTCTGAAAAGATATAGGGAGCCATTAGATGGACGATAAAGGATATCAAAGAGATAAGTCCAGCCATAGTGCAACATAGAATCCATTTAATTGATGAAGTAACCCCCAGGAGGGACCCACAACGCATGCTTAAAGCTCTCATGCAAGAGGTAGTTAAAGTGGAAATTTTGAAACTACTAGATAATGGGATCATTTATCCCATTTCAGAAAGTCAATGGGTTAGCCTTGTTCAAACGGTCCCGAAGAAAGCTGGCTTTACGGTGGTTGAAATGAGCAAAAAAAAGTTGGTACAGACAAGATTGCCTACCAAGGTGTGTGTCTATATCGACTATAGAAAGTTGAATGCAACCAATCGTAAGGACCACTTCCCGCTACCCTTCATCGACCAAATGTTTGAGCGTTTGGCTGGACATGAATACTATTGCTTCTTAGATGGGTACTCGGGATACAATCAAATCCCCATTGCTGCAGAAGACCAGGAAAAGACAATGTTCA
This sequence comes from Agave tequilana, assembly GCA_038442645.1. NCBI lineage: Eukaryota > Viridiplantae > Streptophyta > Magnoliopsida > Asparagales > Asparagaceae > Agave > Agave tequilana. Next base: position 133,250 of record JAVJIF010032891.1, read on the forward strand.
CCTGCCCATTCGGAACCTTCGCTTATCGACGCATGCCCTTTGGAATATGCAACGCTCCTACTACATTCTAACGGTGCATGCTTAGTTTGTTCTCCGACATGGTGGAACGTTTTCTAAAGATTTTCATAGATGACTTCTCCATCTATGAAGATTCATTTGAATAATGTCTTTATCACCTAGAGTTAGTTCTGCAAAGATGCAAGGAGAATAACCTAACTCTAAACTGGGAGAAATGCCACTTCATGGTGAGATAGGGGATTGTCCTAGGCCATGAGATATCTAGGAGAGGCATTGAAGTGGACAGGGTAAAAGTAGAAGTAATTGCTAAGCTTCCACCATCCAAAAGCATCAAGGATATTAAATCCTTTCTAGGGCATGCTGGGTTCTACTAACGGTTCATTAAGTATTTTAGCAAAATCGCTAGGCCCTTAACCAACCTGCTCACTAAGGACATGCCCTTTGATTTTAACGATGAATGTTTCAAGTCATGAGGGAAGCTTAAGTAAGAACTTATTTCTGCGCCTATTATTTCTGCTCCTAATTGGGCCCAACCGTTTGAAATCATGTGTGATGCCTCTGATTTTGCTATTGGTGTTGTTCTAGAACAGCGCATCGATAATAAGAAGCATGTGATTTACTATTCGAGTAGGACCTTGAATGACGCCCAACAGAATCATACAATGACCGAGAAGGAATTCTTGGCCGTTGTCTTTGTGTTAGAAAAGTTTCGGCTATACGAAGACGGTGATTTTTACGGATCACTCGGCACTTAAATACCTCATGACCAAGAAGGAAGCAAAAGCCCGATTGATTCAGTGGATCCTTTTGCTTCAAGAATTTGACTTCGAAATCCGGGATAAACGAGGTATAGAAAATGTGGTCGCTAATAATCTGTCACGAATTCCGAGCGCACCTATCATACCAGCTCCGATCAACGAGGATTTCCTAGACGAGCACATCCTGGCCATTTTCAAGGAACCCTAGTATGCAGACATAGTCAATTACCTGGCCACTGGACAACAACCCGTTGACTGGATAAAGCAAGACCAGTGTCGTTTCTTTGCCCAAGTACGGTACTTCTTCTAGGAAGAGCCGTATCTTTTCAAGTATTGTCCCAACCAAATTATTCGACGATGCATACCAGAGGAAGAACAGAGGAGTGTGCTAAGCTTTTGCCATGAACTTGCATGCAGCGGAAACTTCGGTCCCCGCAAGACTTCAGAGAAAGTTCTACAAGTGGGTTCTACTGGCCCACTTTGTTTAAAGACTCATTCCACTTTTGCAAGACATGTGCAAATTGTTAGAAGATTGGGAAAATATCAAGAAGAGAGATGATGCCCCTGAACCTATCCTTGAAGTTGAAATTTTTGATGTTTGGGGTATCGACTTCATGAGACCATTCCCTAATTCCTTCGGCAAACAGTTCATTTTGGTTGCTATTGATTACGTCTCTAAATGGGTAAAAGCTGTGCCAACTAAGATCAATGGCAACAAAGTGGTTGTCAAATTTCTCAAGGAAAATATCTTCTCCTGTTTTGGCACGCCCCGCGCTATAATTAGTGATAATGGGTCACATTTCTGCAATAGAGTTTTTGAAGCTCTGATGCAGAACTACTCCTTCAATCACAAGTTATCCACTCGTATCATCCCCAAACAAATAGGCAAGTTGAAATGACTAATCGTCAAATCAAGCTCACTTTGGAAAAGACGGTGGGACAAAATCGAAAAGAATGATCAGTTAAGCTTAAGGATGCGTTATGGGCTTACATAACTGCTTTTAGAATCGTCCTGGAGATGTCTCCTTACAGAATTATCTTTGGAAAAGCCTGTCATCTGCCTGTTGAGTTAGAATACCGAGCTTTGTGGGCTATTAAGCAACTGAATTTTGATCTGACTAAAGCTGGTGAACTGAGGAAATTACAGATCTCAGAGTTAGAGGAGATACAGAATGAGGCCTACGAAAACACTTTGATCACTAAAAGCAGAACTAAAAATTTTCATGACCAGATCATCAACTGGAAAAATTTTGCTCCGGGATGCTATACAATTCTAGGCTTCATATTTTCACAGGAAAGCTAAAAACTCGTTGGTCTGGACCCTTCATTGTGCTCACTGTCTTTCCACACGGTGCTGTGGAAATTTTCGATCCCAACAGTAATTAGGAATTCAAGGCGAATGGGTAAAGATTGAAGCCATTTCTGACTGCTGAGCCAGAGTCGCAAGCTGCAGTTATCCTACGTCTTTGCAACCCAGTGTATACTTGACTGTCTGCCATCACACATGCAAATAAAAAAATAAATAATTAAATATATATATATATATATATATATATATATATATATATATATATATATATATATATATATATATATATTGTATATAAATAACAAGAGGTTCATTTATATTTACCTACAAAGTGGAGGAGATCTTTGCAATAATCTTACCCTTGGTAAACTTGTAAATACCTTTGTGACCTAGGGGTAAGATTGGAATTTTCAACTTTTGGTGTCTATTTATGCCCTCTTCTCTTCTATAAACCCAAACTTTTTCCAGATCTGGAGAAGACCCCCAGGCGCCGACCCCCTCCCCAAACTTCTTCTCTCCCTCCACCAGGAAGTCGCGCCCGGCTCTTCCTAGCAGTGGAAACGCGGCCATCTGGTGGAGTTGGCCGCACTTCCAGGTCTCCGCACGGCCTACGTCCTTTGCTCTCCTCAATTTCTTTTTCGGATCTGGGATTCTTAGTCTGGATTAACTCCAGGCAATTTTTTTTGTTAGTTTCCCCCACGGTTTCCGGGGAAGGTTTGCAACTTCTTTACCCTATCTCTCAATTTTTTTTAGATCTAGATTATGGCTCCCACCATATTTCCTGAGAAAGATTTTTCTCGCCTATTAAGTAATGTTCAGGGTATGGGACTATTTTCTTAGATAGGATTCATGAGAGACAGTGGTATGGGTTGGTATATGATAATTCTGATGGTGACGCTTTTTATTGCCAGACTTGGTGAGGAGTTTTTATTTAGGGATAGATACTGGTTCCATTAATCACGCCCTTAATCAATTCACTGTCCACCTAGACCACTAGAACATGTTGCTCACCATTGAGGCTATAGAGGAGGTCACCCAGGTGCCTTCCCCTCCTTAGCACATTGCCCCCTTCCTTTATATGAGTATATGACTTTGATGGGTGTACGGCACACCGAGCAAGATCGTGGTCTTCGGGCAAACACCACCTTCAGAAACATCCATTGTGTTGGTCGTTGTATTAAAAGAAACATCTTAGGCAGAGCCCACACTACCTCGTTTAACAGACCTGCCTTACAGATTATGCACAGCCTCATAACGAGGCAACATACTGTCTGTCTAAACACCATCCTTCTGCAACAATTGTTGGCAAACTCTCAACGGATTAGAGGAGCGAAGTATTCTTTGCCCATCTTAGTGACTCGCTTATGCAGAAACTTTCTGTCCGCTGAGACCTTTGCTGAGTATGACCGAGTCTTTGTTTCCCTCGAGCATATCACCAGTGCCTATAACAGTTGTCTGCATTCGCTCTGGACACCTACCGTCCTGGGCGAGGATGTCCCAGCTGAGTCCTCCACAGAGGACCAGATGAAGAAGAGGATGACCCTGAGTTCTAGCGGCAACCACCTCCATCTAATTCCACTGCATTCATGTCATACATTTGGAAGGGCATGAAAAATATTTTTAAAGGCCAGATTTCACTCAGGCGTCAAATGGATGAACAACATACCCGCCTGGAACGTATTGAGGAGACGCTTCGGCGTTCACGCTCGGCCGGCCCCAACATTTCGGCCGGCCCGACTCGGCAGAGACGGTGATATCATTTCTTCCCCTTATTTATTGCATTTGCATTTACACGACATTCATTGAGGACAATGCATTGATAGGTGGGGGTGTTCAATTTTCTTCTTTTCTTTCCAAAATAAAAAAATAAAAAATAAAAAATAAAAAATGAAATAATAAAAAAATGAAAATGACCTCTACAATGAAAAAAATGAAAAAAAAGAATTTTTATACTCTTTATAAAAATACCAAAAGGTTGTGAGAATTAAGGGAATCGTAGTAAGGAATCTTTATTTTAGCCTAAATAAAAAAAAAGAAATATTAGTTTGACTAAGAGTTGGGAAGGATAAGGAAAATAACTCATATCTTTTATTTAGCTTTAATAGAATATGCATATATCACACACACACGTTTGGGATTTTGAGACAACTTTGACATTAAAAAAAGAGAGAAAAAGAAAATAAGCTTGATAATTGTGCCTCAAGAGGCATGATTACTCATGCCAAAATATATATATATATATATATATATATTTAGAAATAAGTCTTGATTCGTGCCTACTTTACTTGCATGTTTGACTTGAGGGGTGTTTTTCCACTTGGTGCCTAAAACCATCTAGTTTGGGAGTCATCGATTTGATATGTGTTACGCAAGTAAAGTAGAAAGCTTAAAGAAACCAAGAGTAAACATGTAAATAAACATTAAATTAAATAACATTCAGAGTTGAGTTAAGAAATCCCAAGCACATCACACTTACACATGATGCATATCTATTCAAGCAAAATAATAGAATGAGTTAAAAGTACAAGATCCTTACTAAATTTAAGGGAAACCATGATCTCTTCTTTTATAAAGGCTAAAGTATAGGAGGACTTGTGAGGGTTAGACCTAATTCTTATAATCATTCGGTCATTTTTACTTAGATAATTGAAAGTTCTTTTTTCTGAAAGGGTTTGCTTAAAGCTAACATCTCTCTTTATTTTGGATTTTGTGGGTGCAATCCGCTGAAAACCCTCAGGAGACAATACTCCTCCTCTAGGGAAACCTAGAGGTTTAACGGCTTGATGCACATGCTCAGCGCAATCACGTCACCTGCGAAAGATGTGTAATAACTTTTTTTTTAGCTCTCTTTTGTTTTGCTCAGGGACGAGCAAAAAGATAAGTGTGGGGGTGTGATTAGTATTGGTACTTGCATATTTTTCATCACATTTTGCATACTTAGCTTAATAAAAATCTGTTTATTAATGGGTGTTTCTCCTTGTTTCTAGGTCCATGGCTTGAAGAAGAAGAGAGGCCTAAAAACTCTAACATATTGAGAATTTTTAGAACCAAAAGAGAAGCCCAAACTTGAAGCCCAAATCTGTTGAACTAGAGAGCCAAAGTCAAAGAAGTGGAGGCTGCAACAAGGCACCCATACTGGCACCAGTCTGCAGCCCCTGGCGCCAGCAGACTGGCACCAGTATGGCTGCGGAAACGCGGCCTGGGCTGGGTTTTCGCGGCCATCCTGGCACCACTCGAGTGGTGCTAGGGGCCATACCCTCCATCCAGTGCACCATACCCTCTGTATCTATAAAAACCCCCGGGACTTTCACTGAAGGATATATCCAGAGTTAGAGCATTGTTGTAATCTTGTTTTTAGGATTGTAGTAGTTGTTGTTCTTCTTCTTCTTCTAGTTCTAGTTTTAGCCATTAGAGTGAATGAGAGAGAGAGTGTGTAAGAGTTGTATTTGAAGGGTGACAAGCTAATACAAGTAACTACTTTTCTTTCTTCTTTCCATTTACTTGTGCCTTCCATTTGTTTTTACTTTCTTGTTGTAGTGTAACCCCCTCTCTTTACCTCCTTTCTTTTGTTGTTTCTTTTCTCAAGTATGTCTAACTAACTCTTTCATTACATGGCTAACTAACTACTAACCTACTAATCTCTAACAACTTGATTTATAACTCAAATGAGTAAATAGTGTCAAACAAGTCTTGTACAAACGAGATCTATGACATCTTAAGACAAGGGTTCTAACTCTAACTTACCCACAAGTATTTACTTTCTTATATTTCATTCTTAATGGGTTTTTGATGATCTATGGGTTGTCTACTTTACTTGTTGTTGTGAGTTAGAGATTTTTTCTTTTAACTTTATCGATACCATTAGTGCACTCGTGTCTTCCCTTATTCTCGTCTTCTATTGGATCTTGATAAAGGAATGTCCGAGTTTTTGTCTTGTAAAGATAAGTTATAGGAAGAACCTTCACTCGATTTCCACGTGAATGGTTCCTATGCATAAGGGTTATGCTTGCCTATGATCCATCGTGAGGTAATATCATCAAGAAATTAGAAATTAGTGGGAGCACTTAGTAAGAAGTTAGCCATGCGCCTTTACCATTAATAAAAATCCACTTTTACAAACCAATAAACCAATTCAAAACTATTTTCGAACAAACTTGTTTTCATTTTTCAATTCTTTATTTGAAACAAAGAACCTTCTCTTTTCTTGAATAAAGAAGCCGCATTAAGCTTCCATCACTCTCCCTCCTTGTGGATACGACCCATAGAGCCACTTTGCTACTACGGAAGAATCGCAAAAGCAGTAAAAACGACCCAAATTCCTTCACTTATTTTTGTGCTTGCTTTTTGCCGATCATCGGCGTAGGCCAGGGGTGGCCACCGGCTACCCCAAGGAGAAGAAGAAGAGGGAAAATTTAAGATGGGGTGTTGGGTTTGGAGGTGGAGGAGATTTATGATGGTGATCGAGATGGTGATTTTAGTGGTGATTTGAGGTGGTAGTGGAGAAATTGAAGGAGATGGTAGGAGGAGAAGGAGTAGGGTGTTGTGGGGGTGGAGTTGGAGTGGAGAAAATGGTGGTGGTGGGGGTTAATTTGAAGAAGAAGAAGAAGAAGAAGAAGAAGGTGGAGATGGTGGTGTTGAAGTTGTTGTTGGAGATGGAGGAAGGTGGCCGGAGTGGGGTCTTCTCGCCGGAGATGGTGGCTAGAGCATCAGAGTTGGGCTCGGTTGGGGCGTCAGCTAAATAGAGAAGGAGGAGGAGAAGAGAAAGATGAAGAAGGGAAGGGAGAAAAAGAAAGAAAAAAAGAAAAAGAAAAAGAAAAAGAAAAAGAGAGAGATTGACGGGAAAGAAAGAGATTGATGAGAAGGGGGTTGGGGATGTGACCGGGCCTATGTGGGCTAGGTCGGCGGGTGGAGTCGGTGGGAAAAGAAAGGAAAAGAAAGAAAGAAAAAAACAGAAAGATTTCAAAAAATAAAATATTATAATAAGGTCAGAAAATATCGACTGTTCTAGAAAATTTTCAAAAATACCTAGAGGTAGAAAACATCATCCTGAGGATAAATACAAAATCATTTTTTAGAAATAAAATCCTGTTTTCAAATTAAAAATTCTGGACTTAACCGTCGATACCGGTCTACACCGGGTCGGCCAGATTTTGATAAATTTTGAAAATTCCCAGAAAATGCATAAAAGAAAAAAATATAATTCTAAGAAGCAATACAAAAGTGAAATCTAGAAATTCAATTTCAATTATAAGCTAAAAATTCTGGAATCAACTAGCGATACTGGCCGACACCAAATCCGGTAGTATTTTGATAAATTTAAAAATTCTCAGAAAAAGTATTTAGATAGAAAATGTGATTTTAAGAAATAATATAAAAGCTGTTTCTTAAAATTTAACTCCATTTATAAATTAAAAATCCGAGAATCGGTCAGCGGTACTAGTCGACATCGGTTTTGAAGATTTATAACTTAATTCAAGAAATTTCAAAAAATCATAGAAAATATAAAATATTAGAAAATGATGTTTGAAACTGAAATCGGTCAAATCTGACTATCGAAAAGACCAAATCGAGCAATACCCTAGGATCGGGTCCCCGGTTCAGACTAGGATTGACTCCGAGTTCACGAAATCTGGATCTAAGGCAAAACGATCATATAAATAATTCATAATATAAAATAAATACCAAAAGTAAATCGAAAAATACGATCAAAAATCTGAATACGCAACTACGTACGTATTCTGAGAGTGGTGTGTTATATCTCTTAATAGGTTAGAAGCAAAAGTGAGTCATTTGGTAATCACAATTAATGATAGGAATGAGGAAACTCTACAAACACATTTTCGACCACTCCTGATTCTTCTAGCCATATTGATGAAGAATTATGGTATCTTGGAGATTTTAACCAAGATTCAGTTTCACCACATAATTTTGAACCTGATTAATATCAACCCCTTGATAAACTGGCAAGTTTTCATTTTAATGAGATTGAACTTGAAGATGAATGTGACACCGATTCTCAATATTGTGATTCAGTTTCACTTTTTGAATCTATGTTGACTCCGGTATCTTACCCGATTCGGACCTAATTCCAAAGCCAACACTGATTTCTATCTCTATAGAGTTTGAACATGAATCACTTATTTTGGATAGTCACATTCTATTGTTGGGAAATGAATATAAACTTGAATTCTATGATTTGGACCAAACTCATGAACCAACTCTGATTCTAGAACCTAGACTTGATTTGAGTTTTATTCTCGAGTCAGTATCAGTTCCTATTCCTTTCATTGTTGAGCTACAAAACCACATTCCACTGTTGGACCAAGGTTTAGATCAATATGACTCCATGATGATATCCCAAGATTGGTCATATAACCGAAAAAAATTTCATGCTAGCAAATTGCACGATCCTATTCATATTGGGAATTATAAAAATATTAATAGAAAATAGGTTATAAAAGGTGGGTTCCATGAAAATTCACAATATTTAGATTGGGCAAAAACGCTTGGCCCAATAGACCACCACCGGAACCACCACCTTGAGGTGACAATTTTCCTTCCCTTTCTCCTTTTTCATGTATTATTGCATTTCATTCATACATTAAGGACAATGCATGAGTCAGGTGTGGGGGAGGGTTTCCTAACATACTCACTTCACTAATTTTTAAAAAAAAATCTTTCTTTAAAACTTTTTGAAAAGGAAAATAATACTTTGACTTATTTTTAAAAAATTAAGTTAATTTTAAGTAATAAGAGGATCATAATTAGGATTTCTTATACTTGGTCAAAATAAATTATTTGTTGATTTTGAGGTTAGGAAAAAAAATTAAAAAAGTAATTTAGTCTTGATTTTTACCTTAATGAGATATGCACGCTTTATACACTTACACACTTAGGGTTTTAAAACAAAGATTCTTATGCCTTATATAAAAAACATATATACATATATAAAAAAAAGTCCTCTGATTAAGCTAGGTATTTGTGCCACATAAAGCATAAGTATTCACGCCTAAAAGTGGTTCATTTAAATAAAAATTCCTAGTTTTGTGGCCTAGTTTGCTCGAGTCCTAAGTCCATGGGGTGTTTTCTCACCGATACCCTAAAACCATCTGGTTTGGGAGTCACCGACTAAGGCTCGTTACATGGGCGAATTAGAAAGCCTAATAAAGCTAAGGGATATTACCGCCATAAATTAAAAAGAAAATAAAATAATAAGGCATAAGAGTTAGAGTTGAAGAATCATAAGCCAAATTTTCACAGTCACAAGGTGCATATTGTTGGCCCAAAGGCCCACCACTCTAGTTTTGATGATGATTAACTCATGTAGTTATAGTACTAATGATCTTGTATTTAATTAGTCTCAGATTGTGATCAAGATCTTAGTAGGTGTTTAGCTTTAACAAAGGATTTAAAGTCAAGTTTTGGAGCGAGCACGTGTTGATTCAAGAGCTTGTGCATCAAGATCACATCAAGTACTCAAGAGGAGTCTAGCTCTTTAGATCAAAGTTTGGACCAAGTCAAGAAGGAGAAGAAGACTTCAAGTGAAGACTTCAAGAGAAGACTTGTGTCTAGGTTTGTTTTTGTTAAGATTTTATTTTAGATAAAATGTAAAGGATAGAATAGTTGGTGGATTGCTCAAGTATATCATATACACTCACACACAAGATTTAGATGAATTTTTGCAAAAGAATTTTCATTTTGGAAAAATACAAAAGAGTTTTCATTTTGGAAAAATACCGTTTTGGTTTTTGGAGTTTCATATATGCATATGTTTTAACCAAAGCCATTTTAGTGTTTAATTGTCAAAACATAGATATTTCATCATATATGTGTAGTGGATATATCCATACACACTAAGCATTAAAAGAGTTTAAAATATCTTGTTTTTGTATTTGGAGAAGTTTTGAAAAAAAATCTATTTGGAAAAATACGGTTTTTGTTTTAAGCCAAAATTTCTAAGTTATAAAAATAGTTCAAAATGTTTGTAACATGTTTTGATTTTTACTCAAACATGTTTATTTATCAAAGTATAATACTAAACTTATTTTTGTAGATTTTTTGTGGATTTATGGGATTTTATTGAAGGAAAAATACCAAGTTTTTAATCCCTAAAAATGTTCTGGTTTTGCTTCTGACGGTCGACCGAGCCAGGAGTCGGTCGACCGAGTCTGTCGACCGATGTGCACTGATTGAGGCTAAAGCTGCACAAAAAATATGAGATTATAGAACTTAAGAAAGAATATGTGCAAGTGCTCAATTCTTCCGCTATAGCAAGTGGCTATGCGGGTCGTGATCCACAAGGAGGGTTTGCGATGGAAGCTTTACAGTTCTTTATTGAAATCGTTAAAAAAATAAGCGAAAGTTCTTCTCTGTTTTAAAGTTATAAAAATGGAAAAAGAAAGTATAGTTAAAGTTAGTAGAAAATGGAGGATGAAGAAGTTGGAAAATTCAGAAAATAAAAGAAAGCGATTATGTACAATGAAGTGGAAAGAAGAATGAAAACGATTTGGAAGAAGTGGTTGGTGATCTAAACTAAGAAAGAAAAGAAAGAAAGAAAAGTGAAGAGATACTTACCTAGGTTGATTGATGACTTACTTGGAAACCTTTTGCAAGTTCTACCTTTTTGCTTCGATGGCGTTCAACGCATAGATCATAAACTCGAGCTCGGTCCCCGTGCACATTATATCATCAAGCATAAGAAGAATGAAGTGATGCGGATCTTGGAAGAGGAGAACGTCTTCATGAACTATCGCTGGCTCTCACGTAGCTTGGTTATACTTGCTTTGGAACTCACTTGTACACTCAACAAATACAACCAAGGTAAAGTAGAAGAGGAAGAGGAAAGCAAAACAAATGTAAAGTAAAGCAGAATAGAAAACAAACAAAGCATTTACCTTTATTACTTGCTGAGACAATGAAAGAAAGGAGTAGGGTACATCGTCGGTGTCACTCTCAACATCAGCCCCTCTCTCTTACTTACATGAATCTTCTTCTACCCTAAGTTACATACAAATTACATAAAAAGAAAGACTAAAAAGCTAAACTAAGAAATGAAAACTAAGCTAAATCCTAATATGCCTTGGCCTCCAATTTTCAGCGCAAGTACAGGCCTTTTATAGGCAAAACCCTAACCACCATGATCCCGGGGAGGTCGGGGGAGCAAACGCTCCCCCTAACTCCCCAACAAAGCCGCGGAAACGCGGCCCAAGCCGCATTTTCGCGGCCAGGGTGTGGCCAGGTGGCCACACCCTGTTGGTGGGTCTCCCCGGTTTCTCCCTCTGACTTTATCTGGAGTTGGTTTTACAGTTTGGCTCCGAGATTTTGAAGAAATGACCTTGGATTCTTGGCTTTAACCGATCGATCCTGAGAGGATTCTTCTCAACCGGTTTCAACCTATTGATTTTGCCCTGATTTTGTGTGTGCGAATTAATTCTGATTTAATTCAGAATTCTGGTGGACTTTTGAGCTCATTTCTCTTCATCTCCGTAAGGATTGGGCCTGCAAATAAATTAAACAAATAATTAGGACAATGCAGGCTTTTATTCTAAAATAAGTATGGAAATTTGACATTAAATATGCAACATTAACAACAAATCACACCCCCATACCTATCTTTTGCTCGTCCTCGAGCAAAACAACTAAATTATACTAAGGATTATTAGACCACTTTCGCAGGTCACGCGATTGCACTGAGCATGTACAACAAGCCGTTAAACCTCTAGGTTTCCCCCAGAGGACGAGTTCTGTCTCGTGAGGGTTTTCAGCGGATTACACCCACAAAATCCATAAAGAAAGGGAAATAAAGAGTTAGTATTTTCAAAAAGCATTTTGAAAGAGAAAAATATTTGAAATATGATTGTAAGATCTAAGCAATCTATAAGTTATAGGAAAACTGAATTTTTCATTCCTAAACTTAGTCTCTATTCAAAAATTTGTTATCAATCAAAGTAAGGAGTCAAATTGTACTTCTCATCTAGTCTATTATTTTACCCTAAGTCATATGCACCTTGTGACTGTGAAAATTTTGACTTAGGATTCATTAACTCTAACTCTTATGCCTTATTTATATATACTTTTTTTTTGTGGTATTATTCCTTAGTTTTATTAGGCTTTCTAATCTGCCCATGTAACGAGCCTTTAATCGATGACTCCCAAACCAAACGGTCTTAGGGCACCAGGTGAGAAAACACCCCCAAGGACTTAAGGACTCGAGCAAACCAGGCCACAAAACTAAGGATTTTATTATATGAACCTCTTTTAGGCGTGAATACTTATGCTTTATTAGGCACAAATACCCAGCTTAATCAGAGGATTTTTCTTTTCAAACTTATTTAATCATCTTTCGCATAAATACTAAGGCTTGCTTAGGCCAAAGCACCTAGCTAATCAATAATTAGACTTGTTTTTTTTTTCTTTTTTTTATAAGGCATAAGAATCTTTGTTTTTGAACCCTAAGTGTGTAAGTGTATGAAGTGTGCATATTTCATCAAGGTAAAGATCAAGACTAAATTACTTTGACAAATTATCTTCCTAACTCTATAAATCAAACAAATAATCTTATTTTGACCAAGTATAAGAAATCTTAATTTGGATTTTCCTATTCCTTAAAATTAACTTAATTTCTTACAAAAATAAGTCAAAATATTGTTTCTATTTTTCAAAAAGTTTTTAAAAGTAAAGAAAAATGTTAATTTTTTTTTATTTAAAGAAAAAGAAAAGTTATGTTAGACCCTCCCCCACACCTATCTCATGCATTGTCCTCAATGTATGAATTAATGCATAGATGCATGAAAAAGAAGAAAGGGAAGGAAAATGGTTACCTTAAGGTGGTGGTTCCGGTGGTGGTCTGATTGGTCCACGAAACGCGGCCCAATCAACTTTTCTTGGATCTCGGAGGAACCCACCAGAAATTTCTCTAATATAACCCATTAAAAAGATGTATCCATAAAGGATCTTTATTAAATATTTAACCCCATCTAATTTTCATATTCCATAATTGATTTCGGAGTCAAATTTGTTAACCACCTCGTCCCAGAAAGGAGTATGAAATGATAGAATGATTGACTTGGACTCAGGAAGTTCAGGAACTAATACCGACTCAGGAAGGTAACTTAAGTCAAGTAAAGGTTCAAGAGTCGAAATAGGTTCAGAAATTAGGTCCAAGTCAAGAAGTTGAAACTCCAGTCCACATGTATTTTCCAACAATGGAACGTGACCTAATATGGGTGATTCCAGTTCAGGAATGATAGGTGGAGGAATCAAAACTGACTCTAAAATATTACTCAAGTTTGGTAACAAAACGGGAGTCAAGATTGATTCAGAAAGTTGAACTGGATTACAGATTTGAGAATCTAGGTCACATATCTCATTGAGTTCAATATCAAAAAATTGAGAACTTGCCAATTTGTCAATAGGATCTTCAAAAGTGTATAATTGGTCAAGTTTAATATGATCCTCAAAGATTGGTGATTCAATTTCATTATGAATTGGTACAGGATCCAGTGTTGACTCCAGGACAAAATCGAAATCAGGTGAAGATACCGGAGTCATAATCGAATCAGGAAGTAGAATTGAATCACTAAATTGGGGTTCAGGATCATATTCATTTTCAAGTTCTATTTCAGGAAAAGGAAAACTTGCTAAACTGTCAATATCTTTTTCAAAATTTGGAGTTTGGGCAAGTTCAAATGGTTGTTCTGAAATGGAATCTTGATTTCCAAAACTACATGACTCTTCTGCTCTAACAGAATGGTTAGTGACATCAGAACTGGTCCAACGGTGAGAACGTAGAGATTCGACCATCATATCTAAGTTACGATTACGAGTGTTTTGAGCCTGAGTCATGGATTCAAGCATCTTTTCATAGTTGATAGGTTCATTGTTTTGATGAAAAGATGAAGAATTGTCTTGGAAGTGGTAGTGAAATTGTGAGTCCATCAGATTTTGGATTTGTATTTGGACTCACGCATACTCATTTCCAAAATTGATGGTTTCCTATTTTGGACGGGTGGAACTGAGTATGACTCTTGAAAATATTGTGGACTAGGTAGAGAAGGAGGACAAGTTGGTTGGAAATTATGCTCGGGGTAGGTGAATCCCCACTGACTCGGTGAAGAGTTGAAATCATTATGGAAATTATAGTTATTAGATGGGGGGTATGGGTCATATTGATTCGGATAAGACCAATCCGGCACACTGGGTTGGTTAAAGTTATGATATGCCGGGTTGGTAATATCCGAAAATGAAGTCGGTGTGTAATATGGATTATTATTGTAGTTGAAAAAATTATTATTATGGTCCATATCACACAATAGAATACAAACAAAGAAAAACAAACAAATAAACAAACAAAAAAGAAAAAATTCTAGCCTAAGTTAGGGTAGACTTAGGACCTAGACGACTCCTAACTGGTTAGACTGTCCACGGGAGGTCTAATGTAGACTTTAACCACAAGCTAATCAGCCAGGTCAGGGCAAGGTTGGTGGGAGGTTTTCCGTCAAAGACGTTCCTTAATTAAATAACCACCAACCTTCGGGCTTTCGGCCCTCAATCCCTTTCCTAAACACTGATTTTGCAGGGGTTAGATTCCAACATTTTTCCCCCTTAGGATAATCTCCTAATTGAGTCCGAGATGTCCCTAGGGCCAACGTCTACTCAATTTTAGTTAGGCTTGGGTTAGTGAGTGCTTGGAATGTGATTTTTGGGCTAAGGAAGGGTGATCAAATCCCCACCTTATCTTGTTAATGGGTTAGTGCCCTTAAGATCAATTTGTGCAAGTGTACAAGATATGTAAGATTCACTCAAAGCGATATAAATCCACCAAGAAGTGAGTCCTATGCTAAATGCAATGCATACGTACCTTGCTCCAGCACTCTTCAACAGTAAAAGCAAATGAATTGAAAAGACACGTGCCTAAAATGCAAACGTCTAATCAATTTTTAACTTTTGCAACAAACTTTTACTGTTGATTATTAGCAGGTTTTTGTGATGGCATATAAGAAATAAATAATTGCAGCAAACTAGAATTTGCAAAGCTAGCAGCCCTACAAAAACTTGTTAGTAGTCAGCCCTTTATTGCCGCGGATCCGCGACTTTTGCCGTGGAAACGCGGCAATTCAGAGGGCAATGGGTCTCTGCTTTCTAGAGCAGAGGCCCAATACCACTTGTATGTCACTGCAAACTTATTTTCCTGCTTTACTTGCCCTGTAACCTGCAACAGAGAAGAAAATTCGTTTAGTTCTAAAAAAATTTCAATAAAAATTCAGATTTCAATAAAAACCGTTTTACCCTTCCCGGCAACGGCGCCAAAATTTGATTGAGGCTAAACCTGCACAAAAAATACGAGATTATAGAACTTAAGAAAGAATATGTGCAAGTGCTCAATTCTTCTGCTATAGCAAGTGGCTATGCGGGTCGTGATCCACAAGGAGGGTTTGCGATGGAAGCTTTACAGTTCTTTATTAAAATCGTTAAGAAAATAAGCGAAAGTTCTTCTCTATTTTAAAGTTATAAAAATGGAAAAAGAAAGTATAGTTAAAGTTAGTAGAAAATGGAGGATGAAGAAGTTGAAAAATTCAGAAAACAAAAGAAAGCGATTATGTACAATGAAGTGGAAAGAAGAATGAAAACGATTTGGAAGAAGTGGTTGGTGATCTAAACTAAGAAAGAAAAGAAAGAAAGAAAAGTGAAGAGATACTTACCTAGGTTGATTGATGACTTACTTGGAAACCTTTTTGCAAGTTCTACCTTTTTGCTTCAGAGGCGTTCAACGCATAGATCATAAACTCGAGCTCGGTCCCCGTGCACATTATATCGTCAAGCATAAGAAGAACGAAGTGATGCGGATCTTGGAAGAGGAGAACGTCTTCATGAACTATCGCTGGCTCTCACGTAGCTTGGTTATACTTGCTTTGGAATTCACTTGTACACTCAACAAATACAACCAAGGTAAAGTAGAAGAGGAAGAGGAAAGCAAAACAAATGTAAAGTAAAGCAGAATAGAAAACAAACAAAGCATTTACCTTTATTACTTGCTGAGACAATGAAAGAAAGGAGTAGGGTACATCGTCGGTGTCACTCTCAACATCAGCCCCTCTCTCTTACTTACATGAATCTTCTTCTACCCTAAGTTACATACAAATTACATAAAAAGAAAGACTAAAAAGCTAAACTAAGAAATGAAAACTAAGCTAAATCCTAATATGCCTTGGCCTCCCATTTTCAGCGCAAGTACAGGCCTTTTATAGGCAAAACCCTAACCACCATGATCCCGGGGAGGTCGGGGGAGCAAACGCTCCCCCTAACTCCCCAACAAAGCCGCGGAAACGCGGCCCAAGCCGCGTTTCCGCGGCCAGGGTGTGGCCAGGTGGCCACACCCTGTTGGTGGGTCTCCCCGGTTTCTCCCTCTGACTTTATCTGGAGTTGGTTTTGCAGTTTGGCTCCGAGATTTTGAAGAAATGGCCTTGGATTCTTGGCTTTAACCGATCGATCCTGAGAGGATTCTTCTCAACCGGTTTCAACCTCTTGATTTTGCCCTAATTTTGTGTGTGCGAATTCATTCTGATTTAATTCAGAATTCTGGTGGGCTTTTGGGCTCATTTGTCTTCATCACCTTAAGGATTGGGCCTGCAAATAAATTAAACAAATAATTAGGACAATGCAGGCTTTTATTCTAAAATAAGTATGAAAATTTGACATTAAATATGCAACATTAGCAACAAATCATGCACGCCTTGTTTGGCTAGAGGGCCGGTCGACTGACCCGGTCGACCGCCAAAGAGTGCTGCTCTCTGGAAATGGCCCCGGTCGACCGGGCGGTCGACCGGCAGAGAGTTCTGCTTTCTGTATCCAGGCCATGGTCGACCGCCAGTCGACCGCTGGCTCAGCGGTCAGAAAACTGACCATTGGCCGGTCGACCGTGCTGTCGACCGACAGCCGTCCAGGCTGTTGATTTGGCCCCAACGGCTATTTTTTGAGAAGCCTATAAATTGGGCTTAATTAGACTGTTTTACATAAGATTTTTGGAGAGTTTTAAAGCTAGTTTTTCTTGCTCTATTAAGAGGTTTTCTCCACTAGTTTAAGAGCAAATATTTCCAATTCAAAAGGAAGTTTATCAAGAGAGTTTCAAAAGTGATTTCTTGAGTTTTCCTCCACCAAATCAATCCTAGTTTTCTCACACACATACTTGAGCTATCCATTGCTGTAAGATCCCTAGTTAGTAATACAGTATTTTCATTTTTCTAAAAGTATTTATTTTGAATTACTGATTATTTTTATTTCATCAACTTGATTTATTATTTTCTTCCTTGAGATTGTTTCTATCATTAAATATGGGAATTTATTTTTAAGATAGTAAATGGCAATTTGGTATTATGTTTACCGTTATTTATCATTGACATTTCTTTTGCTAAATTATTATTATTATTTCATTTCCATTAGTTGTTAATATTATAATAGTTATTTCTATTATCAATATTTTATTATGATTATTTGCTGCTATTACGAATATTGATTGATATTATTGGTAGTGGATATTCTATTATCATTTCGTTGTTAATTATTTTTATTATTATTATTAGTGCTACCATTATTTTATTTATTTTAATATTAGTATTATTAGTGATGTTGTTAATTTCTTATTTCTATTGCTATAGTTGTTCCGATTATTATGTTTGTTTAGTAGTAGCATTATTTCCTTTCCCTTGTACCCTTTATCCTATTACCCATACCCGTTTGGATTCCATAACCCATTACCCGTTTCTATTTTCTAAATCCAAACCCACTTACCTATTTGGATCAACCCGTAACCCAATTCATACCCACTACCCATTAACCCAACCCAATATATATAAACCTTCTTTAATTAACCCTAATCTAATCCTAAACCTAATCCCATCATCCCCCAACTCCAGCCGCACCCCCTTTCCCCCTCTCTCCATCTGCGGCAGCAAGGCCAGGCGAGCCCCTCCCTCTTCTCCTTGCTGCAGATCCAGCCGCCAGCGCCTCCTCCTCTCCTCATGGCGCACACCACCAGCAACCAGTCCAGCGCAAGCACCACTAGCGCCTCCTCCCCTTGGCCGCAACCAGCAGCATGGCGCAGCACTCCAGCACCACGGCAGGCCAAGCTTCCTCTCTGTTGCCTGGGTCATATTCATATGTGCGGCAACATCCACCAATGCCCATGCGTGAGCTTATTACTCCCCCACTCTTATTATTTGTACAATTTATATGTTTGAATATACATAGTATTATATAATTGCTTGTGGGAAATTCTTGTGTGTTGTTAGAGAATTGCATGGGTATTTGATTATTAATGTATGTGTATGTTGTGTATGCGGCAAAAATCCTTACTCCGAACCATTTTCGGACTCTCCGCGGGATGTTGTTGATCGCCGTCGGCGAGCGCGAACGCACTCCACGCCCTTCACGGCGAGTTGCTCTATCCAACGACACCCTCCGCGACCCTGGACGCCTTCGTCGGAGCCTCCATCGGTGCGCCGCAAGTTGCCCTGAGGTTAGCGTTATTTTCATGTTTAATGGCAATATCGTAATTATTGGGAAGTTCATTTATATTTGTGCTGGTGTGTGCGTGGCTAGTGATAGGCATGCATGTGTATACATGATGTATATGTGCATGCATGGATGTAAATTACTTAATGTATAGGTATACTTATTAATTTAGATGTATGCATGTGTTTATGTATAACTATGTATATGTATGCATGATTTATATGCATGGGTTTCTATTTATTTGTGTAGATGGGTATGTCATTTAATTAAGTGTATGTACTTATAATAATATGTGTTGGTATTAATTTAAGTGTGCATGTATGTAAGTATATGTTTATACGTGTATATGCATGTGTATGTGGGTATACGCGTATGCGTCCGTATGCACGTGTGGGTGTTTAGCGTGCATTTATATTTATTTGTATGTGTTGGTTGCGTGCTACAGCATTTCGGATTTGTTTGGTGAGATCCGGACCAGTTGCAGTAGACCCGGACCCGTTCCGGATTCATGCCGTTGTGGACCCGACACACAGGAGATTCGAAGACCGATCCATAGGATGATCCGTAGATCAGTGATAGTTCGTGCAGTGAAGACCAGACAGCGATTCAGTTTCAAAACCGCATCATTTCATGTGAGTGTTCATTCTCATGTATTTACCGCTATTGGTATGCTTTACATGTTGCCTTTATCATTTTATGTGACATTCCGTTATATTTTATCGGTTTGATGACTTGTACCAGTTCATGAGACATATATGATTGTCCACTTTATTTATGTAGTTGACATTTGCTTGTATTAGCGGTATTCCATGTGTTGGTAGTTTGTCTCCGTTGGCTTAGGCCTAGTTTGATATACCTTTAGACTGAGATTTGACTTGATCTATTGATTGGATAAATTAAGTACATAGTTGAGTATCAGATATATGTATGGATCTTGTATTGGACATTGAGATATCAGAGTTATATCATTTCATGAATAGATGATTACTATTTCGGACTGGAACTAAATGTGGAGGAACTTAGACTATACACTAGATTGATCTTATGTTGGATTGGTTCGTGATTGTGGTTTACAATCTATATTTTATCTGAACAATTATCAAACTTGATATTCCTTACTTGGTGATAAATCAGTTAAGAATGTATTTGGGTATTTGAGGAGATATCAGATATGATCTTACTTTACTAAAAGATTATGATGATTGGATCAGTACATGGACTTATTCAGAGTTGGACTGTGATTTGGACTGAACTTGAATTATAGATGACATTGGATTTACGTTCTTTATAATATCCTGATCTGCATTAAAATGAGATTGATATATTTCATATAGAGTGCTTTCCAGACTTGTTAATCCTTCATGTGGTAATAACTTAGGTGATGACTCATTCAGATATTGATATGGACTTGTTATGATGTTAGTTATTGGTTACTTTGAGAGAATGAGCTATTGTGATAGTAATCTATTTGATATCAGTGATGCTGTACTTCGGAGTTACCAATTATCAGTTTGTTACTTATTAGTGAGATACTTGTTGGTGATTATAAGATGTTCATGTTCATAGTTTATATGAGTTGTCAGTGATACATTGTGGTAGGGATCAGTGATCATGTATTTCATTGTTGATATGAGATGGCAGAGATCAGTTACTAGTTATAGTTGTCAGTGAGACTAGTTGTCTGTATCACCTTTGTGTTGTGGCTATATCTCCAGTGGCTTATTTCAGATGTCAGATATTAGTTGTCAGATATCACAGTTGTCAGATATCATAGTTGTGAGATATCACAGTTGTCAGATATCAGTTATCAGTTACCAATTGTCAGATTATCAACTAGTGTTGACATCAGTAGTTGTTGGAGATATTGGTTACTATTATATATTAAATCACATGATTGCTTATTAATAAAAGACACCATAACCCGGGGAACAGGGGTAATTGCCTGATGATGCATGTCGTGTATTTTGGGAGGATTCTTATGGTACCGAGTTGTGGGTTCCAACCATGGGGAACCAGGATAGTACTGGCTACCCATTCTGTTGTCAGTTGTCAGGGCTACGCCCGGATTACGGCGCCATACTAGTTGTCTTTTCGTGTGGGGCTGTGGTCTTCAGTTGTCAGAGCCTAGCGGCTTGTCCTAGTTCAGTGCCAGGGGTGATAGACCGTGGTACCGGGCATGCACGGTACTCTTCCAAAACACATGCACTACATTGGCAGGCAATTACAACAACGATAACATTGTTTGATATGTGGGAAAATGGCTGTGGTATGGGACACAGCTAAGTACTGCATTAGTTAGGTTAATAATAACCAACCAGACTAGTGACATATAGGTTACACATTCAGACATCAGCTATTAGTCTACATTTGAGATAGTTGGCTTTGATATCAGTTGTTAGTTTACAGATGAGATAGTTGTGATAGTTGTCTTATATCTTTGTTCATGCTGTTATCAGTTATACTTCAGTTCAGATGTTATCATGTCATGATATTTATTTATCTTATATCTGCAGTCGTTTGTCATGCTATTCAGTTATATGTTATCTGTAGTTGTTCTTGATATTGCTTTATGCACATGTTCTTATGCACGAGCTATTTCCCCTTTACACACACACTCACCATGGTCGCGTTCTGACGACCCTGGATTTGCACGTCCAGATATTGGACGGTTTGTTTCTAATGTGCAGGTGTTCGTTGAGGCTGTACGCTTTGCGATTAGCTAGAGCTTCTCCCTATTCTGTTCTGGTACTTTTATCTTTCCAGCTTTCGTATTATTTCCTGTTTCTTGTTATATCAGTTCAGTTGTTATTCCAGTCTTGTTTCATATGATATCATGCGTGGTTGCTCATATGTGGTATTGCAGTATTCAGTATTCATTACAGTTGGGATTTATTATAGCTTGTTTCAGGTTACTTAAGGCTTAGCGCGTATACGTGAGGGATTTTCCTTGCGTATATGCGTCGCCGACTCATGTCGCGTCTCCGCTCCAGCGTTTTTTTGGAAGCGGGGCGTGACAGGGTTTTCTTGGTATTAGAGCCTAGGTTTTCGACTTGCGATGTGAAATTTTGACTTTTGTTTCGCAAGAGAGACCTAGTTCTTACCGGTAACTTAAAAACAAGCTATTGTTATACTGCAATATACATATACTATCCATTATGATATTCAGTCCATTTGGAATTGGCCATCCTTCCTTTGGAAATTCTCATCTTTGATCTTTCGATATCCTTGATCTCTACTCTTCTTTTGAGTGATTTGGATTTCCATCTTGATTTCATCCTTCCTTTCTATTCTATTTCTTTCCATTCTATCTCTTGGGAGTGGTTACTTCATGTTGAAGCTGGTAGCAGAATCAGAGTAGCGCAGCGGAAGCGTGGTGGATTTATGATGTGTCGAGAAGTGATGTGAAGTTTGTTTGTTTTCTCCTTTGATTTTGGGATTATTTTTGCCATTTCCTACTTTATTTGAATTTCGGGGACGAAATTTTAATAAGGTGGGTAGAGTGTAAGATCCCTAGCTAGTAATACAGTATTTTCATTTTTCTAAAAGTATTTATTTTGAATTACTGATTATTTTTATTTCATCAACTTGATTTATTATTTTCTTCCTTGAGATTGTTTCTATCATTAAATATGGGAATTTATTTTAAGATAGTAAATGGCAATTTGGTATTATGTTTACCGTTATTTATCATTGACATTTCTTTTGCTAAATTATTATTATTATTTCATTTCCATTAGTTGTTAATATTATAATAGTTATTTCTATTATCAATATTTTATTATGATTATTTGTTGCTATTACGAATATTGATTGATATTATTGGTAGTGGATATTCTATTATCATTTCGTTGTTAATTATTTTTATTATTATTATTAGTGCTACCATTATTTTATTTATTTTAATATTAGTATTATTAGTGATGTTGTTAATTTCTTTATTTCTATTACTATAGTTGTTCCGATTATTATGTTTGTTTAGTAGTAGCATTATTTCCTTTCCCTTGTACCCTTTATCCTATTACCCATACCCGTTTGGATTCCATAACCCATTACCCGTTTCTATTTTCTAAATCCAAACCCACTTACCTATTTGGATCAACCCGCAACCCAATTCATACCCACTACCCATTAACCCAACCCAATATATATAAACCTTCTTTAATTAACCCTAATCTAATCCTAAACCTAATCCCATCATCCCCCAACTCCAGCCGCACCCCCTTTCCCCCTCTCTCCATATGCGGCAGCAAGGCCAGGCGAGCCCCTCCCTCTTCTCCTTGCTGCAGATCCAGCCGCCAGCGCCTCCTCCTCTCCTCATGGCGCACACCACCAGCAACCAGTCCAGCGCAAGCACCACTAGCGCCTCCTCCCCTTGGCCGCAACCAGCAGCATGGCGCAACACTCCAGCACCACGGCAGGCCAAGCTTCCTCTCTGTTGCCTGGGTCATATTCATATGTGCGGCAACATCCACCAATGCCCATGCGTGAGCTTATTACTCCCCCACTCTTATTATTTGTACAATTTATATGTTTGAATATACATAGTATTATATAATTGCTTGTGGGAAATTCTTGTGTGTTGTTAGAGAATTGCATGGGTATTTGATTATTAATGTATGTGTATGTTGTGTATGCGGCAAAAATCCTTACTCCGAACCATTTTCGGAATCTCCGCGAGATGTCGTTGATCGCCGTCGGCGAGCGCGAACGCACTCCACGCCCTTCACGGCGAGTTGCTCTATCCAACGACACCCTCCGCGACCCCGGACGCCTCCGTCGGAGCCTCCATCGGTGCGCCGCAAGTTGCCCCGAGGTTAGCGTTATTTCATGTTTAATGGCAATATCGTAATTATTGGGAAGTTCATTTATATTTGTGCTGGTGTGTGCGTGGCTAGTGATAGGCATGCATGTGTATGCATGATGTATATGTGCATGCATGGATGTAAATTACTTAATGCATAGGTATACTTATTAATTTAGATGTATGCATGTATTTATGTATAACTATGTATATGTATGCATGATTTATATGCATGGGTTTCTATTTATTTGTGTAGATGGGTATGTCATTTAATTAAGTGTATGTACTTATAATAATATGTGTTGGTATTAATTTAAGTGTGCATGTATGTAAGTATATGTTTATACGTGTATATGCATGTGTATGTGGGTATACGCGTATGCGTCCGTATGCACGTGTGGGTGTTTAGCGTGCATTTATATTTATTTGTATGTGTTGGTTGCGTGCTACAGTATTTCGGATTTGTTTGGTGAGATCCGGACCAGTTGCAGTAGACCCGGACCCGTTCCGGATTCATGCCGTTGTGGACCCGACACACAGGAGATTCGAAGACCGATCCATAGGATGATCCGTAGATCAGTGATAGTTCATGCAGTGAAGACCAGACAGCGATTCAGTTTCAAAACCACGTCATTTCATGTGAGTGTTCATTCTCATGTATTTACCGCTATTGGTATGCTTTACATGTTGTCTTTATCATTTTATGTGACATTCCGTTATATTTTATCGGTTTGATGACTTGTACCAGTTCATGAGACATATATGATTGTCCACTTTATTTATGTAGTTGACATTTGCTTGTATTAGCGGTATTCTATGTGTTGGTAGTTTGTCTCTGTTGGCTTAGGCCTAGTTTGATATACCTTTAGACTGAGATTTGACTTGATCTATTGATTGGATAAATTAAGTACATAGTTGAGTATCAGATATATGTATGGATCTTGTATTGGACATTGAGATATCAGAGTTATATCATTTCATGAATAGATGATTACTATTTCGGACTGGAACTAAATGTGGAGGAACTTAGACTATACACTAGATTGATCTTATGTTGGATTGGTTCGTGATTGTGGTTTACAATCTATATTTTATCTGAACAATTATCAAACTTGATATTCCTTACTTGGTGATAAATCAGTTAAGAATGTATTTGGGTATTTGAGGAGATATCAGATATGATCTTACTTTACTAAAAGATTATGACGATTGGATCAGTACATGGACTTATTCAGAGTTGGATTGTGATTTGGACTGAACTTGAATTATAGATGACATTGGATTTACGTTCTTTATAATATCCTGATCTGCATTAAATGAGATTGATATATTTCATATAGAGTGCTTTCCAGACTTGTTATTCCTTCATGTGGTAATAACTTAGGTGATGACTCATTCAGATATTGATATGGACTTGTTATGATGTTAGTTATTGGTTACTTTGAGAGAATGAGCTATTGTGATAGTAATCTATTTGATATCAGTGATGCTGTACTTCGGAGTTACCAATTATCAGTTTGTACTTATTAGTGAGATACTTGTTGGTGATTATAAGATGTTCATGTTCAGAGTTTATATGAGTTGTCAGTGATACATTGTGGTAGGGATCAGTGATCATATATTTCATTGTTGATATGAGATGGCAGAGATTAGTTACTAGTTATAGTTGTCAGTGAGACTAGTTGTCTGTATCACCTTTTTGTTAGTGGCTATATCTCCAGTGGCTTATTTCAGATGTCAGATATTAGTTGTCAGATATCACAGTTGTCAGATATCATAGTTGTGAGATATCACAGTTGTCAGATATCAGTTATCAGTTACCAGTTGTCAGATTATCAGCTAGTGTTGACATCAGTAGTTATTGGAGATATTGGTTACTATTATATATTAAATCACATGATTGCTTATTAATAAAAGACACCATAACCCAGGAAACAGGAGTAATTGCCTGATGATGCATGTCGTGTATTTTGGGAGGATTCTTATGGTACCGAGTTGTGGGTTCCAACCATGGGGAACCAGGGTAGTACTGGCTACCCATTCTGTTGTCAGTTGTCAGGGCTATGCCCGGATTACGGCGCCACACTAGTTGTCCTTTCGTGTGGGGCTGTGGTCTTCAGTTGTCAGAGCCTAGCGGCTTGTCCTGGTTCAGTGCCAGGGGTGATAGACCGTGGTACCGGGCATGCACGGTACTCTTCCAAAACACATGCACTACATTGGCAGGCAATTACAACAACGATAATATTGTTTGATATGTGGGAAAATGGCTGTGGTATGGGACACAGCTAAGTACTGCATTAGTTAGGTTAATAATAACCAACCAGACTAGTGACATATAGGTTACACATTCAGACATCAGCTATTAGTCTACATTTGAGATAGTTGGCTTTGATATCAGTTGTTAGTTTACAGATGAGATAGTTGTGATAGTTGTCTTATATCTTTGTTCATGCTGTTATCAGTTATACTTCAGTTCAGATGTTATCATGTCATGATATTTATTTATCTTATATCTGCAGTCGTTTGTCATGCTATTCAGTTATATGTTATCTGCAGTTGTTCTTGATATTGCTTTATGCACATGTTCTTATGCACGAGCTATTTCCCCTTTACACACACACTCACCATGGTCGCGTTCTGACGACCCTGGATTTGCACGTCCAGATATTGGACGGTTTGTTTCTAATGTGCAGGTGTTCGTTGAGGCTGTACGCTTTGCGATTAGCTAGAGCTTCTCCCTATTCTATTCTGGTACTTTTATCTTTCCAGCTTTCGTATTATTTCCTGTTTCTTGTTATATCAGTTCAGTTGTTATTCCAGTCTTGTTTCATATGATATCATGCGTGGTTGCTCATATGTGGTATTGCAGTATTCAGTATTCATTACAGTTGGGATTTATTATAGCTTGTTTCCGGTTACTTAAGGCTTAGCGCGTATACGTGAGGGATTTTCCTTGCGTATATGCGTCGCCGACTCATGTCGCGTCTCCGCTCCAGTGTTTTTTTGGAAGCGGGGCGTGACAATTGCTATACCTATCCTATAGGTATAATTGTTGTGAGAGTGATTTTAGGTGATCAAAGTGTTGTGATCACCAAAATTCTCATTCTTGTTTTGAGGAGGCGAACTTGGAGGTTCGCAGTGTTTCGAGTTCTAATGAGAGCTCATTGTAGAGATGTGGCCTCGGCAAACTTGCGTGCATGCGGTGTTTGTTCTTGTGGGAACGAGTGAAGGGACTAGAGAGTCCAAGAGTTCTAGTGGAAACTCCTTGTAGGTGTTGCGGCACGAGTGATCCAGTGGGATCGATTTTAGTGGAAATCCTTTATAGTGTTGAAGGCAGGGACGTAGAGCAAGTATGCTCGAACCTCAAAATAATTCTCCGTGTTTGCGATTGCTCTCTCTATCTCTTACTTGTCTTTATATATTGCATGCTCATATTGTCTTTATCTTTATATGCTTGATATATTGTGTGCTTAATTGTTATATGCTTGGGGATTGTTGCTCACACTTGTATTCAACCAAGAGAGCCAAAGCGGCATCTCAACTCTTATCTAGAGGAATCTTGAGGAGTTAGTCCAGAGCCCTTCACGGGGAATTCGGCTACACTCTTAGGTTATACTTGGTGTGTTTAGCTTAACTAGTTTTAGTTTGCATAAATAGTTTTAATTCCGCATTAATTGTCCATTAGATTAGCTAGTCACCTATTCACCCTCCCTCTAGGTGATTTCAATTGGTATCAGAGCCACGTGCTCTTGATTTGGGTCTAACAACCTTGAGTTGAAGATCCTTATTTATAGCTAATCACAATATTTATACACACACATAGATTTCATGTCACCTCCCATATTTGACATTCTTAACATCCAAAATTGGAAAGTTAAGATGTCTATGTACCCAAAGGCCTAGGTATTCATGTTTATCTTGCTACCACTAAGGATTCATATGCTGGTAATAGCAAGTATATTGAGGCTAACTCAAAAGCCATTCATGCTTTAAAGTCAACCCTAAATGATGAACATTTATCTAGGGTTTCTAACATTGATTCGGCTTTTGTAGTATGGAACACCATCATCTCCCTTGTCGAAAAAGAACAATATTATGCAGGGAGCGACTTGGATGTTGGAAGTGATGCTTCCAATGTATGCTACATGGTCCAAGGGGATAACCCCCTTGAGGTAAACACCGGACCCGAGCTAGAAGAGGATGTTAATATGTCTTATAATGAACTTGCTTCATTTTGTCAACAACTTCTAGAAAAATATGACATGCTTAAAAAGGATAACAAGAAAATGAAAAATAAATTTATTGCTTGTTAAAAGAAAAAGATTCTTTTCAAAATAAATTAGAATGCATGTCTAAAGAAAATGAATGTTTGAAAAATGAAAACTTTTCCTTGACTTCTAAATTAAATGATCTTTGTGAAGGAAATGCTTCTTTGAAAAATAAGATTATTTTGGTGGAAAAGGAAAAAGAAGTTGCTTTGAATGATGACATCTCTTTGAAAAGAAAAATTAATTCAAAAGAGTAAGATAATATTTCTAAAAAGAAAAAGATTGTTGATCATGCTTTTCATGCCACAACCATTGATAAAAATGAAGTTAAATTTTTGAAAAATAAAATAGATTGTTTGAGCTCAACTTTGAGCAAATGTGCGTTTAACCATAAAAGATTGGAAACCTTGTTTCAAAGGAAACAAGCTCCATATGCTCTTGCACATCACCCACATCATGCATATGCGCACTTTGCACGTCATGATCACTCTCATACACATATGTATCTTAGAGTGTACAAGTGTACACATTACGGCCGCAAAGGCCATTTAGCAAAATTTTGTTATGATAAAGTAAATTTTTTTAAATTTTGCTAAAAAGAATGTTTGGGTTCCTTGCAATGCTAACCCTCATGGACCCAAAAGAAAATGGGTACCAAAGTCCCCACCTTTTGTATTTTATATAAGTGCGGGCTCTCACAAAACGTGAGAGATTTGGTAACTTGGTGGTGGATGCACGAACTTGATGGACATACATTTGATGCATCACTATCAAGGAGGTTTGGTGGGACAACCACCATACTTTGGAGACTTAAAGTATAGTTCTTAGTTTGGTAACTATCTCTAAACTCCTATCTTATTTACATGCTTCTATAATGATGATTTTTAGCATGTTTTAGTATTTGTTAAAATAAGCATGTTTTTTATGTTTTATGCTTCATGTGGTAAATACTTGTTTAGATATAGTTTTTGTCAAAACTTGTGTATATACGTGTACAAGTAGTGAGCAACATTTGATTCATATACGTTTGCACTTCATTGCTCATTTGTACTCACTACATGCACATGTATAGTCCAGTTTTGATGATTTTCTCATTTACACTTATTTTGCCTATTTATATGTTTTACTTCATGTATATGTTATTTTTGTTCAAAACTAATTAATTTACATGTATGCCCTTTGAGTCATTTGCCTTCATGCAATTTATATTATGGACTCTTTTTATGTTTGGGATATGTATGCATATTGTTAGCTTTGGATAAATCATACACATACCTAGAAGTTTATTTTAGATGAAAAATGATTTTTATGTTTTTCACATGATTGATGTTTTTGAGCCTTATTTCTTAGTTTCATGAATATGCTATTCACATGATACTTGTACACTCATATTTTATTTGTTTTCTCATGACTATGTTTTCATGAGTATTTTTGAGCTTTATCGATCTTGAGTGACAATATTTGTGTATTTAGTATAATTCATGAGATATATATGATTTGATTTCATGTTTGAATGATCTTTAACTAGTTTTTCAAAAATTACTTTTAAACTAGTTATGTATTCTTCATTTGATAGTGTTTTCAATGCTAAAATATTTTCAAACTCCTATTTTTGAAAACCCTACAACCCCTTCAAGGGCGGACGGATGGACGACCATGCCTTGTATGCCTTATTGAAAATCCCTTATCTTGTGCATGAAAAGGGTGGTTATTCATGAGTTATACACTAATTTCACATCATAGTTTCAATTGGTATCACAATTAACATATTTTGTATACTCATATTTTGTTTTCTATATATATATGCTTTAAATCTCAAATAATATCAATTTCTATTGGTATTTTTATTTTCATACATATATATGATTTATTTGTGCTTGATTTACAAGATATTTACATGGTTAAAGCTCAAAGTATGTTTATGCTAAGCTTAATTTAAGTCTTGATTTTCAATTGATATCTCAATTGGTATTTTAACAAGCTTATGCGTTATTTTCATTAGTATTCTTATTGATATCAAAATTTACAATATATTTCAATATACTTCAATTGGTATCAATATGTTTCAATTTCCAATTGGGTTTAAATTTCATTTGGTATCAATATATTTTACCTAAATCATATAAAAAAATTTGCCATATATTTCTATTGATATCAAAACATAAAATGTTTTCTTTCATTTGTATCAAAAATGTACAAGTATTTCGATTTCAATTGGTACAATATCTTTTAGTATCGAAAATTTATCATGTATTTCAATTATTTCAATTGGTAAAATGTTTCAATTTCAATTGGTATCACAAATTTTCTATTTCATATGGTATCAAGATCTTGTGATATCTCAAATTGATTTATCTAAATTCAAATTTGTATTGTTTAGTTACAATTGGTATCAGAAAAATTTTGTTTACAAAGGTATCTCAAAATGTGTTTTATTACCTTGAGTAAATTTCAAATTTTGTTTTAAGTAATTATCAAAAAATTTGATTTAAAATGTTTCGATATGTATTGCCTATATGCAAGGGGAGCTTAACATCTCTTTTACATATAGATTCATGTTGAGTGTATCTTATGTTGAGGAGCTTGACAACTCTTCTTTATGCGATACACGTGTGTAGGGGGAGCTTCACATCTCCTCTTATGTATTGCATATTATGTGTTATGTGAGTTAGGGCTTGTCATCCCTTCTTCATGTAACGTATATATGTAGGAAAGTTAACTTAGCGTCTTCCTCTTCATGAATTTATATTGCATATATCTGTCTATTGGTTGATTTGATTTCACCCTTTGTTGATTTTTTTCTGACAAAAAGGGGGAAAACATTGTTTTATGTTTACTTTAACCCTTTTGTTGATGATTGATAAAAAAGGGGAGAAGTATTTTAGTATATATGCATGTTTTCCTTGCTTTATATATAAAGAAGGAGAAGAATTTTTGTTTATGCATATTGTTTTGTTTTGCAAAAAGGGAGAGAAGAATTTGATGCGTTTTGGCATGTTTATCTCCTTATGTTTGCATACATGTTTGTTTTTATGCATGTTTATGTATAT
Organism: Agave tequilana; assembly: GCA_038442645.1. Lineage (NCBI taxonomy): Eukaryota > Viridiplantae > Streptophyta > Magnoliopsida > Asparagales > Asparagaceae > Agave > Agave tequilana. The sequence goes on from JAVJIF010032891.1 coordinate 163,963, forward strand.
CCATATTGAGCATTGATTGAGGTTTTACCTGCACACAAAATACCGAATTTTAGAACTAAGAATGAAAAGTGCAAGTTACTCAATTCTATCGCAATAGCAAGTGGCTATGTGGGTCGTGATCCACAAGGAGGGATTAGCGATGGAAATGTTTAGCAAGTTCTCTTTTATGCTACCATTAATGGTTAAAGTTCTTCTTAGTTTCTTAAAAAGAAAAGAAAAATAAATTACAATGAAGTTAGGCAGAAAGTGAGAGATTGGGAAGATGGAGAAACCAGAATTGGATATGTACAAAGAAATAGAAAAAGAGTGATAAAAGAAATGGGTGTTGTTGGTGTTGGTGATCTAAACTAAAGAAATAAAAGAAAAGAAAGAAAAGATTAAAGAAATACTTACCTCATTTGCTTGATGACTTACCTGGAACCCTTGCATGTTCTACCTTACTTTGGAGGCGTTCAAAGCATAAGCCATAAGATCGAGCTCAGTCCCCATTCGCATTACATCATCAAGACGAACAAGAATGAAATGATACGGAATCTTGAGGAGAAGAACGTCATCATGAAATATCGCTGGCACTCACCCAAACATTGTTATACTGATGCTACTAGATTCACTTGAATGCTCATCATAACCAAAAAGAGAAAAAGTAGAAAGAAGAAGAAGGAAACAAAAGTAAAGACGAACATAAAAAAAAAAGTTACCTTTTATTGCTTGCAGAAAGGATGGAAGAAAGGAGGAGGTACATCGGTGTCACTCTCAATATAAGCCTCTCTCTCTTACATACATGAATCTCAATCTAACCTAAGCTTACAAAGAAAATAAAATTACATAAAAAGAAAACAAAAACCTACACTTCAAAGAATGAAAAACTGGATTAAATCCTATCTCTGCATGGTCGTCCTTTTTGCCTTTGAGATTGCAGGTATTTATAAAAGAAATGTAGAAGTTAGAGGAGTATGAAGATAGGGAAAGGCTGGCTATTTTGGATTTGAATCCTTCCCTTATCTCCAAAACTTGATTTGATGTGGATTTTCAGTTCTGATCTGCAGTTTGTTATCGTGCTGATTGCTGAATATCACTTATCAAATGACAGAATTAGAAATAGTGATCAACATAAGAGTTGTATCTCTGTAAGTCTGCTTTCTGGATCATCTTGAATCATCGGATTTGAGATTCAGTAACGAATGTTATGATTCAAATACTAAAATGTATCCAGTTAGAATCTGAGTCAAACTTGCTTCATCTCATCCGTTGATCTTCTCTCTATTCATTTATCTCTCTGTATTTGATATTATCCTTGATTGACTTTAACTAACCAAAATAGATTTATAGAAATCTGAATTTTATCGATTTTCATTTGGTGTTATCTTTCTGATTTGCTCTGATCTTCAGCTGAACATTTGCCCCAATCCTTGATTTGTTCTAACTAGATCTGGGATCATCCTCAGCTAACCAAATAGATCCAGTTAAATCTGATTTTAATTGGTATTTATTTGGTTTAATCCTCTTTCTCTCCATTATTATCCTCTGCAAAATAGATATTTAAGATAAGGAAATTAGCAGATTTTATTACACGATAAATGTAGAAGTGTAATGAAAAGAATACAAAATATATGTACGATCAAGCATTCATTGAATATCTTATTGTTTATTGCTATGCATGACTTAAGTGGGAGCTTCTTTGAAGCTAAACTTTAATCCATGCATATATAACTCCATGAGTTTTGTCATCATCAAAAAGGGGGAGATTGTTGGCCCAAAGGCCCATCACTCTAGTTTTGATGATGATTAACTCATGTAGTTATAGTACTAATGATTTTATGTTTAATTAGTCTCAGATTTATGATCAAGATCTTAGTAGGTGTTCTATCTTCAACAAAGGATTTAAAGTCAAGTTTTGCAGCTAGCACGTGTTGATTCAAGAGCTTTTGCATCAAGACCACATCAAGTACTGAAGAGGAGTCTAGCTCTTTGGATCAAAGTTTGGACCAAGTCAAGAAGGAGAAGAAGACTTCAAATGAAGACTTCGAGAGAAGACTTGTGGCTAAGTTTGTTTTTGTTAAGATTTTATTTTAGATAAAATGTAAAAGATAGAATAGTTGGTGGATTGCTCAAGTATATCATATACACTCACACACGAGATTTAGATGAGTTTTACAAAAGAATTTTCATTTTGGAAAAATACAAAAGAGTTTTCATTTTGGAAAATTATCGTTTTGGTTTTTGGAGTTTCATATATACATATGTTTTAACCAAAACCATTTTAGTGTTTAATTGTCAAAAACATAGATATTTCATCATATATGTGTAGTGGATCATATCTATACACACTAAGCTTTAAAAGAGTTTAAAATATCTTGTTTTTGTATTTGGAGAAGTTTTGGAAAAATCTATTTGGAAAAATACGGTTTTTATTTTAAGCCAAAATTTCTAAGTTACAAAAATAGTTCAAAATGTTTGTAACATGTTTTTATTTTTACTCAAAAATGTTTGTTTATCAAAGCATAATACTGAACTTATTTTTGTAGATTTTTTATGGATTTATGGGATTTTATTGAAGAAAAAACTACCAAGTTTTTAATCCCTAAAAAATGTTCTGGTTTAGCTTCTGCCAGTCGACCGAACTGTCGACCGAGCCAGAAGTCGGTCAACCGACGTGCACAGACGTGCATGCCTTGTTTAGCTAGAGGGTTGGTCGACCGACCCGGTCGACCGCCAGAGAGTGCTGCTCTCTGTAAATGGCCCCGGTCGACCGGGCGGTCGACCGGCAGAGAGTTCTGCTCTCTGTATCCAGGCCACACGACAGGGCCGGTCGACCGCTGGCTCAACGGTCAGAAATCTGACCGTTGGCCGGTCGACCGGGTGGTCGACCGACAGCCGTCCAGGCTGTTGATTTGGCCCCAACGGCTATTTTTTGAGAAGCCTATAAATTAGGCTTCCCTTGGACTGTTTTACATAAGATTTTTAGAGAGTTTTAAAGCTAGTTTTTCTTACTCTGTTAAGAGGTTTTCTCCACTAGTTTAAGAGCAAATATTTCCAATTCAAAAGGAAGTTTATCAAGAGAGTTTCAAAAGTAATTTCTTGAGTTTTCCTCCACCAAATCAATCCTACTTTTCTCACACACATACTTGAGCTATCCATTGCTATACCTATCCTATAGGGATAATTGTTGTGAGAGTGATTTTAGGTGATCAAAGTGTTGTGATCACCAAAGTTCTCATTCTTGTTTTGAGAAGGCGGACTTGCGGGTTCGCGGTGTTTCGAGTTCTAGTGAGAGCTCATTGTAGAGGTGTGGCCTCGGCAAGCTTACGTGCTTGTGTGTGTTTTTCTTGCGGGAATGAGTGAAGGGACTAGAGAGTCCAAGAGTTCTAATGGAAACTTCTTGTAGGTGTTCGGCACCGAGTGATCCGATGGGATCGATTTTAGTGGAAATCCTTCATAGTGTTGAAGGCGGGAACGTAGAGCAAGTATGCTCGAACCTCGAAACAATTCTCCCGTGTTTGCGATTGCTCTCTCTATCTCTTACTTGTCTTTATATCTTGCATGCTTGTATTGTCTTTATCTTTATATACTTGATATATTGTGTGCTTAATTGTTATATGCTTGGGGATTGTTTGCTCACACTTATATTCAACATAGAGAGCCAAAGCGGCACCTCAACTCTTATCTAGAGGAATCTTAAGGAGTTAGTCCAGAGCCCTTCACGGGGAATTCGGCTACACTCTTAGGTTATACTTGGTGTGTTTAGCTTAAAAAGTTTTAGTTTACATAAATAGTTTTAATTCCGCATTAATTGTCCATTAGATTAGCTAGTCACCTATTCACCCCCTAGGTGATTTCACATATGACTTAGGGTAAAATAATAGACTAGATGAGAAATATAATTTTAAACTTTACCTTGATTGAAAATAAGTTTTTGAATAAAGACTAAGTTTAGGAATGACTAAGTTTTGATAATCCTATGACTTATAAATTACTTGAAATTTTACATTAATACTTCAAATATTTTTTTCCTTTCAAAATGCGTTTTCAAAAAAAAACTAACAATTCATTTCTTTTTCTTCATGGATTTTGTGGGCGCAATCTACTGAAAATCCTCACGAGACAAAACTTGTCCTCTATGGGTAACCTAGAGGTTTAATGGCTTGTTGTGCATGCTAACTGCAACCGTGATTTCTACGAAAGTGAGTTAGGTTTGGTCGGTTTAGTTTTTCTTTTCTCTTTTTTTGCTCGAGGACACGTAAAAGATAAATGTGGGGGGGGGGGTGTTTGGACACATATATTGCATAAATATTATTACATTTTTACATATATTCTGTAATGAATATTACAAATAACTTGTCTTAATGTCCTAATTTATGCAGGGTATGATAGGGAGAAGATAATCATGAAATTTATCCAATTAAATTCAAAAGTTCAAAAGAAAAGGGATCGATTCAAATCAAAAGGTTCTAGAAGCTATCTTATCTGAAACCTTGATATATCAGATAAGATAATATTATCTAATTTCAAGAGGAAAATAGATTGTTTGAAGATCCTATTTGTTTCGCTGAAGATAACTGAGTATCTTATCAATTCTAGAAGACAAATTGAAAATTCAAGAGGATAAATGGATAGAGAGAAGATCAATGGATGAGATGAAGCAATTTAGATTCAGATTCAGGCTGGATACAGTTTAGCAATTTAATCATAACCTTCGCTACTGAAACTCAACTCTAATGATTCAATATGCTACAGAAAGAAGACTTAAAGGGCTACAATTCTTCTGTTGATCACTCGTTCCAATTCTATCATTTGATAAGTGATATTTAGCAATTAACATGCCAACAGCCTGCATATCAGGATTGAATTTCTGGATAAATCAAATCAAGTTTGGAGATAAGGGAAGAATTCAAATTCAGAAATATCCAGATCTTTCTATCTTTATAGATTTTCTATCCCTCTGATTTTCACCTATAAATACTCTTATACCTTGAAGGCAAAAGGGGCATCACTTCGGAGAGAGCTTTACTTTAGATTTTTCTTTTCTTCTTCAATGTAATTTTTATTTTTCTTTTTAGCTTAGATTAGAGAGAGTTACATGATTAAAAGAGAGGAAGAGTTATTGTAGAGTGAAACTATTATAATCTTTTCTTCAAGAAGCTTATATTGAAGGTGACAATCAATGGAGTTTTCCCACTTTTCTTCATTGTGCTCGATCTCACCAAAGCCTTACTTTCCTTTATTCTTTTCTATTATTTTGCTTTACTCCATGCTAAGGTAAATTTCATTATGGTTCAACAGTAGAGGTAAATATTCTTCTTTTATTTCTTTTTATTTTTTATTTTTTGCATCAACACTTTTTATCTCTTTTTGTTTCTTTTCTTTTATAATTAAAATAAAATAACACCACATCTCTTCTTCTACCATCTTCTCTTAACTTAACTTAATATTTTTATTTTCTTTTATAAACTAAGAAGATAAATATTAATTAGTTTTTATAAATTAAAAGAAGAAACTTACATAACGCTTCCATCGCTGTCCCTCCCTGTGGATCACGACCCGTTAGCCCTATGCTACACGGTAGAATTGAGGACCTAGCACTGTTTTAAATTTCTGTATCTTTTTGTGCAGGTTTGGCTCGATCAACCCCCAGAGGGTAGTTCTTCGAATTTTTCTTGGTCAAAGTGAACGACCAAGTTTTCGATGACGACGGGCTCAAGATTCTGACCGTTGCATTGCGACATCATCAGCGGAGTCGCCATCTTATTTTCTACTGAAAATAAGTTTCGTAGGAAAACTTACAAAAAAGGTGGAGGAGCGAAATTACAAGTAATTAAACGAAAATTACAAGTAGATCTCCTCTGAGATTTCTCGGGAAGTATGACGGTAGGTATCTGATCAGGCGTAACCACTTTATCCCTTTGACGATGCAATCGATCAGACAATCAATCTGCCTCCTAATAGGATTCCCTTCTCGCTTGGTTCTGAAAATTGAGTATTTGGAAGTAGGAGAATAAGAGAACACTCTTTAGAAGAATCTCTGGTTGAATTTCCTTCAGCCAATCTCCTCTCTCTAGCCCGTTCTTCCTTTTTCCTTTCTGTTCGTGTCCCTCCTTAGCTCAGCAAGGGACTATTTATAGCCAAAATGGGGTGTAACCGCCTCCTTGAATTCAGCAAGGCTGAATCAGTCTTTAGCTTTACGCGAAGCTGTAAATAACCTTGCAGCGAAGCTACTTGCGAGCTTCCAGCGAGGCCAGAGAGTTCGTGCGAACTCCTTCCTGCCGTTGTGGCTTAATTGTCTCCACTTAATGTGGGACGAAGTGGGCGGGTGTAACCGCCCACTTAAAGTGGCTTTGATCCCACTAAATTAGTGGGGTTCACCCATTAATCCCCCACGGGAGACGGTCAATTGATGACCTGGTATAGCTCGCTGCGGAGCTAAATCATGCGAAGTTAAGACTTAGCTCAGAGCTTTAAGCAAAGTTACCTTCGTAGCCCCATGCAGCCTCATGCGAAGCTAAGACTCAGTCCATAGTGGAGCTAAACCCTTTTTCCCTTCCAGCGAAGTTAAGGATAAAACTTCTAGCGCGAAGCTCCTGGATCAGCCTCTGGCGGGGCTAAATGGGAAGCTTCGAGTGAAACTAATGGTTAGCCTCACAGCGAAGCTACCAAGAAAGTTTCGGGCGAAACTGTAAGTTAGCTCTATATGGAGCCATGAAGAGCTTTAAAGTGCGGCCAGAGGTTATCCCCTTAGGCTCATGTAAGGCTAAATGTTGAGCTAACTTAGCTTTTTATGCCTGCTTGGATCTCTTCAAAGATAACTTTGGCTTATTGTCTGCTTCACTGGATCAGTAAAGTCCAAGTCGCTGCCTTGTCCCAGGTCATCAGCTTGTCTTCGACTTATCTTTTGTAAATGTCGATAAGTTAGACATCGTTCAGACCAGTTGAAGATAAATGTGAGAGTTTTGTCTTTTTAGAATGTCAACAATCTAAAGTAGTTTACATGGTTTATATGTATAGTGGATTCATCCATATACGTTATTTGGTTCATAATGTTTAGAAACTTACTTTGATGTATATCTAGTTCATGGTTTCAGGTTTTATTTTTAACAAAACTTAGGTTTGGATTTAATGTCAAATACATCGATATATCTTTATATATGTATTGGATTCTATACATACACACTATGCTTCAAATATGTTAAAATATCATATTTTTGTATTTATACAAGTTTATAGAAAAATTGTATTTTCCTTTAGAAGTTTGGTTTTTGGAAAATACCGTTTTTGTTTAAAGCTAATATTTTTATATCACAAAAATAGTTCAAATTGTTTGAAATATGTGTTGAATTTTAGTCATACATATTTGTACTTCAAATATATACAAGAACTTATTTTAGTAGATTTTATAAAGTTTTATGGGATTTTATGGTCTTTAAAGTTTTCAAACCTTAAAACCTAGCTTGAGCCACTGGCGGTCGACCGACCGGTACCAGACTAGATCTTGGTCGACCGGGCGATCGATTGATGTGCACAGGACGTGCACAAGGCTCTGGCCATTGGGCCGGTCGACTGTGGGGTCGACCGACCAGAGAGTTCACCTCTGCTTCTAGCCTCGGTCGATGAGCGGTTGAATTGCCTTGGGGCGATCGACAGATAATCCCAACGGTCAGAAATCTGACCGTTGGCCGGTCGATCGGGCGCTCAACTGACAAGCCATTTTGGGCCTATTCTGGACCCCGACGGATATATTCTGGATTCCCTATAAATATGGGTTCCTTTGGACAAGTTTCACCAAGATTTTTAAGAGCAATTTTTCCCATCTTCGTAAGTGTTTTTAGCAAGTTTTAAAAGAAGTTTTTGTCCTACAAATCTCTTATCTTTTATTCGTTTCAAAGTTTTTGGAAAATCAAAGAAAATCACTATTTGGAAATTCTAGTTTTGCTTTTCATTTCTTTATCTATTAAGAAGTTTTTCCCAAGAGTTTTTCTTTGTTGTTTCTTTTACAAAACACTTTGTTTTTCTCACTCTTGAGCTATCAGTTCTAAATCTATCTTTAGGATCTTTGTTTGTGAGAAAATTGTTTGTGATCTTTCAAGATCACCAAGAGAGATTGTTTATGATCTTTGGATCACCAAGTGTATTTTTCTTTGCTTTGTGGTTGGCTTAGTGCCCACCTCTTGTGTAGAGGTTTGTATTGAGAGAGGAGTTGTGTACTCCTAGTGTAGAGTTATAATTTCTCAATGAAGGTTTTTTTGTGGAAGGTCCTATGTGGACATAGTGAAAATCTTTCTGTGTGAATGCAGGAACGTGAGTAGTGGCTCGAACCTCACAACATATATTTGTGTTTGCGTTTGATCCACTATCTCTCAGCTCTATCTCTCTTATATCTTGCATTGCTTTACATTGCTCATATTCATATATATGCTTGATATTATTTGTGTGCCTACACTAGTATTGAACCAAGAGAGCTTCTAATAGCTCCTCAACTCTTAGTTAGAGGAATCTTGAGGAGTAGTTCTAGTGCCCTTCACGGGAAATTCGGGCTCACACTTGGTTAAACATAATGTGTTAGCAATTAAGTTTTTAATTCTGCATCATTTGTCCTAGATTAGTGATTAATTTCTAAAACTGCATATCTCATACCACATCTTCTCATATATTTAATATTAAATTCTGTTAATAATACCTCTCTTGCATGTTTCTAGGTTCATAGCATGAAATGAAGAAGAATACCCTAAATCATCATTTAATTGGTGATAAAGGCCTATAAAGATAGCCATTGACCTAGGAGGATGGTTTCGTCAAAACCAGGGGCCAAATACCAGAAACCGGAACATCCAGCCGACAGGCGGCAGGAGAGGACAGCGCAGCAGGCGGTGTGCGGCAGCCCTATGGCCGCGGAAACGCGGCCATAGCCCCGTTTTCGCGGCTCTCTTGTGGAGCCGCGTGCCAAGATTTGACGCACGGCTCTGTACAGTACCCCGGTTCCCCCCTTTTCCCTATAAATATCCTGGGGTTTTTCCAGAACCAGGGAGAGGAGTTTTTGAGTAGTTTTTAGGTTAGTTTTAGGATTTTTCTTTCCATGTTGTAGTTTAGTTTAGTTTAAGTTAGTTCTTCTTTCTCCTCCTCCATTGTATTTTTCATTTCTTGTAGATCTTGTAATAGGAGAGAGAGTGATACATGTTTGGAATGCAAGAGTGCTTGTAATAGAAGGTGACAAGCTATGAAAGGTGCTCTCTTTACCTCTCTTTATTTTCTTCTCTCTAACTCCTTTTACATGTGTAGCTAATCTTTTCGCTCATGGCAACTAACTACTAACCACTAACTAGTCTAACTTCTTACTTGATAATCCACATGAATCTAATAGCCTCTACTTGGCCTTGCTCTTGCAAGAGCCATTGATGGCTCATGATGATGGATCTAACACTCTAACTTCCTAACTCTCTAACAAGCTAACATTACTTTACTCCATGCTTACTTTTAGTTTTGATGGTTTAAGTGTAGCTTGAACTTGTTTTGTTGACTTTGGATGTGATGAGTTATATATGGGTCATGCTTTGAAACGCTCTTGAACCGAGGACTAGTGGTGGCCAATGATACATGTGAGGCAACTATCACTAAGAGGTTAGCATATTGGTGAAGCCATTAGTAGTTAGTAGCCATGAATTTTCTTTCTTTTCACTTTGTTTTAGATATAAAAACAAAATCACAAATACCATTTTTCTATGTTTCCCATTTCTTTGTGTTTTACTATACTTCTCTTTTTATTCTTTGTTTTCTTTTCTTTCATTCTTTTAAACATTGAAGAACCGTTAACACACACGTGAACATACCGTGTAAGCTTCTATCGCCTCTCATCCTTGTGGATTTGACTCGTTTTTGCCTCTATGCCATAACGGAAGTATCGAGGAAGCCAAAGCACACACACTTTAAATCTTGATTTCAAAACATACACTTTTTTTGCGCAGTTTTCCCCGATCAAATTTTGGCGCCATTGTTGGGGATGGGAACGGTTTGATTTCACATTTTTGTTAACCTTTTTTCTTTGTTTTTGGTGTGCAGGTTAAATTTTTAGTATTACAGAAGTCCACACTTTCTCTTGTGTAATTGGGTAAATTCTTGTACATTCATATACTCTGCTGCTAATTTTTGTTTATATTACCTGTACACTGTAAATAATTTTAAGAACTAAAATACAGAAATTAGATGCTTTAAAATAGTTTAGACATTTGCATCTAGGTACGTGTCAATTTTCATTTCAATATACTGTATTTTATTTTTTGTTGTTGTGATATTGATAGGAGGTGTACATATTGCATAGCATATAGTTAGGACAAACACGTGGGTGATTTACTCTCTTGTGTGTTCATTCTTATCTATATTGCACACTTGCACGAATTGAAATTAAGGGCAAAACCCAAGACAACATAAGGTGGGGGAGTCATTACCCTCCCTTAGCCTAAAAATCACCTCCCCACTCATACAACCCAAGCCTAATAGAAATTTGCTAGACGTTGGCCCCCAGGGACATCTCAGACTCATTTAAGAGATTGACCTAAGGGGAAAGTTATTAGAAGTTGACTCTTATCAAATCGGTGTCTAAAGTTGGGGATTGAAAGGCGAAATATCAAAGAACCGTGATTTGGCATAATTAGGCCCGTTGCTCCGGCACGGATACCTCCACTAATCTTGCCCCTTCCTAGCCGATTAACTCGTGGTCAGATTCCGACAATGTACCCCCTGTGGATAGTCTTACCATTTAAGAGTCATCTAGGTCTAAGTCAACCCTAGCATAGGCTTGTTTTCTTTTTCTTTTTCTTTTTCTTTATTTGTTTGTTTTTTTGTTTTCCTTTTTTGTAAATTGTGATTGAATTTTAACAACAATTTTTTCAATTCGAATATGAATCCATATTTCACTCCGACCTCATTTGACTCGGATAACTCTGACCCGGCTATGTACAATATGGACCAACCATATATGCCGGGTTGGGATTATCCGACTCAATATGACCTGTACCCCCAATCTTATGACCATAATTTTCAAAATAATTTCAACTCTTCTCAGAGTCAATGGGGATTCACCTCCCCCGAGTCAAATTTTCAACCACATTGTCCACAATTTTTACAATATTTATTCCCCAATTTTGAATTATATACTTTTTTCCGGAACCACCAATTGACGAAAGGAGTTTGAAAGAAGTGATAGAGGCCCGAAAATAATTTGAAAAAATAGTAGCCTCATCATATGCGCCAAATTTTCAAAATTCATGTAGTTCTTTTCAGAACGACTAAAAGGAAAATCATTGTGGGAAAAAATTATGGAATTCGTGCAAGAGACCGAGCGCATAATGCAAAATACGATTGATTTCCCATGTCCATCAGATGTTCATATGACTCAAGAATCTTACGATTTTGGAAATCCAACTTCAATTTTCTCATACCAACCTGAACTTGACCAACATCCAATTCCTGATACTTTGGCAAGTTATCCATTTTCTGAAATTGAACTTGAAGATGGATGTGAACCTGAGCTTCAAGTTAGCAATTCGAGTCCATTCATTGAATCAATATCACTCCTGTAGTGTTACAAAAACTAAGTAACGTTCTTGAGCCAGTTTCGATTCTCATAATTTCTGAACTTGAATCGATAATTCCACCCATTCACATTCCTTCCGTGGACGAAAATCAAGATTCAATTTCCTTGCATCTATTTGAACTTGCCCAAAATTTTGAGAACCGCCTTGACATTTTAGCAAGTTATCCTTTTCCTGAAATTGAACTTGAGCTTGAAAGTGATTCTGAACCTCATGTTGGTGATTCCATTTCACATTTTGATCTAATATTGACTCCAGTATCTTTACCAGATTTTTTTCTCTATCCCGGAGTTAACATTGAATCCTTTACCAGTATACTGTGAAATTGAATCACCATTATCTTATGATCACACTTCATTAATGGGGAATACGTGTGAATATAAATTCTTTGGTTTAGACCCTATTTTTGAACCAATTTCGACTCTCATTGTTGACTCTCAACTTAATCTGAGTCAATTTCCCGAGTCGGTATCGGTTTTTATTCCTGATCCATTTGAGTCTAAATCCCTCATCTTCCAAAATTACACTTCATTGTTGGACAAGGATGTTGAAGAAAATGACTCAGTAATTATTTTTAAAAATTGAAAATTAGATGGGGATAATTTTTTAAATAAAACCATTCATTCAATCATTCTTTTACTGGGTCGTACTAGAGAGGTTACTAGTGGGTTTCTGCAAGATCCACGATATCTTGATTGGGTAGCAATGCTTGGCCCAATCCGACCACCATTGGAGCTACTACCACGAGGTAATTTTCCTTCTCTTCCTATTTATTTCATGTATATACACATTCACGATGCATTGAGGACAATGCATGAGATAAGTGTGGGGGAGGGTTTAAGAACATGTAAAAATCACCTAGAAGGGGGTGAATAGGTGATGGCTAATCTAATGGTCACTAAATGCGGAATTAAAACTTCTTACACTAAACACCAAGTTTAACACAAGAGTGTAGCCGGATTTCCCGTGAAGGGCTCTGGACTAACTCCTCAAGATTCCTCTAAATAAGAGTTGAGGTGCCGTGTTGGCTCTCTTGGTTGAAAATTAGTGTTAGCAAAACAATCCCCAAGCATATACAATTAAGCACACAATATGTATATCAAGCATATAAAGATAAAGACAATAATAGTATGCAAGATATAAAGACAAAGAGATAGAGAGAGAGCAATCGCAAATACGGGAGATTTGTTTCGAGATTCGAGCACACTTGCTCTACGTCCCCGCCTTCACACTTGAAGGATTTCCACTATAATCGATCCCACCAGATCACTCGGTGCCGCAACACCTACAAGGTGAGTTCACACTTGAACTCCTTGGACTCTCTAGTCCCGTACACACCACAAGCCCACTAGCTCGCCGAGGCCGCACCTCAAACACCGAGTCCACACACGAACTCGAAACAAACGCAAACGCACTCGTCCGCCTCCTCAAAGCAAATGAAGGAACTTTGGTGATCACAACTCTTGATTACCTAAAATCCTCTCACAAGAACACTCCTATAGGATGAATATATCAATGGGTTGCTCAAGTGTTTGTAAGAAAAACAAGGATGGAATTTGTGGAAGAAAACTCAAGAAAATCACTTTGAAAACACTCTTGATAAACTCCCCTGTTGATTGGAAGTATTAGCTCTCAATTTAGTGGAGAAAACTCTTTTAATGAAGTAGGAAAAACTAGCTCAAAAATCTTGTTGAAAACAGCCCCCAAATGCCCCAATTTATAGAGCTAAAAAAACTAGTCGTTAGGAGCCAGATGGCCTGACGGTCGACCGCCGGTCGACCGCCAACGGTCAGATTTCTGACCGTTGGGGCAGCGGTCAACCAGTCGGTCGACCGTGGCTTGAATACAGAGAGCACTGCTCTCTGTCCGGTCGACCGCTCGGTCGACCTGGGCCTTTCCAGAGAGCAGAGCTCTCTGGACGGTCGACTGGGTCGGTCGACCGGCCCTCCTGCCAGAACTAGGCGTGCATGTTTGTGCACGTCGGTCGACCGACTTCAGACTTCGGTCGACCGGCTGAAGCCTGGAAACAGAATTCTGGGACTTTAAACTAGGTTATTTTGGCTCATATAAAATCCCATAAATTCATGAAAAATCTACAAAAATAGTTTCAATGTTATACTTTGATAATCAGACATGCTTGCACAAAATCAAGGTATGTTACAAACAAATTGGACTATTTTTGTAACTTGGAAAATTTGACTCAAAACAAAAACTGTATTTTTTCAAATTGGTTTTTCCAAAACTTGTTTTCCAAAACATCACCAAATACAAAAATAAGATATTTAAAACTCTTTTAAGGCATAGTGTGTATGGATATGATCCACTACACAAACATGGTGAAATATCTATGTTTTTGGCATTTAAACTCTAAATATGGTTTTGGTTAAATACATGTATATATATGAAGTCCAAAAATCAAACCGGTATTTTTCAAAAAGAAAACTCTTTTGTATTTTTCCAAAATAAAAATTCTTTTATGAAAACTCATCTAAATTAAGAGTGTGTGTGTATATGGTAACTTGAGCAATCCACCAACTATTCTATCCTTTACATTTTATCTAAAACAAAATCTTAGCAAAACAAAGCTAGACACAAGTCTTGATCTTGAAGTCTTCACTAGAAGTCTTCTCATCTTCTTGACTTGGTCTAAACACGATCCAACGAGCTCGACTCCTCTTGAGTACTTGATGTGATCTTGATGCATAGGCTCGTGAATCAAACGGTGCTAGCTCCAAAACTTGACTTTAAATCCTTTGTTGAAGCTAGACACCTACTAAGATCTTAATCACGAATCTGTCACTAATTAAACACAAGATCATTAGTACCATAACTACATGAGTTGATCATCATCAAAACTAGAGTGATGGGCCTTCGGGCCAACAATCTCCCCCTTTTTATGATGACAAAACTCATGGAGTTATATATGCATGGATTAAAGTAAAGCTTCAAGGAAGCTCCCCCTTAACTCATGCATAACAAATAAACAAATAAATATGACAATGAAGCACATAAACATGTATGCAAATGTACGGAGATAAACATGTCAATCAAGCATAAAACACATCATGAATAAACAAAACATATATGCATAAACATAAATCCTTCTCCCCCTTTATGAATAAAGCAAGAAAAAACATGCATATATACTAAATACTTCTCCCCCTTTTGTCAATCATCAACAAAGCGGTCAAAGTAAAAACAAAATGTTCTCCCCCTTTTGTCAAAAGCAAAAATCAACAATGGGGTGACATTAAACAAATCAATAAAGGATATATGCGATATACATTCATGAAGAGGAAGACGCTAAGTTAGCTTCCCTACACATATACATTACATGAAAGAGGGATGACAAGCCCTAATTCACATAACGCATAATATGTAATGCATAAGAGAAGATGTGAAGCTCCTCCTACACACGTGTACCGCATAAAGAAGAGTTGTCAAGCTCCTCAATATAAGATACACTCAACATGAATCTATATGTAGAAGAGATGTTAAGCTCCCCTTGCATATAGCAATACAAATCAACACATTTTTAATTTTCTTATTAAAACAAAATTTTGAATTTTTCTCAATAAAACAAATTTTGAGATATCTTGTAATCAAATTATATAAACAAAATTTTTAAGATACCAATTGTAGTCAAATTTTAAGATACCAATACCAATTATAAATAAACATTACAAATTTTGAATTTTAATCAAAAATAGAAACATATTGATACCAAATGAACATTATTGCATAATTTTGATATCAATAAAAATATCAATTTAAAACTAATGCATAAGCTTATTAAAACAATCAATTGAGATACCAATTGAAAATAAGGATTTGAATCAAGCTTAGCATAAAACAAACTTTGTGCTTTAAACATATAAGTCTATTTTAATTAAGCACAAATAAATCATATATATATATATATGAAAATGAAAATACCAATAGAAATTGATATTATTTGAAATGAAGCATACATATATAGGAAACAAAATATGAGTATATACAAAATGAAAATACTAATTGAGATCAAGTATATAACTCATAACCTTCCACCCATTATATGCTCAAGATAAAAGATTTTCAATAGGACTTACAAGGCATACTCGCCCATCCATCCGCCCATTGAGGTGTTGGTAGGGGTTTCAAAGATAGGGTTTGAAAATAGTTTTAGTATTGAAAACACTACCAAATGAAGGATACTTAACTAGTTAAATTAATTTTTGAAAAACTAGTTAAAGATCCTTCAAAACATGAAATCAAATCATATGTTTTTTATGAATCATACCAAATACACAAGAATTGACACTCAAAATCGATAAAGCTCAAAAAGCATCATGAAATAAGATCATGAATAAACAAATAAAGTGTGAGTGTACAAGAATCATGTGTTTAGCATTTTCCATGAAAATAATCAATGAAGCTCAAAACATAAATATCATTTTATCAAACAAATCATGAAAATTTATTTTTCAATTTAAAACTAACTTCTAGGTATATGTATGATTTATCCAAAACTAACAATATGTATACATATCCCAAACATAAAAAGAGTCCATAATGTAAATTGCATGAAGGCAAATGACTCATGGGGTATACATGTATATTTATTAGATTCGAATACAAAATACATATACATGAAGTAAAACATGAAGATAGGTAAAACAAGTGTAAATGAGAGAATCATCAAAACTAGGCTATACATGTGCATATAGTGAGTACAAATGAACAATGAAGTGCAAACATATATGAATCAATTTGTTGCTCACAACTTGTACATGTATAAATCCAAGCTTTAATAAAAACTACATTTAAACTAGTCTTTACTACATGAAGCACAAAAACATGAACATGCTAAAAAATATCATATATGAATGAGCATGTAAACTAAATTAGGAGTTTACAGATAGTTACCAAACCAAAGAACTAACTCCAAATCTCCAAAACATGGCGGTAGTCCCACCAAAACTCCTTGATAGCGGTGCATCAAATATGTATCCATCTAGTGCATACATCCACTACCAAGGCACCATCCCTCTCACGTTTTGTGAGAGCCCTTACCTACATCAAAAACAAAAGGTAGAGATTTTGGTACCCATTTTCTTTTGGGTCCTTGAGGGTTAGCTTTATAAGGGCCCAAACATATTTATTAGCAAAATTTAAAGAATTTATCTTATCATAACAAAATTTTGCTAAATGGCCATTGCGGCCACAATGTGTACATTTGTACACCTTAGAATGCTTATGAGAGTGAGTGTGATCATGACGTGCAACATAAGCATATGCATGATGAGGATGATGGGCATGAACATATGGAGCTTGTTTCTTTGAAAATAAGTACTCCAATCTTTTATGATTAAATGCATATGAGCTCAAAGTTGAGCTCAAACAATTTATTTTATTTTTCAAAAATTTCATCTCATTAGTAGTGACATGTAAAGCATGATGAGAAGAAGAATTATTATTCTTATTCTTTTTAGAAACTTTTTCCTTTTCTTTTTCAATAATTTTCTTTTTAAAGAAGTATTTTCATTTAAAGTAACTTCTTTTGTTTTTCCACCAAAACAACTTTATTTTTCAAAATAGTGTTTCCTTCACAAAGCTCATTCAACTTAGAAAGTAAGGAAACATTTCATTTTTCAAAAATTCATTTTCTTTTGAAATATTTTCAAATTTATCTTGTAAAGAATCTTTTTCTTTTAACAAACAATCAAATTTATTTTTCATTTTCTTGTTATCTTTCTTAAGCAATTCATATTTTTCTAAGAGTTGTTGACAAAATGATGCTAGTTCATTATAAGGCATTTCAACATCCTCTTCTACCTCGGATTCGGTAGTTACCTCAAGGGGGTTATCCCCTTGGACCATGTAGCACACGTTGGAGGTGTCACTTCCAACATTCGAGTCCCTCCCCGCATAATATAGATCTTTTTCGCCAAGGGAGGTGATGATGTTCCATGCTACAAAAGCCGAATCAATGTTAGATAGCCTAGATAAAAATTCATCATTTAGGGCACTCTTCAAAGCATGAATGGCTTTTGAGTTAGCCTCAATATACTTGCTATTATTAACATATGAATCATTAATGGTAGCAAGATAAACATGAATTCCTAGGCCTTTGAGGTACAAAGATATCTTAACTTTCCAAGTTTAGATGTAAAGGATGTCAAAGGTGGGAGGTGTCATAAAGTCCATGGTGTGTGTAAACAAATATTGTGATTAGCCTAAAAATGAGGATCTTTAACTCTAGGTTGTAAGACCCAAATCAAGAGCACTTGGCTCTGATACCAATTGTAAAATCACCTAGAGGGGGGTGAATAGGTGATGGCTAATTTAATGGTCACTAAATGCGGAATTAAAAACTTCTTACACTAAATACCAAGTTTAACATAGGAGTGTAGCCGGATTCCCCGTGAATGGCTCTGGACTAACTCCTCAAGATTCCTCTAAATAAGAGTTGAGGTGCCGCGTTGGCTCTCTTGGTTGAAAACTAGTGTTAGCAAAACAATCCCCAAGCATATACAATTAAGCACACAATATGTATATCAAGCATATAAAGATAAAGACAATAACAGTATGCAAGATATAAAGACAAAGAGATAGAGAGAGCAATCGCAAACATGGGAGATTTATTTCGAGGTTCGAACACACTTGCTCTACGTCCCCGCCTTCACACTTGAAGGATTTTCACTATAATCGATCCCACCGGATCACTCGGTGCCGCAACACCTACAAGGCGAGTTCACACTTGAACTCCTTGGACTCTCTAGTCCCGTACACACCGCAAGCCCACTAGCTCGCCGAGGCCGCACCTCAAACACCGAGTCCACACACGAACTCGAAACAACCGCGAACGCACTCGTCCGCCTCCTCAAAACAAATGAAGGAACTTTGGTGATCACAACTCTTGAACACCTAAAATCCTCTCACAAGAACACTCCTATAGGATGAATATATCAATGGGTTGCTCAAGTGTTTGTGAGAAAAACAAGGATGGAATTTGTGGAAGAAAACTCAAGAAAATCACTTTGAAAACACTCTTGATAAACTCCTCTTTTGATTGGAAGTATTAGCTCTCAATTTAGTGGAGAAAACTCTTTTAATGAAGTAGGAAAAATTAGCTCAAAACCCACTAAAAAAACTTGTTGAAAACAGCCCCAAATGCCCCAATTTATAGAGCTAGAAAAACTAGCCGTTGGGAGCCAGATGGCCTGACGGTCGACCGCCCAGTCGACCATCAACGGTCAGATTTCTGACCGTTGGGGCAGCGGTCTACCGGTCGGTCGACCGTAGCTTGGAAACAGAGAGCACTGCTCTCTGTCCGGTCGACCGCTCAGTTGACGGGGCCTTTCCAGAGAGCAGAGCTCTCTGGACGATCGACTGGGTCGGTCGACCGGCCCTCCTGCCAGAACTGGGCGTGCACGTCTGTGCACGTCGGTCGACCACCCGGTCGACCGACTTCAGACTTCGGTCGACCGGCTGAAGCCTGGAAACAGAATTCTGGGACTTTAAACTAGGTTATTTTGGCTCATATAAAATCCCATAAATTCACGAAAAATTTACAAAAATAGTTTCAATGTTATACTTTGATAATCAGACATGCTTGCACAAAATCAAGGCATGTTACAAACAAATTGGACTATTTTGTAACTTGAAAAATTTGGCTCAAAACAAAAACTGTATTTTTCAAATTGGTTTTTCCAAAACTTGTTTTTTCAAAACTTCACCAAATACTAAAACAAGATATTTAAAACTCTTTTAAGGCATAGTGTGTATGGATATGATCCACTACACAAACATGGTGAAATATCTATGTTTTTGAGATTTATGCTCTAAATATGGTTTTGGTTAAATACATGTATATATATGAAGTCCAAAAACCAAACCGGTATTTTTCAAAAAGAAAACTCTTTTGTATTTTTTCAAAATAAAAATTCTTTTATGAAAACTCATCTAAATCAAGAGTGTGTGTGTATATGGTAACTGAGCAATCCACCAACTATTCTATCCTTTACATTTTATCTAAAACAAAATCTTAACAAAACAAACCTAGACACAAGTCTTGATCTTGAAGTCTTCAACTAGAAGTCTTCTCATCTTCTTGACTTGGTCCAAACATGATCCAACGAGCTCAACTCCTCTTGAGTACTTAATGTGATCTTGATGCATAGGCTCGTGAATCAAACGGTGCTAGCTCCAAAACTTGACTTTAAATCCTTTGTTGAAGCTACACACCTACTAAGATCTTGATCATGAATCTGTCACTAATTAAACACAAGATCATTAGTACCATAACTACATGAGTTGATCATCATCAAAACTAGAGTGATGGGCCTTCGGGCCAACAGAACATAGGTAGTTTTAAATTTTCTTTCTTTTACGCTTCTTTTCAGGAACTTTTTAAAATTTTCTTTTGTATAAAAAACTTTTTCTTTTCTTTTACAAAATTTTTGAAATAAGATAAATAATTTTGATTATTTTAAGAAAATTAAGATTATCTTAGGAATTAGGAAGACCTAAAATTATAAAATTTTAAACCGAGTCAAAATAATAGATCTTGTTTAAATTTTAGGATAAGGAAGTAAGATTGAAAAGATAATTTGATCTTGAATTGTTTGCCTTAGATTTATGCACTTCACACTTACATAATTTTTGGGATTGAAATAATGACTGAAAATGCCATAAAAAATATATTAAAAAATAATAAAAAATACTTATTGAAGTTGAGTAATTATGCCTCAGGAAGCATGATTATTCACACCTAAAACGGTGGACAAAAATAAAATAATCTCCTTTAGTTTTGTGGCCTTGTTTACTCGAGTCGTTAAGTCCGAGGGATGTTTTCTCATCTGGTGCCCTAAGATCATCTGGTTTGGGAGTCACCAGTTAAAGGCTGACTACCCGGGTAAATAAGAAAGCCTAAGAAAACTAAGGGAAGAAAAAAGAAAAAAGAAATAAATAAATATATATAAATCAATGGCATGAAAGTTTGAGCCAATATCCCAAAAATCTTCACAGTTCACAAAGTGCATATTTTTCTAAGAGTTTTATGAAAGATCAAAGAGTCAATTCAATTTTAAGTTCTTACATTTAATTTATAATAAGATTTTGCATTTCGACTTCATTTAAAGAAGAATAATTTCTGGTTAACCTATGATCTTTGATCGCTTATATTTTTGCAAAAATAATTCAACACTTTTCTTTATTTTCAAAACGTGTTTTCAAAATACTAACATTTGATTTCTTTCTTTATGGATTTTGTGGGTGTAATCCGCTGAAAACTCTCAGGAGACAAGACTCCTCCTCTAGGGAAAACTTAGAGGTTTAACGGCTTGTTGCACATTCTCAGTGCAATCGCGTCATCTGCGAAAGTGGTGTAATAATTCCTTTAGTTTTTTGTATTTCTCAGGACGAGCAAAAGATAAGTGTGGGGGTGTGATTAGTCTCTAAAATTGCATATTTCATACCACATCTTCACATTTATTTAATATTAAATTCTGCTAATAATACCCCTCTTGCATATCTCTAGGTCCATGGCATGAAATGAAAAAGAAGACCCTAAGTCACAATTTAATTGGCGATTAAAGGCGTATAAAAATAGCCATTGATTTAGGAGGATGGTTTCGCCAAAACCAGGGACCAAATACCAGAAACCATAACATCCAGCTGACGGGGGGCAGGAGAGGACAGCGCAGCAGGTGGAGCGCGGCGCGCGGCCGCCCTATAGCCGCGAAAATGAGAACATAGCCACGTTTCCGCGGCTCCCTTGTGGAGCCGCGCGCCAAGATTTGACGCACGGCTCTGAACAGTACCCCGGTTCCTCCCTTTTTCCTATAAATACCCTGGGGCTTTTCCAGAACCAGGGAGAGAAGTTTTTGAGTAGTTTTTAGGTTAGTTTTAGGATTTTTCTTTCCATGTTGTAGTTTAGTTTAGTTTACGTTAGTTCTTCTTCCTCCTCCTCCATTGCATTTTTCATTTCTTGTAGATCTTTTAATAGGAGAGAGAGTGATACATGTTTGGAATGCAAGAGTGCTTGTAATAGAAGGTGACAAGTTATGAAAGGTGCTCTCTTTATCTCTCTTTATTTTTTCTCATTAACTCCTTTTACATGTGTAGCTAATCTTTTCTCTCATGGCAACTAACTACTAACCACTAACTAGTCTAACTTCTTACTTGATAAGCCACATGAATCTAATAGCCTCTAGTTGGCCTTGCTCTTGCAAGAGCCATTGATAGTTCATGATGATGGATCTAACACTCTAACTTTCTAACTCTCTAACAAGCTAACATTACTTTACTCCATGCTTACTTTTAGTTTTGATGGTTTAAGTGTAGCTTGAACTTATTTTGTTGAGTTGGATGTGATGAGTTATATATGGGTCATGCTTTAAAATGCTCTTGAATTAAGGACTAGTGATGGCCAATGATACATGTGAGAAAACTATCACTAAGAGGTTAGCGTATTGGTGGAGCCATTAGTAGTTAGTAGCCATGAGTTTTCTTTCTTTTTCACTTTGTTTTAGATATAAAAACAAAATCACAAATACCATTTTTCTATGTTTTCCATTTCTTCGTGTTTCTCCGTACTTTTCTTTTATTCTTTGTTTTCTTTTCTTTTCATTCTTTCAAACATTGAAGAACCATTAACACACACGTGAATATACCATGTAAGCTTCTATCTCCTCCCGTCCTTATGGATTCGACTCGTTTTAGCCTCTATGCTATAACGGAAGTATCGAGGAAGCCAAAGCACACACTTTAAATCTTGATTTTAAAATATACACTTTTTGTGCACAGTTTTCCCCCGATCAATTAGCTAGTACACTTATTTTTGTGTGTGATTTTCCCTCGATCAATTAGCTAATACACTTATTCACCCCCCCTCTAGGTGCACTTTCAAATTGAAGGATTTGGGGCACCATCTTAAAAGACTAGCCTTCTATGTGGAGTTGCCAAAATCCTTATATACGCAAGACCATCTCCATGTCTAGCCGATGTGGGACTATTTGTTTCACCCAAAAATCCCAACAAGAATAAAATTATGCATATCGAAGCATGTAAATCGACTCAATAAAATTATCATAGTACACATTATTAAATTCTTTAACAACATGTTTTTTTTAGAAACATGAGCTATAGAAGTAGCAGGAACAAATCACACATTATTTTATTAATTTGACTGAAAAACATGACTAAAAGCAAAACACGCAATTTGATTCTTGAATTATTGGGAAAATTTATTGATTTGAAGCTACTTAATTAAAATAAAAATAAATAATCAAAATCTGAATCAAAGTAAATAAAGCATTAGGGAAAAAAAAAGTTTAGCTTGATGATCGAGACGTGTAGGATACTGTCCCAAGAATTTAATTGTGCTTTCTTTTCAGGGCTTCTTGGCCGAGATCCCGGAGATACAACGACCCCTCGGTCAGGCGACCTCTTTCTCGTCGACATGAACTCCAAGAAGGTTTTTGCGAATACTTCTAAAGCTTTTTGGGAACTAACAGAGATTGAAAGTCAAAAAGAGAAGAAATCTGAGAGTGACGAGAGGAAGAGAGTTGTATTGATTTTTGTCTAGTATATTTTCACTCTAAGGGAGGTGGTATTTATAAACTCATGAAAGAACTTGTTAGGTTTAAAATTAGACACATGGGAAAATGTGTATAATAATCTGCCATATTTAAAATATCTTTAATTATCTGACAATTGATCGATTGCATGATAGACACAATTAAAATGTGTTTAATTGATTGACATTTAATTAGTTACATGTTGATCACATTTGAAATGTATTTTATTGGTTGGCTTGCATTGATCATATTTGAAATTAGCTGGCGATTAATTGCAAGCTTTCACAATAAAAACAAGTCAAAAAATAAAATGGAAAAAAGAGATGAAAGAATATAGTAATTCAAATCAAGTTTTTAATTAGAATACTCCAACAGTAACGTCTACTAAGTTGACATGCAATCTTGGCATGCAAAGTATAGATTTGTGCTAGTTATACATGCATTCCTTGATTATGTTACATGCACCTTACTACCCTCCTTCCCTTCCCTTCATCTCTCTCTCTCTCTCTCTCTCTCTCTCTCTCTCTCTCTCTCTGTGCGCGCGCGCGTGTAACTTGTCTTCTATAGCCTATGAATCATAATTTAAAGCAACTTAACTAAGTGAAGTGGTTTTTTTTTCATTCTTTGATTATCTAGCATCACGTGAGCATTACACAGAGTGTTTGCTAATATGTAGAATAATTTTTAGCCCACGTTTAGCAATAAACAAGGGGGAAATAGAAAATTCTATAACTACATTCATTTACTTAATAGAAAATAATAGCTAGAAAAATTATAAACAAAAATTAATCTCTAAATAATAGAAGAATCTAATAGCAAAAACAATCACTATTCGCAAAGAAAATATAGGTAGAAAATTTCAAAAAGAATGAAAATATTGTACAGAGTATTAGTGCTTCACATATAGTATGACTGAAAAAAATCTTATTTTGGAGGAATCTAGTGCATTTGATGCATGGGTAATCTCAAAAGTGCATGAGTTACGATCCTCTCACTAATTAACATGTGTAGATTAAGATATACGAAGCAGATCATTGAAAGAATGACCCATCAGTAATCAATATAGTACCCATTGTAGATAGTGATCTACAATGCCATTGCAGATCCCATTTCCCATGTATTGAGAAAAAAAGATATATAATGACCTTGTAGATTGCTTTCTATAATAGATGTCATGTGGAGCACTTTAGGACCATCCTATACAAAAATGAGAAATCAAATGTAATTATATATATATATATATATATATATATATATATATATATATATATATATATAATTACATTTGATTTCTCATTTTTGAAAGGATACAAGTCTATTCAAAAATGAGAAATCAAATGTAATTATATATATATATGAGAGAAATGTAAATCAGCTGACACAGGAGGCAACTCCCTCCTATGTCGTACTCAAAAATCATATTTTCCGAGTGAATTTCAAAATCCGACCGCACATTATCATATTCATATTCTAAAATATACACATATAAAAAATCAAGTGATTTGAAATACGTTTACTCATTGATCTAATTGTTCCATTTTGTTCTATTGTTAAAAAACCGTTAATGTTTGAACCCAAAGAAAATGGAGTAAACAAACTTCAAATCACTTGATTTTTTATATGTGTATATCTTAGAATATAAAGATGATAATGTGCGGTCGGATCTTGAAAATTTACTCGGGAAATTGATTTTTGAGTGCGACATAGGAGGGAGTTGCCTCCTGTGTCAGCTGATTTACATTTCTCTCTCTCTCTCTCTCTCTCTCTCTCTCTATATATATATATATATATGCTACATTATAATTTAATAGGGGATTAAATGCATATATACTCAACGAATATTTCATCAAATTATGAATCAAAACTATTTGATAATTATTCGCTCAACTTCCACAGCCACAAAAGAGTATGCTAATTTACAAAACAGTTCAAAAAAAAATAAATTCGGAGAAAATAACTCAAGATTACACAAACATGAAAGCTTAAAAAGGCACGAATATGCAATTCTAAAACCATAAAGGGTGTACATGCTAAAAAAATCTCAGAAAAATTCAAAAAACTACCGTTATGCTAGCTGTTCTGCTTCGAATGAAATCTGTAGAGATTGGTAGCTTAATTCTCAAGCTAATTAAACTGACCGTTAGATTGATGCCACAATCAGCCTCATTAATAAATACCCTTTCTAAAACGCATTTTTCTCCCCCGGCTCAGAAACCCAAAATCCCTCCACTTTCCTCTTTCTCTTGCTCTCTCAGAAACCCAAATTTCCTCTCTTTCTTTCAATCGCAAACCCTAACCCTAACCCAAATTAAGAAGAAATATACCCCCTTTCTTCTCTCGCGGACCTGGATGCAAGTTTCAAATCAAGACGCTGCTGATTGATCGTCCCCTCCTCAGCTTGTCAGGATCTTCGGCAAGAACGATCCAAAGTGAAGCGCTACAAATGGGAGCCCATCAGGGACGATCCCTAGGTACAACGAAAAAGAGGTCCTTTTTCTCTTCTCTTCTCTACTTTACTTCCTCTGATTTCTTTTTGTTTTCTTCCTTGTTTGCGATGGATAGAGATACGTGGAGATGTTGATTGTTCCTTTTTGTGGGGTCGATATTAATTAACAGATGTATGTGGCCTCTCATGGCCATCCGATCGAATCATTATCCAAGTGCTGGATGATTCCATCGACTCAATTGTTAATCAAGGTAATAATCATGGTTTAGATCAGTGGAGATCGACAATTCCATTTCTTTAATTTCTCTTTTATGTTCTGTTCTGTTCATTTCGTTTCTTTTCAAATTGGGTTGTCTTAATCCTTCTCCCCCTTGCTATTCTTGCGTTCTTGACTCTCAGGAAGGGGAAACAAGTTAATAACTTTTTATTTCTTTAATTGGTTTAACTTTCATGCAAATCCGTTGTGTTCTTCCAACAGTTCATCCTCTCTATAGTTAATTGATAAACTTATTTTATTAGATTTTAGTAATAAATATTAGTAGAATATTTTCATGAATATTTATTTGATAATAATTCTGTAAGTAAACTTTCATCATCTTATCATTTTTGTTCTTGTAGCTGATATGCTGAACATATGTATGAGAAAGAGTGATATTCTCAGTGATTGTGTGAAAGCATAAATGTTTGGCATTAGATTTTAAGAAACAACAATGTGTTATCATCATCATCTTCACCATCATCAAGAAGCCCCTCCTTTAGAGAAATAGACGCCTCCTGTGTAAGGACCATTTTAGAAGAATTTAATGATTTAACTAATTCTAACAAATTTCATTATATCAAGAGAGAAATGTAAATCAGCTGACACAGGAGGTAACTCCCTCCTATGTCGCACTCAAAAATCATATTTTTCGAGTGAATTTTCAAGATCCGATCGCACATTATTATCTTCATATTTTAAGATATACATATATAAAAAATCAAGTGATTTGAAGTTCATTTACTTATTGATCTAATCGTTCCATTTTGTTCTATCGTTAAAAAAACCGTTAATATTTGAACCCAAAGAAAATGGAGTAAACAAACTTCAAATCACTTGATTTTTTATATGTGTATATCTTAGAATATGAAGATGATAATGTGCGGTCAGATCTTGAAAATTCACTCGGGAAATTGATTTTTTAGTGCGACATAGGAGAGAGTTGCCTCCTGTGTCAGCTGATTTACATTTCTCTCTTATATCAATCAGGATATTTTCTGAAAGTTGAAGGATTCTGCTGTAATTTTAGGGGAAAAGAGGTTTCAGTGAAATTGCTAAAATGTGGAAGGGTTTTGTTATCAAAGACTATAGTTTAACTCCTATTTTTTTTTTTAGATTGCAAGGTGGAGAAGCAAAGTACAATAAAAAAAACAAATAATAATTGACTATTAGCCAAAGGTGAATGATATAGACAGAGATAAATTAGAACTGGGAATTTATGTATGTATGAATAGTGTCGTATGTATGAACAGTAATTATGAACAGTAATTTTTGAACAGTAATTTTTGAACAGTAATTATGAATAGTGATTGTGAATAGTGATTGTGAATAGTAATGAATGCAGGACGATCGCTCATGAACAGGACTAGAAGCCGAATACCCTGTGAAGGGTTCTGAACTTCTTCCTCAAGATTCTTCTTGAAATGAGTTAGAGGTGTGTAATGCAACCCTGTTGTGAGAGCTTTTGATCGATATATACGAGATCTAATAATAGATATGAGGTAAAGATGGGATATTTATTTCAAAAGGATGAATTACAGTGGGATCGAGAGCTTACAAAGCTTGTGTTGAACTAATTATCTTGGAGACCGGATACAGGAGGAAGTAGGAATACAACTTGAGAGGAGATTAAGGGAGAGATTTTTGATTACAAGGAGGAACTCTGCTATTTTTTGCTCTGTTTTTCGCTCTGCCTCAATGGATGGAGTGGCCTTCCCTTTTATAGGAATGGCGAGGCTTCTGGTAGTGATGAGCGTCTTGTCTGCCTTTGAGTCAGCTTTGAGTCTTGTCGTTCTTTGTCGGATAGGAATCTGCCTTTCAACTTTCCTCCTCTTCCCTTTGCTATAACCACTCCAACAAAACCTCAAAATACTCCACGACCTCAATCCGACTCATCTCCATATTTCATTAAGAAAAACCCTGAGCATTTGCTCCTCACCAATTTCACAGAGACTCCTGATTATAAAGCACTCTGTTCATTCATAAATAAACTCTTACCACCCGGTTGCCAATGGCTTCCAGACGATCCACTTAAAACTCAAAGGTACTATGAACTTGTTCTCATTGACTCCGGCTCAGTCGAACTCTATCACACCATGGACAAAAGCAATCCAGACAGGATCTGTTATTCCAAATGCGTCATTAAGAGAATAATTCGGCCCATGGAATGGGCTTCTCTCGCCACAATAAGGGAGTTTACTGTCAACTATATCCCAAAGGGATACACTTATCATGGCTACAGAATGGCCTGGTATCGGGCATTCCTCCTCAGGCCTTTCGATCATTCATGGTTCTTTACATTCCATTCCAACTGTTAAGAAGAATTCCCAATATGGTTCTACGAATGGTGGCATTCATACGGGCCTACGACCGACATACTACCACCAACAGTACTTAAAGGCCTCAACCGCTACCTCTTCCAAGCTAAGGGACTACATTACATCAAGACAGTTCAATTCTACAAGGAATTCAAAGTACCATGGATTTTTTGCTAGAGTTATCAAATCATTCAACACTACAACACTGCAGACAAATTTCCAATGAGTCTATTCCGAGAATTCAAAATCAAGTGGTGGGACAAATTCAATCGGGACCTATGCTCAGGAACGGCAGTCAGTGAATTCCTCACCGCAGGCAAAAAACTTCAACATCAGATCCATCAAATTTCTCAAAAGGCGGATTCTCCAATAACTTCAAAAATCACTCATAAGCTCCAACGACAATCCAAGAAGATTCCGACTCCGAAGACGAATTCCAACAATTCCTAAAATTCCAGAAATTCAAGAAAATGCAAAAGCAACTCAACAAATCACGAGCAAGTTCCACTGCATCCTCTTCACCAATTGATCCAGCACACGACCTGATAGGAGGTCAAGATCCATTTGACATGTAAAAAAAAAATCGCGGAAAAGAGAACCATTCAAAAAATTTCAAAGGACCAGCACTCAAAAGATTCTCCACAAAACACTCATGACTTCGAAGACAAGACTCAAAAGCAACATATTCCTATCCGACAAAGGACGACATGACTCAAAGGCAGATTCCTATCCGACAAAGGACAACAAGACTCAAAGCTGACTCAAAGGCAGATTCCTCTCCGACAGAGGACGACAAGACTCAAAGGTGACTCAAAGACAGATTCCTCTCAGACAGAGGACGACATAACTCAAAGGCAGATTCCTATCCGACAAAGGACGACAAGACTCAAAGCTGACTCAAAGGCAGATTCCTTGTAATACCCCGTTTCCGGAATACGTACTTAGTTGCGTATTCAGATTTTCGATCGTATTTTTCAATTGACTTTCTGTATTTGACCGATTTTAGTTTCAAATATTATTTTCCAATATATTAGATTTTCTATGATTTTCTGGATTTTTCCTGAATTAAATTGAATTTCTTCAAAACCGGTGTCGACCAGTGTCGCTGATCGATTCTCGGATTTTTAATTTACAAACAGTTGGGAATTTCTAGAAAGTATTTTAGGCATTATTTCTTAGTATAATATTTTCTACCTAAATACTTTTTCTGAGAATTTTATGAATTTATGAAAATTCCACCGGAGTCGGTAGCTAACTGATTCCGGGATTTTTGTTTTTAAAACTATAAAGTATTTCTTAAAATGGATTTCACTATGAGTCTTAAAATATTATTATTGATTTTTGGTAAATTTTACGAGTCGATCCGAAATACTTGATTTCGGGACGATTTCGGTATTTTCCGTAATGTTTTCCGTATCCTCGACTTAAACCCGGAAATTAAATTAGTTTTTCAACATTTTCAATTTTGAGACCAAGAAAATATCTTCCTTTATAATTTCTTTTCCTTTTTCCTTTTTCTTTATTTCCTTCCTTCCTCCACAAGCCACAAGCTTTTCCTTTTTCCAAAATTCCAATCTTTTCCAAAATTCCATCTTCCACACACTTCCACATTAATGCCCTCTTTCTCTCTCTCTTCCATGGCCGGCCAAGTGGCCAAAAGAGGGACACCTCATCCCCCCTCATTTGCAAAAACCCCCCTCTCTTCTATCTTATTTGCATCTCCTTTACAAATCCAAACCCTATTTAAACATTTCCTTTACATTCTATTTCCTTTTTCTTCACTTCAACAAAGAGTTAGCCCTCACCACTTTCTCCTTCACCTCAACTTCAACCACCAACTCTCAAAGCATCACCAAGGTTTCCATCTCCACTTCAACCAATAACTTTGGATTTGGGGATCGTGCCTTTCTTCATCAACTATATCGCCGTGGATCAAATTCGTCGACCACGACCTTTCCGAACTCGTAAAGCTTCACTTAAACCATTCGAAGTGAGTATTTTTACTCACCAAGACTCATACAATTCTTAGTATGTTTATGTTTCCATATCTTGTATAATTGTGTCTTCAAAATCATGTTTTTAATCATCAAACACAACCAGCAAATTCTGTTCTGTACCCTGTTTTCAGACCACGATTAGTCGACTTGACCTAGGAGCTAGTCGACTTGAAACCCTTAGTTGAAACGTAACCTTTTCTAGAACACAGTTTTAGTCGACTATAGATCACTATTAGTCGACTATAGATCACTGTTAGTCGACTATACATTCTACCCTAGTCGACTAACATTTCCTGAATCAGAAACCCAACTCTCTGGAAAACAGATTTAGTCGACTTAGAGTATCTGTTAGTCGACTTGAGATCACTGTTAGTCGACTACCCTTTCCACCCTAGTCGACTAACTTTTCCTGAATCAGAATTCCAAGTCTCTGGAACCCAGTTTTAGTCGACTAGACTAGACTATTAGTCGACTAGAGACCACTATTAGTCGACTACCCCATTTTCCTAGTCGACTAACCCCCCTATTAGTCGACTACTCCTTCCACCTAGTCGACTATCTTTGGCTGTTTGTTATAGATAATTACCTTCTTAAATTTGGATCTTATGCTTACTTCATATGTTTGTATATGGTACTTAGTGATTTGTTACTAGATGTATATCACCACTGTCATGCTATCTCTTTACACCAAGCATGATACACATGTTTCTTATAATTATCACGATAACGGGAATGTAGTACCTGATTACTTGTTATGATTTCAGTTATGATTCTTGTTATGTATTCCAGTTATGATCTTACTCATTCCCGAAATCTGATAATTATGTTAATAAACTATAAAAAGGACAACTTGTATGGGAATGGGAGGAAGTGATGGATGCCGGAATGATACCTTGCTTATAGTAATGGAATAAATATTGACGATTCGTGTTAGTGGGACTAAGGGCCCACAGAAGATGCGTGTTAGGGGGACTTAGGGCCTCCAAACTGGTCCCAGGTGTATGGGAACTACTATAAGAAGTGATATCAGTTCTCCATCTACTTCCGTTAACAACCCTCGACTAGCTTATATATGGATGTATGTGAGTTGGGATATATACCGAGACACATACCTAGATATATGGGTCAGACGAGTAATAATAATAAGCGGTACCTTTTGTAACCATTGTTATGCTTGTTATGACTTCCTTTATGTACCCCTGTCATGTCATGTTACTTATTCCTGTTATGATTCTTGTTATTCCTTTTATATCTGTTATGCTTTCCTGTTATAACCTCTTTATTACTCCGTTGTATATGCTTGGCTTACGATGATGTGAGATAAAGTATATAGATGAGGGTTTCCTTGTTTGGATTATTCCTTCGACGTACTAGTCTCATAAAGCTGTAATCTAAGCTTATACTTTGTCTTTCCAACTTTAACCCGTTATGCTTCCATCTCCTACTGGTTGATATTTATTATACTGTTCTAACTCTCCTATTCTTGTCGCTTTGCCATTTGGCTATAGCCTGTTCATTGTTGGGAGGTCCTGACTCCCTTGGATTTGTATGTTCAGGTTCCGAAGCTTGGATCGAAGTGGAACCATCCACAGAGGATCAAGCTTTTCTTAGTGAGCAAGCAGACTAGTTCCAGTCCTTTGTGCCAGACTTCTCTTTTGACTCACGGGATCTTCATCTAGCTCGTGAGCCTTTTGTGTCCTTATTTTATATTGTACTTTGGACTTGGTTGTGATAAAAGACATATGTAATGTGTAATATTTTATCATATCCTGTGATGACTTTGTATTTGTACTTTTAAGTTGGCATATTATGAATACCACGCTTTGTGCTGTAC
Source organism: Agave tequilana (assembly GCA_038442645.1). Lineage (NCBI taxonomy): Eukaryota > Viridiplantae > Streptophyta > Magnoliopsida > Asparagales > Asparagaceae > Agave > Agave tequilana. The sequence goes on from JAVJIF010032891.1 coordinate 195,954, forward strand.
TCTGATCCTTGTTGTACTAAATGCTTAGCGTATATACGTGGGGGCACCTTCTGACCTGCGTATATACGTCGCAGTGACATCTCCGTATCCGTGGGATCGGGGCGTTACAGGATGGTATCAGAGCCTAGGCTCTCCCACCTATAGTACAATCAAGAAGCAAATTCCAGTAATTTGCTATTGCCAACTATAATGTACAAAGTTATCTAGTCCTTCTAGATTCCTTCTTGAGTCCTTCTTGATTCCTTCAATGTATCCATTATGTCCTAAAATCCTTCCATTTTTCCAGCTCTTTCCAGTCATCTTTCACCGACTAGGTATGGATAGAAGATCGGGTCGTAGCAACTCTGGGCAAGTATCGAATGGACCCGCGGGAGAGAGATGTGGATATTCTGAGGGTTATCCAGATGATGATGGAGAATCAGCAACAACAGACGGAACTCCTTCGGCAAGAGTTAGCAGCTCCAAAGGAACAGAGGCCGGGAAATATTTTAGACTTCAGACGGCTGCAACCAGCCATATTCACGGGTGAAGAGAAACCCCTGGATGCTGAGCAATGGCGACCGACACCTCAGACCTGTTGAATGCAGCCCGAGTTCCAAGGAAAATCAAGTGGAGGTTGCCAAGATTCAATTGAAGGATATAGCAAGAACTTGGTGGCTAGCTGAGGAAGCCAGATTGGAGAAACCTGTCACTGGGACACATTCTCCAAGAGCTTCTATAGTAGATTCTTCCCTGCCACAGCTCAGAAAGACATGGAAGAGCAGTTCATCAGGCTTCAGCAAGGGAATCGGTCCGTGGATGAGTATGCCGCGGAATTTCTCAGACTTAGCCGCTTTGCTCCATACATGGTAACTGATGAGGAGAAGCGGGCAAGTAGATTCCAGCAGGGCCTACAGGGACATCCAAGTATTCTTAATGCCCCAGCAGCTGAAGACTTATTCTGAAGTCCTCATCATAGCTCGAGAAGTGGAGCGTGGATTGGAGAAGAAGAAATTGACCCTGTTAAGGAACCAGGCCAAGAAGAGGCCTTTTCAGTTGATGGATGAGAGGAAGATGCAGTTAGGGCAACCCATGGCCCGATGATGAAGCGACCATTACCTCCTCTTCCGCAGATAGTATGCAATTTCTGCCACAGACCCGGACATTATAAGAGAGATTGTCGGATGGCCAATGGTCAATGTTTGGCATGTGGGACAGGGAGACATACGGTAAAGGATTGCCCGTTCAGAAGGGTAGGGAATATTGCACCAGTTAGACCAGCACCTCCAGCCCCTGCACTTCCAGCCCCAGCACTTCCAGCTCCCCCACTGAGGAGGAACCCAGAACCTGTGGACCGTAGAGCTCCATTTCCACCTCAACAGTATGACAATCCACAGAGAGGAGCAAGACCCAGAGCAGATTACGGCAGAGGCCAAGTTCGCATCATGGCGGCGGAGGCATCAGAAGATGCAGCAGAACGTGCAGACCAGTATCCAGATCAGGGACCTCAAGGATATCATGGTAACAACTACCCCGGATCTTGCATTTGAGTTGGTTATCTTTCTAAATATTTCCCTTATCATTCTCTCATTTCCAATCCTGGTCCTTCCTGTGTTCACCTTACCTTGTTTTGGTATTTTTTTTTTTTTTTGAAGCCTTTGATTTCACCCTTGTCCACTTCGTGTTCAATTTACCCTTAACGAAATTGCGAGGACGCAATTTTTGTAAGGTGGGTGGATTGTAATACCCCGTTTTCGGAATACGTACTTAGTTGCGTATTCAGATTTTCGATCGTATTTTTCAATTGACTTTCTGTATTTGACCGATTTTAGTTTCAAATATTATTTTCCAATATATTAGATTTTCTATGATTTTTGGATTTTTCCTGAATTAAATTGAATTTCTTCAAAACCGGTGTCGACCAGTGTCGCTGATCGATTCTCGGATTTTTAATTTACAAACAGTTGGGAATTTCTAGAAAGTCTTTTAGGCATTATTTCTTAGTATAATATTTTCTACCTAAATACTTTTTCTGAGAATTTTATGAATTTATGAAAATTCCACCGGAGTCGGTAGCTAACTGATTCCGGGATTTTTAGTTTTAAAACTATAAAGTATTTCTTTAAACGAGATTTCACTATGAGTCTTAAAATATTATTATTGATTTTTGGTAAATTTTACGAGTCGACCCGAAATACTTGATTTCGGGACGATTTCGGTATTTTCCGTAATGTTTTCCGTATCCTCGACTTAAACCCGGAAATTAGTCTTTTTCAACATTTTCAATTTTTGAGACCAAGAAAATATCTTCCTTTATAATTTCTTTTCCTTTTTCCTTTTTCTTTATTTCCTTCCTCCACAAGCCACAAGCTTTTCCTTTTTCCAAAATTCCAATCTTTTCCAAAATTCCATCTTCCACACACTTCCACATTAATGCCCTCTTTCTCTCTCTCTTCCATGGCCGGCCAAGTGGCCAAAAGAGGGACACCTCACCCCCCCTCATTTGCAAAAACCCCCCTCTCTTCTATCTTATTTGCATCTCCTTTACAAATCCAAACCCTATTTAAACATTTCCTTTACATTCTATTTCCTTTTTCTTCACTTCAACAAAGAGTTAGCCCTCACCACTTTCTCCTTCACCTCAACTTCAACCACCAACTCTCAAAGCATCACCAAGGTTTCCATCTCCACTTCAACCAACAACTTTGGATTTGGGGATCGTGTCTTTCTTCATCAACTATATCGCCGTGGATCAAATTCATCGACCACGACCTTTCCGAACTCGTAAAGCTTCACTTAAACCATTCGAAGTGAGTATTTTTACTCACCAAGACTCATACAATTCTTAGTATGTTTATGTTTCCATATCTTGTATAATTGTGTCTTCAAAATCATGTTTTTAATCATCAAACACAACCAGCAAATTCTGTTCTGTACCCTGTTTTCAGACCACGATTAGTCGACTTGACCTAGGAGCTAGTCGACTTGAAACCCTTAGTTGAAACGTAACCTTTTCTAGAACACAGTTTTAGTCGACTATAGATCACTATTAGTCGACTATAGATCACTGTTAGTCGACTATACATTCTACCCTAGTCGACTAACATTTCCTGAATCAGAAACCCAACTCTCTGGAAAACAGATTTAGTCGACTTAGAGTATCTGTTAGTCGACTTGAGATCACTGTTAGTCGACTACCCTTTCCACCCTAGTCGACTAACTTTTCCTGAATCAGAATTCCAAGTCTCTGGAACCCAGTTTTAGTCGACTAGACTAGACTATTAGTCGACTAGAGACCACTATTAGTCGACTACCCCATTTTCCTAGTCGACTAACCCCCCTATTAGTCGACTACTCCTTCCACCTAGTCGACTATCTTTGGCTGTTTGTTATAGATAATTACCTTCTTAAATTGGATCTTATGCTTACTTCATATGTTTGTATATGGTACTTAGTGATTTGTTACTAGATGTATATCACCACTGTCATGCTATCTCTTTACACCAAGCATGATACACATGTTTCTTATAATTATCACGATAACGGGAATGTAGTACCTGATTACTTGTTATGATTCCAGTTATGATTCTTGTTATGTATTCCAGTTATGATCTTACTCATTCCCGAAATCTGATAATTATGTTAATAAACTATAAAAAGGACAACTTGTATGGGAATGGGAGGAAGTGATGGATGCCGGAATGATACCTTGCTTATAGTATGGAATAAAATATTGACGATTCGTGTGTAGTGGACTAAGGGCCCACAGAAGATGCGTGTTAGGGGGACTTAGGGCCTCCAAACTGGTCCCAGGTGTATGGGAACTACTATAAGAAGTGATATCAGTTCTCCATCTACTTCCGTTAACAACCCTCGACTAGCTTATATATGGATGTATGTGAGTTGGGATATATACCGAGACACATACCTAGATATATGGGTCAGACGAGTAATAATAATAAGCGGTACCTTTTGTAACCATTGTTATGCTTGTTATGACTTCCTTTATGTACCCCTGTCATGTCATGTTACTTATTCCTGTTATGATTCTTGTTATTCCTTTTATATCTGTTATGCTTTCCTGTTATAACCTCTTTATTACTCCGTTGTATATGCTTGGCTTACGATGATGTGAGATAAAGGTATATAGATGAGGGTTTCCTTGTTTGGATTATTCCTTCGACGTACTAGTCTCATAAAGCCGTAATCTAAGCTTATACTTGTCTTTCCAACTTTAACCCGTTATGCTTCCATCTCCTACTGGTTGATATTTATTATACTGTTCTAACTCTCCTATTCTTGTCGCTTTGCCATTTGGCTATAGCCTGTTCATTGTTGGGAGGTCCTGACTCCCTTGGATTTGTATGTTCAGGTTCCGAAGCTTGGATCGAAGTGGAACCATCCACAGAGGATCAAGCTTTTCTTAGTGAGCAAGCAGACTAGTTCCAGTCCTTTGTGCCAGACTTCTCTTTTTGACTCACGGGATCTTCATCTAGCTCGTGAGCCTTTTGTGTCCTTATTTTATATTGTACTTTTGGACTTGGTTGTGATAAAAGACATATGTAATGTGTGTAATATTTTATCATATCCTGTGATGACTTTGTATTTGTACTTTTAAGTTGGCATATTATGAATACCACGCTTTGTGCTATACTCTGATCCTTGTTGTACTAAATGCTTAGCGTATATACGTGGGGGGCACCTTCTGACCTGCGTATATACG
>JAVJIF010032892.1:0-141851 GCA_038442645.1 Agave tequilana
AAAGAGTTAGCCCTCACCACTTTCTCCTTCACCTCAACTTCAACCACCAACTCTCAAAGCATCACAGGTTTCCATCTCCACTTCACCAACAACTTTGGATTTGGGGATCGTGTCTTCTTCATCAACTATATCGCCGTGGATCAAATTCGTCGACCACGACCTTTCCGAACTCGTAAAGCTTCACTTAAACCATTCGAAGTGAGTATTTTTACTCACCAAGACTCATACAATTCTTAGTATGTTTATGTTTCCATATCTTGTATAATTGTGTCTTCAAAATCATGTTTTTAATCATCAAACACAACCAGCAAATTCTGTTCTGTACCCTGTTTTTCAGACCACGATTAGTCGACTTGACCTAGGAGCTAGTCGACTTGAAACCCTTAGTTGAAACGCAAACCTTTTCTAGAACACAGTTTTAGTCGACTATAGATCACTATTAGTCGACTATAGATCACTGTTAGTCGACTATACATTCTACCCTAGTCGACTAACATTTCCTGAATCAGAAACCCAACTCTCTGGAAAACAGATTTAGTCGACTTAGAGTATCTGTTAGTCGACTTGAGATGTCTGTTAGTCGACTGCCGTTCAACCTTAGTCGACTAACTTTTCCTGAATCAGAATTCCAAGTCTCTGGAACCCAGTTTTAGTCGACTAGACTAGACTATTAGTCGACTAGAGACCACTATTAGTCGACTACCCCATTTTCCTAGTCGACTAACCCCTCTATTAGTCGACTACTCCTTCCACCTAGTCGACTATCTTTGGCTGTTTGTTATAGATAATTACCTTCTTAAATTTGGATCTTATGCTTACTTCATATGTTTGTATATTGTACTTAGTGATTTGTTACTAGATGTATATCACCACTGTCATGCTATCTCTTTACACCAAGCATGATACACCTGTTTCTTATAATTATCACGATAACGGGAATGTAGTACCTGATTACTTGTTATGATTCCAGTTATGATTCTTGTTATGTATCCAGTTATGATCTTACTCATTCCCGAAATCTGATAATTATGTTAATAAACTTTAAAAAGGACAACTTGTATGGGGAATGGGAGGAAGTGATGGATGCCGGAATGATACCTTGCTTATAGTAATGGAATAAAATATTGACGATTCGTGTTAGTGGGACTAAGGGCCCACAGAAGATGCGTGTTAGGGGACTTAGGGCCTCCAAACTGGTCCCAGGTGTATGGGAACTACTATAAGAAGTGATATCAGTTCTCCATCTACTTCCGCTAACAACCCTCGACTAGCTTATATATGGATGTATGTGAGTTGGGATATATACCGAGACACATACCTAGAATATATGGGTCAGACGAGTAATAATAATAAGCGGTACCTTTTGTAACTCTTGTTATGCTTGTTATGACTTCCTTTATGTACCCTGTCATGCCATGTTACTTATTCCTGTTATGATTCTTGTTATTCCTTTTATATCTGTTATGCGTTCCTGTTATAACCTCTTTATTACTCCGTTGTATATGCTTGGCTTACGATGATGTGAGATAAAGGTATATAGATGAGGGTTTCCTTGTTTGGATTATTCCTTCGACGTACTAGTCTCATAAAGCCGTAATCTAAGCTTATACTATGTCTTTCCAACTTTAACCCGTTATGCTTCCATCTCCTGCTGGTTGATATTTATTATACTGTTCTAACTCTCCTATTCTTGTCGCTTTGCCATTTGGCTATAGCCTGTTCATTGTTGGGAGGTCCTGACTCCCTTGGATTTGTATGTTCAGGTTCCGAAGCTTGGATAGAAGTGGAACCATCCACAGAGGATCAAGCTTTTCTTAGTGGGCAAGCAGACTAGTTCCTGTTCTTTTGTGCCAAGCTTTCTCTTTGACTCACGGGGTCCTCATCCAACTCGTGAGCCTTTTGTGTCCTTATTGTATATTGTACTTTTGGACTTGGTTGTGATAAAAGACATATGTAATGTGTAATATTTTATCATATCCTGTGATGACTTTGTATTTGTACCTTTAAGTTGGCATATTATGAATACCACGCTTGTTGTACTCTGATCCTTGTTGTACTTATGCTTAGCGTATATACGTGGGGGCACCTTCTGACCTGCGTATATACGTCGCAGTGACGTCCCCGTATCCGCCAGGATCGGGGCGTTACAGGATGGTATCAGAGCCTAGGCTCTCCCACCTATAGTACAATCAAGAAGCAAATTCCAGTAATTTGCTATTGCCAACTACAATGTACAAAGTTATCTAGTCCTTCTAGATTCCTTCTTGAGTCCTTCTTGATTCCTTCAATGTATCCATTATGTCCTAAAATCCTTCCATTTTTCCAGCTCTTTCCAGTCATCTTTCACCGACTAGGTATGGATAGAAGATCGGGTCGTAACAACTCTGGGCAAGTATCGAATGGAACCGCGGGAGAGAATGTGGATATTCTGAGGGTTATCCAGATGATGATGGAGAATCAGCAACAACAGACAGAACTCCTCCGGCGAGAGTTAGCGGCTCCTAAGGAACAGAGGCCGGGAAATATTTCAGATTTCAGACGGCTGCAGCCAGCCATATTCACGGGTGAAGAGAAACCCCGGATGCTGAGCAATGGCTGACAGACACCACAGACCTGTTGAATGCAGCCCGAGTTCCAAAGGAAAATCAAGTGGAGGTTGCCAAGATTCAATTGAAGGATATAGCAAGAACTTGGTGGCTAGCTGAGGAAGCCAGATTGGAGAAACCTGTCACTTGGGACACATTCTCCAAGAGCTTCTATAGTAGATTCTTCCCTACCACAGCTCAGAAGGACATGGAAGAGCAGTTCATCAGACTTCAGCAAGGGAATCGGTCCGTGGATGAGTATGCCGCGGAATTTCTCAGACTTAGCCGCTTTGCTCCATACATGGTGACTGATGAGGAGAAGCGGGCAAGTAGATTCCAGCAGGGCCTACAGATGGATTCAAGTATTCTTAATGCCCCAGCAGCTGAAGACTTATTCTGAAGTCCTCACCATAGCTCGAGAAGTGGAGCGTGGACTGGAGAAAAAGAAATTGACCTTGATAAGGAACCGGCCATGAAGAGCCTTTTCAGTTGATGGATGAGGAAGATGCAGTTAGGGCAACCCATGGCCCGATGATGAAGCGACCATTACCTCCTCTTCCGCAGATAGTATGCAATTTCTGCCACAGACCCGGACATTATAAGAGAGATTGTCGAATGGCCAATGGACAATGTTTGGCATGTGGGACAGGGAGACATACGGTAAAGGATTGCCATTCAGAAGGGTAGGGAATATTGCACCAGTTAGACCAGCACATCCAGCCCCTGCACTTCCAGCCCCAGCACTTCCAGCTCCCCCACTGAGGAGGAACCCAGAACCTGTGGACCGTAGAGCTCCATTTCCACCCCACCAGTACGATCATCCTCAGAGAGGAGCAAGACCCAGAGCAGATTACGGCAGAGGCCAAGTTCACATCATGGCAGCAGAAACATCAGATGATGCAGCAGAATGTGCAGACCAGTATCCAGATCAGGAACCTCAAGGATATCATGGTAACTACTACCCCGGATCTTGTATTTGAGTTGGTTATCTTTCTAAATATTTCCCTTATCATTCTCTCATTGTTTATCCTAGTCCTTCCTGTGTTCATCTTAACCCTGTTTGGTTTTTTGTAGCTTTTGATTCCACCCTTGTCCCTCTTTGTGTTCAATTTACCCCTTAACGAAATTGCGAGGACGCAATTTTTTGTATGGTGGGTGGATTGTAATACCCCGTTCCCGGAATACGTACTTAGTTGCGTATTCAGATTTTCGATCGTATTTTCGTTTTACCTTCTGTATTGACCAATTTTAGTTTCAAATGTTATTTTCCAATATATTAGATTTTCTATGATTTTCTGGATTTTTCCTGAATTAAATTGAATTTCTTCAAAACCGGTGTAGGCCCAGTGCCGCTGACCGATTCTCAGATTTTTCATTTGCAAACAGTTTAGAATTTCTAAAAGGTCCTTTAGACATTTTCTCTTAGAATCATATTTCTTACTCAAATGCTTTTTCTGAGGATTTTATGAAATTATGAAAATTCCACCGGAGTCGGTAGCTAACTGGTTCCGGGTTTTTAGTTTTAAAACTATAAAGTATTTCTTAAAACGGATTTCACTATGAGTCTTAAAATATTATTCTTGATTTTTGGTAAATTTTACGAGTCGATCCGAAATACTTGAATTTCGGACGATTTCGGTATTTCCGAAATGTTTTCCGTATCCTCGACTTAAACCCGGGAATCTGTGTTTCCAATATTTTCATTTTTCTAGTCAAAGAGAATATCTTCTCTTTATCAATTTCTTTCCTTTTTCCTTTTTCCTTATTTCTCTTCCTTCCTCCACAAGCCACAAGCTTTTCCAATTTTCCAAAATTCCAATCTTTTCCAAAATTCCAACTTCCACACACTTCCACCAACTTCTACCATTAATGCCCCTCCTTCTCTCTCTCTTCCATGGCCGGCCAAGTGGCCAAAAGAGGGACACCTCATCCACTCCCATTTGCAAAAAACCCCCCTCTCTTCTACCTTATTTACAACTCCTTACAAAATCCAAACCCTATTTAAACATTTCCTTACATTCTATTTCCTTTTTCTTCACTTCAACAAAGAGTTAGCCCTCACCACTTCTCCTTCACCTCAACTTCAACCACCAACTCTCAAAGCATCACCAAGGTTTCCATCTCACTTCAACCAACAACTTTGGATTTGGGGATCGCGTCTTTCTTCATCAACTATATCGCCGTGGATCAAATTCGTCGACCACGACCTTTCCGAACTCGTAAAGCTTCACTTAAACCATTCGAAGTGAGTATTTTTACTCACCAAGACTCATACAATTCTTAGTATGTTTATGTTTCCATATCTTGTATAATTGTGTCTTCAAAATCATGTTTTTAATCATCAAACACAACCAGCAAATTCTGTTCTGTACCCTTTTCAGACCACGATTAGTCGACTTGACCTAGGAGCTAGTCGACTTGAAACCCTTAGTTGAAACGCAACCTTTTCTAGAACACAGTTTTAGTCGACTATAGATCACTATTAGTCGACTATAGATCACTGTTAGTCGACTATACATTCTACCCTAGTCGACTAACATTTCCTGAATCAGAAACCAACTCTCTGGAAAACAGATTTAGTCGACTTAGAGTATCTGTTAGTCGACTTGAGATGTCTGTTAGTCGACTGCCCGTTCCACCTTAGTCGAAACTTTTCCTGAATCAGAATTCTAAGTCTCTGGAACCCAGTTTTAGTCGACTAGACTAGACTATTAGTCGACTAGAGACCACTATTAGTCGACTACCCCATTTTCCTAGTCGACTAACCCCTCTATTAGTCGACTACTCCTTCCACCTAGTCGACTATCTTTGGCTGTTTGTTATAGATAATTACCTTCTTAAATTTGGATCTTATGCTTACTTCATATGTTTGTATATTGTACTTAGTGATTTGTTACTAGATGTATATCACCACTGTCATGCTATCTCTTTACACCAAGCATGATACACCTGTTTCTATAATTATCACGATAACGGGAATGTAGTACCTGATTACTTGTTATGATTCCAGTTATGATTCTTGTTATGTATTCCAGTTATGATCTTACTCATTCCCGAAATCTGATAATTATGTTAATAAACTTTAAAAAGGACAACTTGTATGGGGAATGGGAGGAAGTGATGGATGCCGGAATGATACCTTGCTTATAGTAATGGAATAAAATATTGACGATTCGTGTTAGTGGGACTAAGGGCCCACAGAAGATGCGTGTTAGGGGGACTTAGGGCCTCCAAACTGGTCCCAGGTGTATGGGAACTACTATAAGAAGTGATATCAGTTCTCCATCTACTTCCGTTAACAACCCTCGACTAGCTTATATATGGATGTATGTGAGTTGGGATATATACCGAGACACATACCTAGATATATGGGTCAGACGAGTAATAATAATAAGCGGTACCTTTTGTAACTCTTGTTATGCTTGTTATGACTTCTTTATGTACCCTGTCATGCCATGTTACTTATTCCTGTTATGATTCTTGTTATTCCTTTTATATCTGTTATGCGTTCCTGTTATAACCTCTTTATTACTCCGTTGTATATGCTTGGCTTACGATGATGTGAGATAAAGGTATATAGATGAGAGTTTCCTTGTTTGGATTATTCCTTCGACGTACTAGTCTCATAAAGCCGTAATCTAAGCTTATACTATGTCTTTCCAACTTTAAACCGTTATGCTTCCATCTCCTACTGGTTGATATTTATTATACTGTTCTAACTCTCCTATTCTTGTCGCTTTGCCATTTGGCTATAGCCTGTTCATTGTTGGGAGGTCCTGACTCCCTTGGATTTGTATGTTCAGGTTCGAAGCTTGGATCGAAGTGGAACCATCCACAGAGGATCAAGCTTTTCTTAGTGGGCAAGCAGACTAGTTCCTGTTCTTTTGTGCCAAGCTTCTCTCTTTGACTCACGGGGTCCTCATCCAACTCGTGAGCCTTTTGTGTCCTTATTGTATATTGTACTTTTGGACTTGGTTGTGATAAAAGACATATGTAATGTGTAATATTTTATCATATCCTGTGATGACTTTGTATTTGTACCTTTAAGTTGGCATATTATGAATACCACGCTTTGTTGTACTCTGATCCTTGTTGTACTTATGCTTAGCGTATATACGTGGGGGCACCTTCTGACCTGCGTATATACGTCGCAGTGACGTCCCCGTATCCGCCAGGATCGGGGCGTTACATGTGACATGGGTAGTTATTATTTACACACTGTATCGAAACTTGTGAAATTAAAATTTTATACATTATGAACTCTAATGTTGAAACCATAATATTTATGTTAAACCAGAGAGTGGATAATGATATCAGTGATTATAACTTGTTCATTGAACATGTGAATAGGGTGTGAAACCTATTCTGCTGATTTAGTAATTAAGTTAAATATAAAATTAAGAGGTAATTCAGGTCATCATCTTAATCACAAAGGATAAGAGAGAGGGAGGCTTCGTAAAGTAGAGAAGATGTAAATGCAACAGAATATAATGGGAAGCATAAGGTAATCCTTATATATCTAGTGTCTCAAAAATAATAATCATAATAATTCAGGAAATTTTTGAAGAAATTCAAATAATTGAGAAGAATGAAAGGTACTCAGGGCAGATAAGAATTATGTGAACCAATGACTCTGACAATTCTCATAATATTCTTGGGACAAGTCGAGTCACAATGAAGAGCAAATTGGATCTCTGATGCATTTAACTATTCGATACAACAAATCAAATTGGATCTGTTGAATATCGATTAACTTTACCACCAGAAATATATACAGAATATGAAACTTTGGTAATATTATTTATGTCAGAATTGAAATTTATCATGATTAGAGCAGATTTTTTTACTCTAGAAAATATTGAGCATAAAGTAAAGTGTTACAGTTGCTGAAATATTTAAAACACTCAGTGCCATCTATAAAAGAAGGATTGTAAATTCGTTTTGATTCATCATAAATTATGTGATAATTCTTGAATAAGACTGCAAAGCAATGATAGATGGTTAAAAAAAAAGGTTATTTCATCTTTTGTAAATCATTGCAAATTCGAAGGGACATATCCTACAAGTTAAAACCGATTACCACATGCCAAGTTTAATGAATAAATGTAAACTTTATGCAAAGATTGTTAAATTGCCTATAATTAGTAAATTTGTGGTAGGAACTGATTTAGGAAAAGAGGATGATCAGATAATAGTGTAATCATCACATACATAAATAAGTGGATGGAAGGACATGATTTTAGCATTCTTTAGTTGATTAACTTCATCTAGTCAATAAAGTATAAATGATAATAAGTCTATTAATTTAAAACCACTGAGATTCTGGATTTTTGTTATCTATTTTGATGGATCAATACAGATATATTTTATATGAAAGAACTGATGCAAGTTTTAGTCCACAAAATAAAGTAATTAAAATATAAATAATTCCTCCAATAATGGTAAAGTCGAAGAGTCTCCAAGTCAAAGATGTTATAAAAGACCTGAAAGATGAAATATAGAGATCCTAACTTACTCACTTCACTTACTTCAATTTTCGAGGGCGAAAATTTCTTAAGGGGGGTAGAATGTAATATCCCGATTTTTATTACATTTCCTAAAGAATATTTTAATCCTCAGCCATGAGATAATGTCAGATAATTGGAACCGATAACTATAATGTTCGAATTACTTTAATCATGAATTAGTGTTGCAGAATGCAATTTTTGATTTATACCATGATAATTTATTCGGTTGTCTATATAATTAAATTTTCTGATAACCAAGTGAGAAAGTGATGAAAATGAAATTTTACAAGTATGTGACATGTAAATATATCAATAATTAATGTAAGAGATAACCATGTATGTATAATGTGTCACATATTCACATACACAAAAGTTTCATATATGGTATATACATACTCCACTAATCATACCCATTAATTAATCAAGGTACAAGTTAGTGGAGCGGGTAGGTGAGCATGGAAGGATTGATGAAGGGCTAGGATGCCTTTATTTGAGCACTTGGAGAGATATTAGAGTGTGACAAACTTGTAATTATGGCTAAATTGAGATCTTTAATTTTCAGCCTAAACTTTTCATCTCTCATTTTCTTCAACCTCTCAAACTCCCCATTGTTAGAACCCTAAAACCCATCTTCACCTCTAAATGAACTCACAAAGTTATCTTCCTCACTTCCCACCTTTCTTTACCTTCAGAGAGAGAGAGAACAAGAACAAGAGAAGCAGGAGGGCCGCGGCCAACGCCGGCCGCGACGCCCAGGCCACCAACGGCCACGTCCAGCAAGGGAGGTGAGATCGAGGGGAGAGTTGCTCCTAAGGAAAATCCAAGTTTTTTGGGGTGAATTCAGTCCAAGATCTAATTTTTTTAGAGGTGATTTCATCAAATATTTAGGTAAATTTTGATTTAATTTTTAATAGAGAATTAGTATATAAAATAGTTTAACCCTCGAGAATATTAATGAATCTAGTACTAGAAGGTAACTTGATGTTCTCTTGAATAGAATCATTGTTCGGGATCACGTGGAATTTAAGATTAGTGAAGAAATCTCCAAAAGTGAAATACACCTAGAGGGGGGGGTGAATAGGTGTGATTGCTAATCTAATGCTCTTTTTAAATTTACTTAAGTGAGTGATGCAACGATCTCTCAAAACACGACTAAGAGCCGAATACCCCTTGCGAGGTTCTGAACTCCTTCCTCCCAATTCCCCTTAAATGGGTTAGAGGTGCGTAATGCAATCGTGTTGTATTGAGGTGTGATCGAACAATTCCAAGTATGAAATGCGATGATGAAATGCACACAAGTAATATAGCAAGAAAAGTAAACAAGTAAGGATTGCACAAATAAAATGTTAGTTCTCAAGCAATAAATGAAAGCAAGTAAAGCAAGAGAGAATTAGGCAAGATGACACAAAAGCAATCGCAAACAAAGTGATTTGTTTCGAGGTTCGAGCCCGTAGCTCTAGTCCCCGCCTTCACCTCCGTGAAGGGTTTCCACTATCCCCTTAGGATCCCGTACAAGTTAGGCCTCCAAAGACCTCAAGCCCGTAGCTTCACCTTACAAAGAAATTCCCCTTAGGAACTTGTCTCCACAAGAACAAAGGATTACAAATTTGTGATCTCAACTAGACCACAAACACTCTTTCTCTTTTACAAACACTCTCACACTTTTACAACTTCACCTATAGAAAGAATATGAAATTTTTGGCTCTATGAAGTGTTTGTGAGAAAAGCTTCAGTTGTAGAGTGATATTAAGAATCAAACAACAACTGAAAAATCAAACTTAAAAGAATGGAAATGAAAGCTTTAAACTATTTTTCTCTTTCTCTTGAAAACAATGAAAACTTGTATTTTTCTTGGTAAATAACTAAGGCCTATTTCCCACTATTTATAGGGAGAGAATAGGTTAAAAACTCTGATTTTTCCAGCTAATATCACCTGCAAAAGCACCCAACAACCCTCTAAAAAGTCTGTTAAAACAGAAAATAAAACAGTTTTTCAGAACAGCCCAAAGAGGAAAGAGCCGTTGGAGGTGTTGCAGGCCTATCGGTCGACTGCCGGTCGACCGGGACCCTGCTGGCAAAAGAGCCGTTATGGCTCCGGTCGACTGCCGGTCGACCGATCTCAAGAAAGGAAACACAGTTTCCTTCTACCGGTCGACCGACCCAGTCGACCGGAAAGATACAGAGAGCAAACGTCTGTTTTCGGTCGACCGGTCTGTTGGTCGGTCGACCGACAGACATGCACAACTTGTGCATGTCCGGACACAGCAGCCGGTCGACTGGGCCGGTCGACCGGTCTGCCTGGAAAACTGTTTTTCTGGGCAGATTTGAAGATAGAAAATTTTGTATAAAATCTTTAAAAAATCTGAAGCTAAGTTTTATGCTGAAAATAGTTTATATACATGTATTTAAACAAGTTTTTGAAGATGTAAAGCTTTGGGTACATGTATGTATAAACTAAGGCATAAACCTAGAAATAAATATTTTGAAAACATAGGAACATACAAAACAAATGTGTGTGTAAATCCTAGAGCCAAATTTCACATATTCTATCTTTACAAAACTAAACTTACAAACTACAATGGTCTTCAAGACTTCAACTTGAGCTATCTTCTCTTGATCTTCAATATTGCAATTTGAGCCCAATTTGACTTGTCTTGAGTCCAATAGCTTGTATTTGAGTCCAAAAACTTTGTATATGAGTGAGAGTACTTCTAGTATGATAATAAACCTGAAACACACTTAAACAACAAATAATATTAGTACAAATAACTAATATGTTTTGTAATCATCAAAATACACTAAACATGGGTTGATTGTAACCTTGGGCCAACAATCTCCCCCTTTTTGATGATGACAAAACATGAGTTATTAAACAAATAAAAGAGGAAAGAGCTTGGAAAGCTCCCCCTTAAACAATGCTATGTATTTAACATGAATATGAGAAATATGTAAGCATACATAAAGCATTGAAAAATATCATCACCAAAAATAAACTATCATAAGGAATAACAAAATTTAAAACAACCAACATATTTTTCCTCCACATATTTTTCCCAAACTTATATTTCTCCCCTTTTTGTCATACATCAAAAAGGGTTAAAAAAAAAATTTTAAGAATATTAAAAAAAAACAAGACAAAACAAACAAAAAAAAAATATTTTAAGTATCAATCTTACAAACATTTAATTCACCACAAATAAAAGAAAATCTTGCATAATCCAAAGGTTTTGTGAAAATATCCGCAAGTTGAAAATCGGTAGAAACAAAATCTATGTCAATGTCACCTTTTTCAAAGTGATCTCTAAGAAAATGATATCTAATGTCTATATGTTTGGTTTTACTATGTTGATTAGCATTTTTGGTCATGTGAATAGCACTAGTATTATCACAATAAATCTTAACATGATCAAAATGTAAATCAAAATCGAGAAGAGTATGTTTCATCCAAAGTACTTGTGCACAACAAGCTCCGGCTGCTACATACTCCGCCTCGGCGGTTGAAAGGGCTACACTATTTTGCTTTTTGGAAGACCAAGACACAAGACAATTGCCCAAGAATTGGCAAGTGCCACTTGTGCTCTTCCTATCTACCCTACAACCGGCATAGTCGGCATCCGAATAACTAGTCATGGTAAATTGGTTAGTTTTCGGATACCACAAACCTAAATCAATTGTGCCCTTAAGATACCTAATTATGCGTTTTACCGCTATTAAGTGTGATTCCTTAGGACATGATTGAAAACGTGCACATAAACATACGGAAAACATTATATCCGGCCTACTAGCCGTAAGATAGAGTAAACTACCAATCATGCTACGAAATAATTTGATGTCTACTTCCTTACCTTGTTCGTCCTTGTCAAGTTTCGTAGTGGTTGCCATGGGAGTCTTTGCTACTTTGGATCCTTCAAGCCCGAACCTCTTGATGAGTTCTTTGGTGTACTTGGCTTGGTTGATGAATGTCCCATCACTACGTTGCTTGATTTGAAGTCCAAGGAAGAAGTTGAGCTCCCCCATCATAGACATCTCAAATTCCCTTTTCATGCATGATTCAAAATTCTTGCAAAGTGAAACATTAGTAGATCCAAAAATAATGTCATCAACATAAATTTGAACTATGAGGATATCTTGATCTATATGTTTGGTAAATAATGTTTTATCAACTTTTCCTTTCTTAAAATCATTTGAAATCAAAAATGAAGACAATCTTTCATACCAAGCCCTGGGGGCTTGTTTTAAACATAAAGTGCTTTATCTAATTTATAAACATAATTAGGGTGTGTAGGATCAACAAACCCGGGGGGTTGTTCAACATACACCTCCTCATCAATATAACCATTAAGAAAAGCACTCTTTACATCCATTTGAAATAACTTAAAATCTTTAAATGAGGCATATGCTAAGGTCATCCGTATGGCTTCGAGCCGTGCTACGGGTGCAAAGGTTTCTTCAAAATCGATCCCTTCGATTTGAGTGTAACCTTGGGCAACTAACCTAGCCTTGTTTCTAACTACATTACCCGATTCATCCAACTTGTTCTTAAGATCCATTTAGTGCCAATAGTTGGTCTATCTTGGGGCCTAGGAACAAGGTGCCAAACTTGGTTGCGCTCAAATTGATTGAGCTCCTCTTGCATGGCAAGCAACCAATATGAATCGGCCTCGGCCTCGAGGACATTTTTAGGTTCTATGTGTGAAATAAAAGCAAAATTACCACAAAAATCTTGAATCTTAGAGCGAGTGGTTACCCCTTTTGATACTTCACCTATGACGAGGTCCTTGGGATGATGAGGATTGAATCTCCAATCCTTTGGTAGTGGTTGAGAGGGTTCCTCTTCATTTGCTCGATGTTCATTTCCTTGAGCCTCTTCCACTTTGGCTTCACTTCCATCACCATCCTTTGGCTTGTCTCCCATGGTAGAAGCATCCTCCAAGGTCACTTTCTCCAAACCTTCATCTAAAGCATCAATTTCTACACAATTGTTAACAAACTTGTTAGATTCCTCAAATTTAACATGAATAGATTCCTCAATAGTCAAAGTTGACCTATTGAAGACTCTATAAGCCTTACTAGTATTTGAGTAACCTACAAAAATAGCCTCATATGCTTTTGCATCAAATTTTCCCAAATTAATATTTGTATTTAAAACAAAACATTTGCAACCAAACACTTTGAAATAAGAAACATTAGGTTTTCTAGAAAAATACATCTCATAAGAAGTCTTAGTAGTATTTTTACATAGGAAAACACGATTTGCAATGTAACATGAAGTATGAACGGCCTCGGCCCACAAATAATGTGGTAGACCATATTCATTTAACATTGTCCTAGCCATCTCTTGTAAAGTACGATTTTTCCGCTCAACTACTCCATTGTTGTGGAGTTCTAGGACAAGAAAGTTCATGTTTTATTCCATGTTCCTCACAAAAGTGGTAAAGGGAAGGTTAATGAACTCACCTCCTCTATCACTTCTTATTTTAATTATTGAGGAGTCATTTTCCTTTTCAACTCTTTTCTTAAAGGCTTGAAAATGTGAAAAGGTTTGACTTTTGTGTTCAAGAAAATAAACCCAAGTAAAACGCGAAAAATCATCTACTAAAACATAAGCAAATCTACTCCCACTTAAACTTTTGGTTTGAGTTGGGCCAAATAAATCCATGTGGATTAGCTCTAATGGACGTGATGACATGATATCCTTAATTGATTTGAATGAGGACTTAGTTTGTTTCCCAAATTGACATGCGTCACAAACTCGGTCCTTTTCAAAGTTCAATGAAGGAATACCCTTCACCATTTCCTTAGAGTTAAGCCTAGAAATATGGTCAAATGAAACGTGGCCTAATCTCCTATGCCACAACAAGAGTCGTCATCGAGGGCTTTTAAACATGTTATATTACAAGACATATTAACATATCAATCATATAAACATTGCTTTCACGAAAACCGGAAAATACACAAACATTAGAAGTTCTATCAATCACTTTACAAGAAACATTATCAAAAACAACATCAAAACCTTTATCACAAAGTTGACTAACACTCAAGAGATTATGCTTGAGGCCATCAACTAAACTACATTTTCAATTAAAGGAGAGGTGCCAAGTTTTACATTACCAATACCGATGATTTTACCCTTGGCATCATCTCCGAAGGTGACGGTGCCACCTTCATGATATCTTGATAGGGTTGCAAAGTTGTTGATGTCCCAAGTCATGTGCCTTGAGCAACCGCTATCAAGATACCATAAACCTCTACGTCTTTGAGCTTTGGAAAGTACCTACATCATTTAAAACAATGGTTGACTTTGGTACCCAAACTTTCTTGGGTCCTTGAAAGTTAGTGTTACGAACCCAAACATTATGATGTGATGCACTTAGTCTATCATAACAAAATTAGCTAAGTGTCCTTTCCGTCCACAATGTGAACATGTGTACACTTTTCTATACATAAATGCATGGTGTGTATGTGAAGTGTGAGCCTGCTTTGGGGGTTTACCATGATGCTTAGGTTGTGTAGCATGAGCATGAGCATGAGCATGAGCATGATGAACATTTTTCTTAGGAGCTTGTTTCTTAGGAAACATATTCTCATCTTCTTCTTATCAAATTCACTACACTTTTTCAAAACAACATCTAATGAGTCTAATCTTTCCTTAAGCATGGCAATCTCATTAGAGTCTACAAATGGGGTTTCCTTTACAAGCAATCTTATATTTTTCAAAATCATTTTTAGTGAAAACTAAAGAAGAATGTAAATCATTATTTCTTTAGAAAGATTTACAATTTGAATATTAAGAGATTCATTATCCTTTTTCATTTTAAATATTTCTTCTTCATGAAATCATATTTTGAGAAAGTTCCATAAAAGCTTCACTTAACTCATCCATGGATAAATCTTCATCAAAAGGAGTTGAGGGGGTTACCTTGCTTGTGCTCTCATTTGCCATGAAGCACATATTGGCGGTGTCGATCTCCTCCTCGGATTCACTTTCGTCATCCCATGTTGCTTTCATAGCCTTCTTCTTGTATGGCTTCTTGGATGAAGATGGCTTCACTTGGTCCGGACACTCCGCTACTATGTGTCCCGGCTTTTGGCAATTAAAGCAAATGATCTTCCTTTCTTCCTTGCCTCCTTGCCATCTCCTCCTTCCTTGGTACTTTGCCTTGTTGTACATCCTCCGGACATTTTTGACTAGAAGTGAGAGCTCCTCGTCATCTTCTTCTTCGTCATCTTCGTCGGAGTAGGTAGCATGACTTTTGAAGGCAATGGTCTTCTTTTTGGTAGGTGCCATGTCCTCCCTTGCCTTTCTCTCCATCTCATGGGTCTTCAAGTTCCAATGAGACCAATGAGCTCAATCTCATCTTTGTCATTGAGTTCCTTCAATGTTGTAGCTTTCACTTCCCATGATGGAGGAAGAGCCCGGATGATCTTTCTCACCCTTTGATCATTGTTGATTTCTTCACCTAGAGAAGCAAGACCATTAGTAATCTTTGTAAACTTAGTAACCATATCATCTATGGTTTCATTCTCTTGCATGCAAAAATTTTCATATTGGGACCGAAGAAGGTCTATCTTGGCCCTCTTCACTTGTGATGTCCCCTCATGTGTTACTAGCAAATGGGTCCAAATCTCATAGGCGGATTTGCAATGGATGACTCTAGCTATGTCATCATCATTGAGGGCTTGTAGGAGTGCATAATGTGCCCTAGCATTGGCATCAAACTCCTTGGTCTCAATTTCGGACCAAGTAGATTCATCACCGGGGGGTACACTAAATTGTTTAGTCACGGCCTTTGCAACTCGACTACCTAGAGATTGCAAGAAAACGGTCATCTTAACCTTCCATATGGGAAAGTTAAGTCCATCAAACTTAGGGGGTGTCTTAATACCATCGGCCATGTTTACTATGTGGAAATGAATGAAATGATTAGCAATATGAGGATCTCTCTAAGGTTGTTAAGCCAAATCCTAGAGTCCAAGCTCTGATACCAATTGAAATACACCTAGAGGGGGGGGTGAATAGGTGTGATTGCTAATCTAATGCTCTTTTTAAATTTACTTAAGTGAGTGATGCAACGATCTCTCAAAACACGACTAAGAGCCGAATACCCCTTGCGAGGTTCTGAATGAACTCTTCCTCCAATTCCCCTTAAATGGGTTAGAGGTGCGTAATGCAATCGTGTTGTATTGAGGTGTGATCGAACAATTCCAAGTATGAAATGCGATGATGAAATGCACACAAGTAATATAGCAAGAAAAGTAAACAAGTAAGGATTGCACAAATAAAATGTTAGTTCTCAAGCAATAAATTGAAAGCAAGTAAAGCAAGAGAGAATTAGGCAAGATGACACAAAAGCAATCGCAAACAAAGTGATTTGTTTCGAGGTTCGAGCCCGTAGCTCTAGTCCCCGCCTCACCTCCGTGAAGGGTTTCCACTATCCCCTTAGGATCCCGTACAAGTTAGGCCTCCAAAGACCTCAAGCCCGTAGCTTCACCTTACAAAGAAATTCCCCTTAGGAACTTGTCTCCACAAGAACAAAGGATTACAAATTTGTGATCTCAACTAGACCACAACACTCTTTCTCTTTTACAAACACTCTCACACTTTTACAACTTCACCTATAGAAAGAATATGAAAATTTTGGCTCTATGAAGTGTTTGTGAGAAAAGCTTCAGTTGTAGAGTGATATTAAGAATCAAACAACAACTGAAAAATCAAACTTAAAAGAATGGAAATGAAAGCTTTTAAACTATTTTTCTCTTCTCTTGAAAACAATGAAAACTTGTATTTTTCTTGGTAAATAACTAAGGCCTATTTCCCACTATTTATAGGGAGAGAATAGGTTAAAAACTCTGATTTTTCCAGCTAATATCACCTGCAAAAGCACCCCAACAACCCTCTAAAAAGTCTGTTAAAACAGAAAATAAAACAGTTTTTTAGAACAGCCCAAAGAGGAAAGAGCCGTTGGAGGTGTTGCAGGCCTACCGGTCGACTGCCGGTCGACCGGGACCCTGCTGGCAAAAGAGCCGTTATGGCTCCGGTCGACTGCCGGTCGACCGATCTCAAGAAAGGAAACACAGTTTCCTTCTACCGGTCGACCGACCCAGTCGACCGAAAGATACAGAGAGCAAACGTCTGTTTTCGGTCGACCGGTCTGTTGGTCCGGTCGACCGACAGACATGCACAACTTGTGCATGTCCGGACACAGCAGCCGGTCGACTGGGCCGGTCGACCGGTCTGCCTGGAAAACTGTTTTTCTGGGCAGATTTGAAGATAGAAAATTTTGTATAAAATCTTTAAAAAATCTGAAGCTAAGTTTTATGCTGAAAATAGTTTATATACATGTATTTAAACAAGTTTTGAAGATGTAAAGCTTTGGGTACATGTATGTATAAACTAAGGCATAAACCTAGAAATAAATATTTTGAAAACATAGGAACATACAAAACAAATGTGTGTGCAAATCCTAGAGCCAAATTTCACATATTCTATCTTTAAAAACTAAACTTACAAACTACAATGGTCTTCAAGACTTCAACTTGAGCTATCTTCTCTTGATCTTCAATATTGCAATTTGAGCCCAATTTGACTTGTCTTGAGTCCAATAGCTTGTATTTGAGTCCAAAAACTTTGTATATGAGTCAGAGTACTTCTAGTATGATAATAAACCTGAAACACACTTAAACAACAAATAATATTAGTACAAATAACTAATATGTTTTGTAATCATCAAAATACACTAAACATGGGTTGATTGTAACCTTGGGCCAACAAAAAGAAGGTGAGAACTTGATTGAGTAAGGTTATTAATAAAATTAGAAGAATATTTGGGAACTTGAATAGGATCATTGTTTAGAATACACCCAAGTCGAAAAAGTTCGCAAGATCCTTCGTGCACTTATATCAGACTGGGAGAAGAAGACAACTGCAATCGAAGAAGCGAATGATCTCTCAACAATGTCATTAGAAAACCTTATTGGTAATCTAATGGCATATGAAGTGCAACTCGAAGACAGAAAGAAGGATGAACAACAATCTCTCTCAAAGAAGAAAGAACTTACCTTCCATGCATCCTCAGACACGGACAATTCAGATAACGATGAAGAGGAGATGACAATGCTTTCAAGAAAATTCAGAAGATTCTTAAATCAAATATTTTAATTGCAATAAAACAGGTCATATGAGGAAGGATTGCCCATTGCTCAAAAACAAGGTAAATTCAAGAGCAAAAAGTTCAGAAAGAAGAAAAACTATAAAGCATCATGAGAGAATAGTGATTCTTCTTCCTCTGATGAAGAAGAAGCCACTGAACATGCCAACATCTGTTACATGGCGCTAGAAGAAGATGAGGTATAATATACTGAACTTTTAGATGCATTCCATGAATTATTCAATGATCTAAAAAATGAAAAAATGAAGAATAAAGTTTTATCAAAGGAAAATGAAAAACTTTTCAAAGAAAATTCTTGTTATGCTTCTCAAGTTCTTCTATAAATTCTCAAAAAGATGATTTTAAAAAAGTGATATTATCATTGAAAACGGATAATGAGAATTTTATAAAAAAATATTTTGCTTAAAGGAAACTATGTCTTTAAATGAAAGAATTTCTGTTTTAGATAAAGACAAGTCAGTTTTCGAAATGAAATATGAAGAGATTTTGAAAAATGTGACTAAATTTAATCAAGGAAAAGAAAAGTTGAATGATTTGTTATCATATCAAAAGATGTCACATAATCATTATAGTATTGGATTTTTTGAAAAATCTACATATGTTAGTAATCCATATAATTCTTTATGAAAAGAAATACTGATATTATTTCAAAAAGAATTAAGAACAAGTTCATATGGATTCCTAAAAACTTAAGCATTATTGATAAAAATACTTATATTGCATCATACGTACATGATATCTGTAATTCATGTAATTATGTGTATACTAACAGATGGAAACCATATTTAAATTCGGTTTGGTCTCCTAAAGGTTAATGTTTTGATCTTATTATGATTGGTACCATACTAGTGTTTATCTTTCAGGTACCATATAAGAAGTTTGATAAGAAAAATACTTCAAATATTTATCATATATATTTGTTATGATATATTTGTTGCAGGGGGAGAACACAAGTTTTTCTATATCTGTTATAACTCGTTTTCTGCAGGAGGAGAACATATAACTTATTTTCTGTATGGGGAGCATTTATGCACACAAAGTGTCACATCAAAAAGGGGGAGAATGTTGGAACTTGATTCTGATGATACATTTGTGAAGGCGTATCATTTGGAGCTCTATCTTAAGCTTATTCAAGAGTTCTACATGTTCAAGACTTCCCAAAGAGAGCTGCTATTGATGGGTATTATAATGGTTGATAGCATGTTAAAAGCCTTGAAACACACACACACGTCATAGCCTATTAGTCTACTTATACCTTTTTGTAGTCGACTTATACATAGTATAGTCGACTTGACCTTTTCTATAAGTCGACTAGCTTTTTGTCCTGAAAGTATACCAACTCTCTGTTTGTGTTATTAGTCGACTTAACAGTCTACCTAGTCGACTAATCATGTTAGTCTGGTCGACTTGGTTCAGTTTTCAAAAACTTGTCTTTTGATTTTATCATGACCTAGTCGACTTGGTCCCATTACTAGTCAACTAATCTTGTGAAATTTGCCTACCCTAGTCGACTAATGACAGTTTCTGACTGTTAGACAGTTTCTGTTTTCTGATATTTTATCCAACGTTATCCAACATTTAAATATTCAAAATGGACATGATAACTATCCTAACTAACCATAGAGTTCAGCTATAAATAGGGTTGTTATCTTAGGTTTCAAATACCAATTCAAATCAATAGTTTTCTGAGCGAAAATTCTGTCAAAATTCTGGTTTTCAGAAAACTGTTTCCACTTTCATTTCTTCACTCAAATTCCTACTCCATAGTGAAGATTTCTGAGAGTCCACCTATAATAGCCCTTGTTTACGATCACATACAGATTCAAGGTTTATAGGATCATTTGTAATCACTCAAAGAGGAGCATCGTACAAGAGCGTCTTTGGATTGAAGAGAGTTCGTACAAGGTGTTGTGGTCTTCTTGGTTGTAAGAAGAGTTGTATATATTTGACAAAGAGGATTTGTCACGTGGTGTGCAAGGTGTTGATTTTGGGTGTACAAAGTCAAAGGATAAAGGAAAATCTCAAGCGGGTGGCTTGGGACTGGATGTAGGTCACGAGGATCGAACCAGGATAAATCTCTCGTGTTTGCGTTTGTTTTTACTTTCTGAGATTTAATTTTCTTTTATTGCAAGTACTTTATTTCTTTAACACTAATATCTTTATGTGAGTGTTGACGTGTATATTAGATCCAACAATTAACATCATCTCAGGACCAACAGCCAAATGATAGGAAGGATTTCTAAACGTAATATGATGCCCTAAGCCCAATTCTAGAAGTAGAACTCTTTGATGTTTGGAACATTGATTTTATGGGTCCCCTTCCTAATTCATTTGGGCACCAATACATCTTGTTGGCTGTAGATTACATATCCAAATGGGTTGAAGCCATCCCGTGCAAGACAAATGACAACAAAGTTGTTATCAAGTTCATGAAAGAAAACATCTTTTCACGCTTTGGAACCCCTCGTGTCATAATTAGTGATAATCGTACACATTTTTGCAATAGAACTTTTGAAACTCTTATGCGAAAATATGCCATAACACATAAGTTATCCACACCTCATCACCCTCAAACCAGTGAGCAGGTAGAAGTCTCAAATAGGCAAGTTAAGCTTATCTGGAGAAAACTGTGAATCAAAACAGGAAGGACTGGTCCACCAAATTGATAGATGCCTTATGGGCATATAGGACCGCCTTTAAGATGATTCTAAGAATGTTTTCTTATAGGGTAGTCTTTGGAAAGGCTTGCCACCTTCCTCTTAAGTTAGAGCACCAAGCTTTATGGGCAATTAAGCAGCTGAATTTTGATCTAGATAAGGCTGGTGCACTTAGAAAATTGCAAATTTCTGGACTTGAGGAGTTAAGGAACAAGACGTATGAAAATACGACGATGATAAAAGATAGGGTTAAGATTTTTCATGATAAGTTCATCATGAGAAAAACTTTGTCCAAGAACAAAAAGTCTTACCGTATAATCCTAGACTTCACCTTTTTCCAGGAAAGTTGAAATCAAGATGGACAGGGCCTTTCGTTGTTAAGACTGTGTTTCCACATGGAGCCATAGAGATATACGACCCTGAGAATGGTAATGAATTCAAGGTAAATTGTCAACATCTGAAACCATTTTCGGAATCAGTACCACAAGCAGACACAGCTATGGGTCTTTTTGACCCTATGTATTTATAAACTCTACCTCTCTGCTAGTTCATTTTATGTATTTATACATATATGCATACATTGGGAACAATGCATGAGATAAGTGTGGGGGAGGGTACTAACGCTTAACCCATAAAAATAAAATAAAATAAAATAATAATAATAAAATAAAATAAAATAAAATAATAAAAATAAATATTTATTTTAACATAGATTGTTGACTAACTAGGTTGTTGTTAATATAACTCACTATCCTTAAGTTATTAACTTAACAAAAATAAAAAACTGTTAATATAACTCACTATCCTTAGGTTATTAATTTAACAAATATATATTATATATATATTTGAAAAAGGAAACAATATTTTGACTTATCTTTTGAAAGAAATCCAAGCTAATCTTAAGAATTAGGAAAATCATGATTAGGATTCCTAAAAACTTGGTCAAAATAAAATAAATTGTTGGATTTTAGGTATAGGAGGAAAATTGAATAAGTAATTAGTCTTGATTTTTACCTTAATGAAATGTGCATATCTAATACACTTACACATCTAGGATTCTAAGACAAAGACTCTTGTGCCTTATAATAAAAAAATATATATATAATATAAATAAAAAATTCACTAATTAAGCTGGATACATGTGCCTCAAGAAGCATAAGTATTCACGCTTAAAGGTGATTTTATAAATAAAGTTCTTAGTTTGTGGCCTAGTTCACTCGAGTCCTTAAGTTCGTAGGTGTTTTCTTAACGGTGCCCTAAAGCCGACCGGTTTGGGAGCCACCGACTTTAGGCTCGCTACATGGGTGAATTAAAAGCCTAAGAAAATTAAGAAATATTATTTATATATGTACTAACATATCTAATAGTCAATTAGTTAGGTATGAGGGCCTCAAGAAGTCTTGATACTTATACAAAAGAATATTAGGTGAGTTATACATATTAAAAATATATATATATAAATAAATAAATAAAATAATAATAAAGGCGCATGGGCCAAGTTAAAGAATTTCTAGTAAAGATTTATGTTCACAAGGATGCATATGACTTAGGGTAACAAAAGAGACTATATGAAAATTCAATTTTAATCCTTACTTAAAATTGATAACGAATTATTATATAGAGACTAAGTTCAAGAATAACTAAAATGATAATCCTAAAACTTATAGATTGCTTAGTTTTTTCAAATATATTTCAAATATTTCTCGCCTTTTTCAAAATAAAAAAAATTAATCACTAACATTTTTGTATTCTTTTATGGATTTTGTGGGTGTAATCCACCGAAAACCCTTACGAGACAACGCTCGTCCTCTAGGGGTAGAGGTTTAACGGCTTGTTGCACGTGCTAAGTGCAACTGTGATTCTTACGAAAGTGAGTTAATAGGTTAGTTTTTATTTTATTTCCTTTTTTCTTTTTCTTTCTATTTTACTCGAGACAAGCAAAAAGTTAAGTGTGGGGGTCTGATAGGTAGTCAAAAGTGCATATTTATCATCATATTTATCATCATATTTCTCTACTATTTTTTTATAAAGTACTGCTACGTAACGTTTTATTGTTTAGTATTGTGCAAGTCTTTAGTAATTAAAGAATAAATAAATGAAGCCCAATTGAAGCCCAAAAGCCCAAAAAGCCCACAGCCCACATGCATAATATATTTATAATCACCTAGAGGGAGGTGAATAGGTGACTAGCTAATCTAATAATCAATAATGCGGAATTAAAATTATTTATGCAACCAAAAACATCTTAAGCTAAACACTAAGTATAACACAAGAGTGTAGCCGGATTCTCTGTGAAGGGCTCTGGACTAACTCCTCAAGATTCCTTTAAATAAGAGTTGAGGTGCCGCGTTGGCTCTCTTGGTTGAATACAAGTGTTAGCAAACACACCCCAAGCATATAACAATATGAGCACAAATATATATCAAGCATATAAAGATAATGATAATGTAAGCATGCAAGATATAAACAAGTAAGAGATAGAGAGAGCAATCGCAAACACGAGAGATTTGTTTCGAAGTTCGAGCACACTTGCTCTACGTCCTGACCTTCAACACTTGAAGGATTTCCACTAAAATCGATCCTATCGGATCACTCGGTGCCGCAACACCTACAAGGAGTTTCCACTAGAACTCTTGGACTCTCTAGTCCCACACCGCAAGCCCACAAGCTCGCCGAGGCCACACCTCTACAATGAGTTCACACAAGAACCCAAAACACCGCGAACTCGCAAGTCTGCCTCCTCAAAATAAAGATGAAGTTTTTGGTGATCTAAACACTTGATCACCTCAAATCCTCTCACAACAAAGATCCCTATAGGATAGGTATAGAAATCGATAGCTCAAGTATGCGTGTGAGAAAAACTAGGATTGAATTGGTGGAGGAAAACACAAGAATCACTTTGAAAAACACTCTTGATAAACTTTCCTTTTGATTGAAAATATTTGCTTTCAAACAAGTGGAGAAAACCTCTTAATAGAGTAGGAAAAACTATCTTTAAAACTCTCCAAAAACTTAGCTAAAACAGCCCAAGAAAGACCCAATATATAGGGCTCTCAAAAACTAGCCGTTACAGCCCAGTCAGCAGCTCTGACTACTATCGGTCGACGGGCCCGGTCGACCGCCAATGGTCAGAAATCTGACTGTTGGGCCAGTGGTCAACCGGCCCGGTCGACCGAGGCCTGGAACAGAGAGCAGACACTCTCTGTCGGTCGACTGGCCTGGTCGACCGGGGCTTTCCAGAGAGCAGAAGCTCTCTAGCGGTCGACCGGGGGTCGGTCGACCGGCCCTCCAGCCAGACCTGGCGTGCACGTCTATGCACGTCGGTCGACCGACTCCTAGCTCGGTCGACCGGTCCGGTCGACTGACAAAAGCCAGACTAGAACTAAATAGGGATTAAAAACTTGGCTTTTTAGCTTAGATAAAATCCCATAAAACTTCTAAAAATCTACAAAAATAGTTTCAGTATTATACTTTGATATACAAATATGTTTGAGTAAAATCAAGACATGTTACAAACATTTTGAACTATTTTTGTAACTTTGGCTAAAAACAAAATCTGTATTTTTCCAAATTGGTTTTTCCAAAACATATTTTTTCAAAACTTCTCCAAATACAAAAACAAGATATTTTAACACTTTTAAGGAATAGAGTGTATGGATATGATTCACTACACATACATGATGAAATATTTATGTTTTTGACATTAAGATCTAAAATAGTTTTGGCTAATCATATGTATATAAGAAACTCCAAAAATCAAACCGGTATTTTTCCCAAATGAAAACTCTTTTGTATTTTTCAAAATAAAAACTCTTTTATGAAAACACAACTAAATCTTGTGTGTGAGTGTATATGGTATACTTGAGCAATCCACCAACTATTCTATCCTTACATTTTATCTAAAAATAAAATCTTAACAAAACAAACCTAGACACAAGTCTTCTTCTTGAAGTCTTCACTTGAAGTCTTCTTCTCCTTCTTGACTTGGTCCAAACACGATCCAAAGAGCTAGACTCCTCTTGAGTACTTGATGTGGTCTTGATGCATAGGCTCTTGAATCAAACCGTGCTAGCTCCAAAACTTGACTTAAATTCTTTGTTGAAGCTAAACACCAACTAAGATCTTGATCACAAATCTGAGACTAAATAAATACAAGATCATTAGTACTATAACTACATGAGTTGATCATCATCAAAACTAGAGTGATGGGCCTTTGGGCCAACAATCTCCCACTTTTTGATGATAATAAAATCATGGAGTTATATATGCATGGATTAAAGTAAAGCTTCAAAGAAGCTCACCCTTAACTTATGCATAAAAATAAACAAATAAATATGCAATGAAAGCTCATAAACATGTACGTAAATACAAGGAGATGAACATACATAAACAAGCATGAAACACATCAAATTCTTTTTCTCTTATTTGCAAAACAAGACAATATGCATAAACATAAATCCTTCTCCTCCTTTATGAATAAAGTAAGAAAAACATGCATATATACTCAAATACTTCTCCCTTTTTGTCAATCATCAACAAAGGAGTTAAAATAAAAACAAAACAATATTCTCCCCCTTTTTGTTAGAAACAAAAAATCAACAAAGGGGTGAAATTAAATCAACCAATAAAAGAGATATATGCGATATACATTCATGAAGAGGAAGACGCTAAGTTAACTTCCCTACATACATGCATTACAAGAAGAAGGGATGACAAGCCCTAATTCATATAACATATAATATGCAATGCATAAGAGGAGATGTGAAGCTCTCCCTACACACATGTATCACATAAAGAAGAGTTGCCAAGCTCCTCAATATAAGATACCTCAACATAAATCTATATGTAGAAGAGATGTTAAGCTCCCATGCATATAAACAATACATATCAAAAAAATTTGATAATTACTTAAAACAAATTTTGAGATATCTTAATGAATCAAATTTTAAGATACCAATTGTAAATAAACATTACAAATTTTGAATTTTTCTTAAATCAACAAATCAATTTGAGATATTACAAAGATTTTTGATACCATGTGAAATAGGAAATTTGTGATACCAATTGAAATTGAAATACTTATAAATATTGATACCAATGAAAGAAAAAATATTTTATATTTTGATATCAATAAAAATACCAATTTTAAAATAATGCATAAGCTTATTAAAATATCAATTGAGATACCAATTGAAAATAAAGTTTTAAATCAAGCTTAGCATAAAATTTGTGCTTTAAATATGTAAACCAATTGTAAAACAAGTACAAGCAAATAATATATATATATGAGAATGATAATACCAATAGAAATTGATATCAATTAAAAATTAAAGCATACATATATAGAAAACAAAATTATGAGTATACAAAAATATATCAATTGTGATACCAAAAGAAATTATGATACCAATTGAGATTATGAAGTGAAATTAGTGTATAACTCATAAAAATCCACCCTTTTCATGCACAAGATAAAAGATTTTCAATAAGGCATACAAGGCATGCTCGCCCATCCTTCCGCCCATATAAAGGGGTTGGTAGGGGTTTTCAAAAATAGGTGTTTGAAAATATTTTTATTGTGAAAACACTACCAAATGAAGAAAAAATAACTAATTAAAGATAATTTTTGAAAAACTAGTTAAAGATCCTTCAAAAAACAAGGAAAAAAATCATATGTCTATCATGAGACATACTAAATACATAAAGGTTGACACTCGAAATCTATAAGGCTCAAAAATAATCATGAAACAAAGTCATACATAAACAAATAAAGTGTGTGTTCAAAAGTCATATAATTAGCATTTTGCATGAAGATAATCAATGAAGCTAAAAATAAGTATCACTTAAACAAACAAGTGACAAACATGAAAAATTCATTTTTCATATAAAAATAAACTTCGAGGTATATGTATGTTTCTAACCAAAGCTAACAATATGCATACATATCCAAACATAAAAGAGTCTATTAATAATATTTGCATGAAGGCAAGTGACTCAGAGGGCATACATGTATATTTATTAGATTTGAATAAAGATTGCATATACATGAAGCAAAACAAAAAAATAGGCAAAACATGTATAAATGAGGAAATCATCAAAACTAGCCTATACATGTGCATATAGTGAGTACAAATGACAATGAAGTGCAAACATATATGAATCAATTTGTTACTCACTACTTGTACACGTATAAATATAAGTTTTGACAAATACTACATCTAACCATGTATTTATCGCATGAAGCACAAAACAAATAAAATATGAACATGCTAAATGATATCATATATGTAAAAGCATGTAAATAAACTAGGAGTTTTGAGAAAGTTACTAAATCATGAGCTATCTCTAAATCTCCAAAACATGGTGGTTGTCCCACCAAATCTCCTTGATAGCGGTGCATCAAATGTGTGTCCATCAAGTCCATATGCATCCACCATCAAGGTACCAACTCTCTCACGTTTTGTGAGAACCTGCACCTACATCAAATACAAAAGGTAGGGATTTTGGTACCAATTTTATTTTGGGTCCATGAGGGTTAGTCTTATAAGGAACCCAAACATTTTTGTTAGCAAATTCATAGCATTTATCTTATCATAATAAAATTTTCCTAAATGGCCTTTGCGGCCACAATGTGTACACTTGTACACTCTAGGATGCATATGTGCATGAGTGTGATCGTAGCATGCAAAATGTGCATATGCATGATGTGGGTGATGTGCATGAATATGTGGAGTTTATTTTTGAAAACAAGGACTCCAATCTAGAATGGTTAAAAGCACATTTGTTCAAGGTTGAGCTCAAACAATCTATTTTATTTTTCAAAATTTTAATCTCATTTTGATTAATAGTGACATGTAAAGCATGGTGAGATCTTTTTGGAAACATTTTCTTTTCTTTTTCCATAATTTTTCTTTTTAAAGAAGTGTTTTCATTCAAAGCAACTTCTTTTTATTTTTCCACCAAAATGATTTTTTTTTCAGAGCATTATTTCCTTCACACATGTCATTCAGTTTAGAAAGCAAGGAAACATTTCATTTTTTAAAGATTCATTTTCTTTAAAATATTTTCAAATTTGTCTTGCAAAGAATCTTTTTCATTTAACATGGCATCAAATTTGTTTTTCATTTTCTTATTATCCTTTTTAAGCAATTCATATTTTTCTAGGAGTTGTTGACAAAATGATTCAAGTTCATTATAGGACATATCAGCATCCTCTTCTACCTCGGATTCGGTAGTTACCTCAAGGGGGTTATCCCCTTGGACCATGTAGCACATGTTGTAAGCGTCACTTCTAACATCCGAGTCGCTCCCCGCATAATATTGTTCTTGTTCGCCAAGGGAGATGATGGTGTTCTATACTACAAAAGTCAAATCAAGATTAGCAACTCTAGATAAATAATCACCATTTAGGGTAGATCTTAAAGCATGTAGGGCTTTGCATTAGCCTCAATATTTTTGCCATTTAAACAATAAAAATCTTTAACAGTGAAAAAATAAACATGAATCCCTAAGGCCTTGAGGAACAAAGACATATTAACCTTCCAAGTTTGGATGTTAAGAATGTCAAAGGTGGGAGGTGATATGAAATCCATGGTGTGTGAATAAATATTGTGATTAGCTATAAATGAGGATCTTTAACTCTATGTTGTAAGACCAAAATTACACCTAGAGTGGGGTGAATAGGTGACTAGCTAATCTAATGGTCAATAATGCAGAATTAAAACTATTTATGAGACCAAAAACCTCTTAAGTTAAACACCAAGTATAACACAAGAGTGTAGCCGGATTCCCTGTGAAGGGCTCTGCACTAACTCCTCAAGATTCCTCTAAATAAGAGTTGAGGTGTCGCGTTGGCTCTCTTGGTTGAATACAAGTGTTAGCAAACACACCCCAAGCATATAACAATATGAGCACAAATATATATCAAGCATATAAAGATAATGATAATGTAAGCATGTAAGATATAAACAAGTAAGAGATAGAGAGGGCAATCGCAAACACGGGAGATTTGTTTCGAGGTTCGAGCACACTTGATCTTCCTCCACGCCTTCAACACTTGAAGGATTTCCATTAAAATTGATCCTACCGGATCACTCGGTGTCACAACACCTACAAGGAGTTCCCACTAGAACTCTTGGACTCTCTAGTCCCTCTCTTGTTCCCGAACACAAGCCCACAAGCTCGCCGAGGCCACACCTCTACAATGAGTTCACACAAGAACCCGCAACACCGCGAACCGCAACACCGCGAACCCGCATATCCGCCTCCTCAAAACAAAAATGAAGTCTTTGGTGATCTAAACACTTAATCACCTCAAATCCTCTCACAACAAAGATCCTTATAGGATAAGTATAGCAATGGATAGCTCAAGTATGTGTGTGAGAAAACTAGGATTGAATTGGTGAAGGAAAACACAAGAATCACTTTGAAAACACTCTTGATAAACTTTCCTTTTGATTGAAAATATTTGCTCTCAAATAAGTGGAGAAAACCTCTTAATAGAGTAGGAAAAACTATCTTTAAAACTCTCCAAAAACTTAGTTAAAACAGCCCAAGAAAGACCCAATATATAGGACTCTCAAAAACTAGCTGTTACAGCCCAGTGAGCATCTCTGACTGCTGTCGGTCGACCGCCAACTGTCAGAAATCTGATCGTTGAGCTAGCGGTCGACCGCCCGGTCGACTGAGGCCTGGAAAAGAGAGCAGACACTCTCTACCGGTCGATCGGGGCTTTCCAGAGAGCAGAAGCTCTCTAACGATCGACCGGGTCGGTCGACCGGCCCTCCAGCCAGACCTAGCCTGTACGTATGTGCACGTCGGTCGACCGACTCGGTCGACCGACTTTATCCGGTCGACCGACTCGGTCGATCGGTCCGGTCGACCGACTCGATCGGCGGACTCCTAGCTCGGTCGATCAGTCCAGTCGACCGACAGAAGCCAGACCAGAACTAAATAGGGATTAAAAACTTAGCTTTTAGCTTAGATAAAATCCCATAAAACCTCTACAAATCTACAAAAATAGTTTCAGTATTATACTTTGATATACAAACATGTCTGAGTAAAATCAAGACATGTTACAAATATTTTGAATATTTTTGTAACTTAGGAAATTTTGGCTAAAAACAAAATCTGTATTTTCCAAATTGGTTTTTCCAAAACATATTTTTTCAAAACTTCTCCAAATACAAAAACAAGATATTTTAAACACTTTTAAAGAATAGAGTGTATGGATATGATCCACTACACATACATGATGAAATATCTATGTTTTTGACATTAAGATCTAAAATAGTTTTGGCTAATCATATGTATATAAGAAACTCCAAAAATCAAGCCGGTATTTTTCCAAAATGAAAACTCTTTTGTTTTTTTTCAAAATAAAACTCTTTTATGAAAACACAACTAAATCTTGTGTGTGAGTGTATATAGTATACTTGAGCAATCCACCAACTATTCTATCCTTTACATTTATCTAAAAATAAAATCTTAACAAAACAAATCTAGACACAAGTCTTCTTCTTGAAGTCTTCACTTGAAGTCTTCTTCTCCTTCTTGACTTGGTCCAAACACGATCCAAAGAGCTAGACTCCTCTTGAGTACTTGATGTGGTCTTGATGCATAGGCTCTTAAATTAAACCGTGCTAGCTCCAAAACTTGACTTTAAATCCTTTGTTGAAGTTAAACACCAACTAAGATCTTGATCACAAATCTGAGACTAAATAAATACAAGATCATTAGTACTATAACTACATGAGTTGATCATCATCAAAACTAGAGTGATGGGCCTTTGGGCCAATAATATTTTAGTAATTTAGAAGCTTCTATCTTATCTAACCTAATCTAAACTTGAATTTTAAATTATTAATTTAAAATCTAGGGGAGGAGGAGGAAGGATAAAGTAGGACTCCTAATTGCTATTCAAATCAAGGGGAGGAGGAAAAGAATAGAATAAGATGGATCCTTATTCTAATTAAAAACAGAGGTGGACTTCTACTTGAACCTGGTTGCTTGCACTATAAGATAAAGATAAAAAGGGACATAATCTGAATTTGAGTTGGATTTGGAGATAGCTTAGTCTCCAAGTCATTTAAAGAGATCATAGCATTTCAAAATTGTAACGCCCCGATTCCACGGATACGGAGACGTCACTGCGACGTATATACGTAGGTCAGAAAATGCCCCCACGTATATACGCTAAGCATCTAGTACAACAAGGATCAGAGTACACGACAAAGTGATATACATACATATGCCAACTTAAAAGTACAAGTACAAGTTATCACAAGATATGATAAAATATTACACATTACATGTATCTTTTATCACAACCAAGTCCAAAAGTAAAAGATACAATATGAACACAAAATGCTCACGAGTAGGATGAAGATCCCGTGAGTCAAAGAGAGAGATCTGGCACAAGGACTGGAGCTAGTCTGCCTGATTACTAAGAAAAGCTTGATCTTCTGTGGACGGTTCCACTTCGATCCAAGCTTCAGAACCTGAACATACAAATCCAAGGGAGTCAGGACCTCCCAACAATGAACAGACTACAGCCAAATGGCTAAGAGACATGAATAAGAAAGATAGAACAACATAAGGAATATCAATTAGCAAGAAATGAAAGCATGAAGAGATAAAGTCAGAATACAATGAATCCACAGTTAGAGTCTATTATTATTATTACTTGTCTTACTGTGATATCTAGCTATGTGACCCAGCGTCCCAGGGCACATAGATCCATATCCTAGTAAAGCAAGGTTGTTATTGGAAACCAGCGAGATTATCAACGAACTATGTTTACAGTGGGTCCCGTACATGCCCGGGACAACGGTCCAGGATTGTTCCGTTGCTTGGTGACGGAAACCAGCCGCTAGGCTAACAGGAGGGACTTATGTATGCCCTTTATCATGATGGTACCAGTAATGAGGGAGCAAGCACTCCCCTCGGTCCCCTGGAGGCCCTCAGGTCAGACCGGAAATATAGTTGCACAATATACCTAATACCACTGTAAACATGAACACATATTGATATCCACATGTTTCCCCCGACCCAATGTAAGTTGGTCTATTTTATACAAAAGTCAAGTGTATCATACTTGGTGTTAAGAGATAGCATGATAAGTGGTGATATTCATTAATTAACAAGTTATGAAATGAGAATATACAATAACAGGCCATGAAGTAACAAGAGGTAACATCCATCAAGTAACAGGTCATGAAGTACCATTCATGAAGCATAAACAAGAATAATATATCCCACATGTATCAAGGGTATGATCCAAATTCAGAAAAGAAATCAACTATAATAAACAGCCTAAATTAGTCGACTAGGTGGAATGGTTAGTCGACTAATAGTGGTCTCTAGTCGACTAACAGTCTGGACTAGTCGACTAAAACTGGGTTCCAGAGAGTTGGAATTCTGTTTCAGGAAAAGTTAGTCGACTAGGTGGAAAGAGTAGTCGACTAACAATGATCTATAGTCGACTAATAGTTAAGGTAAGTCGACTAACAGTGATTTCCAGAGAGTTGGGGTTTATTTTCAGGAAAAGTTAGTCGACTAATAATCAAGATAAGTCGACTAAAACTGTGTTTCAGAACAGGGGTCGTTTCAAATAAGGATTTCAAGTCGACTAAACTCCTAGGTCAAGTCGACTAATCGTGGTCTGAAAACAGGGTACAGATCAGAATTTGATGGTTGAATTTGAAGGCCAAAAGCATGATCTTGAAGGCACAAGTGTACATGAATTGTAAACACAAGTATACTAAAAAGTTTACAAGTCTTGGTGAGTAAAAATACTCACACGAATGGTTAATTGGAGCTATACGCGTTCGAAAGGAGCGTTGCCGACAAACTTGATCCTCGGCGATAAAAGACACGATCCCAATCCAAAAGTTGTAGTTGCTTGAGATGGAGATGATGACTTTGTGGTGTTTTTGGAGTTGGGGTTGAGGTGAAGGAGGGATTTTGGTGAAGGCCAAATCTTTGTTGAAGTGAAGAAAAGAAATAGAAATGTAAAGGAAAAGTTTATATAAGATTTTGATTTTGTGAAGGAGGTGCAATTTATGTAGAAGAGAGGGGGTTTTTTGCAAATAGGAGAGGATGAGGTGTCCCTCTTTTGGCCACTTGGCCGGCCATGGAAGAGAGAGAGAAAGAGGGGCATTAATTGTAGAAGTGTGTGGAGTTGTTGGAATTTTGAAAAGGTTGGATTTTGGAAAATTGGAAAATCTTGTGGCTTGTGGAGGAAGGAAGAGAAATAAAGAAAAAGGAAAAAGAAAAGAATTTAAAAAGGAGAAGATATTTTCTTTGGCCTGGAAAATGAAAATATTGAAAAGGCAATTTCTCGGGTTTAAGTCGAAGATGCGGAAAACATTTCGGAAAATACCGAAATCGTCCCGAAATCAAGTATCTTGGAACGACTCGTAAAATTTACCAAAAATCAATAATAATATTTTAAGACTCATGGTGAAATTGGTTTGGAGAAATAATTTATAGTTTTAAAACTAAAAATCCCGGAATCAGTTAGCTACCGACTCCGGTGGAATTTTCATAAAATCATAAAATTCCCAGAAAAAGTATTTAGGTAAGAAATACGATTCTAAGAAATAATGCCTAAAGGACTTTCTAGAATTTCCTAACTGTTTGTAAGATAAAAATCCGGGAATCGATCAGCGACACTGGTCGACACCGGTTTTGAAGATTTTCAATTAATTCAGGAAAATTCTAGAAAATCATATAAAATCTAAAATATTGGAAAATAATATTTGAAACTGAAATCGGTCAAATACAGGAAGTAAATCGAAAAAAATACGATCGAAAAACTGAATACGCAACTAAGTACGTATTCCAGGAACGGGGTATTACAATCCATCCACCTTACAAAAATTTCGTCCTCGAAATTTCAGGAAATGAAAGGTAACGGTAGAGAAGGATAAGAAGAAAGAATTTTACCAATCAAGTTGTGAAGAGTTGCGGATAACGCTCACGGATAACATCCTCTCGTTCCCACGTGGCCTCTCCTGGCGCATGCCTGTTCCAAGACACCAACACTAATGGTATTGCCTTATTCTTCAATGTCTTGACACTTCTATCCAAAATGGCCATCGGTTGCTCTTGATATGACAAATCCGGTTGTAGTTCCAGTTCGGAGTGATCCAGGATATGACTATCATCCTTGACATACTTCCTCAACTGCGATACGTGGAATACATTGTGAACTCCGTCCAACGATGGCGGTAATGCCAATCGATAAGACACATCTCCCACACGGTCCAAAATCTCGAATGGGCCGATATATCTCGGACTAAGCTTTCCACGAGTACCGAACCGGATTACTCCTTTTGTAGGTGATATCTTCAAAAACACATGATCTCCTGTCTGGAATTCCAATGGCCTTCTCTGAGTGTCAGCCCAACTTTTCTGCGACTCTGAGCTGCCCTGAGGTGATCTCTGATGATTCTGATTTTATCTGTTGTCTGAATCAGGATCTCTGGCCCCAAAAGTCTCCTCTCACCGACTTCGTCCCAACAAATCGGTGACCTACACTTCCTTCCATACAATGCTTCAAATGGTGCCATCTTGATACTTGCCTGATAGCTGTTATTATAAGAAAATTCAGCCAAGTGAAGATGATCTTCCCATGATCCTTGAATTCAATCATGCAAGCCGCAACATGTCTTCAAGAATCTGGATAGTCCTTTCAGATTGTCCGTCTGTCTGAGGGTGATAGGAAGTACTGAATTTCAGACGAGTTCCTAGACTGTCTTGGAGACTTTCCCAGAAATGTGATCTGAATCTTGTGTCTCTGTCTGATACAATACTAACTGGAACTCCATGTAGACGAACTATCTCCTTCATGTACTTGTCTGCCAAAACCTCTGTTGTCTGACCTACCCTGAACGGTATGAAGTGAGCTGATTTGGTGAGGCGATCAATGATTACCCATACAGCATTATTACCCTTAGGACTACGAGGTAATGCCGTAACAAAATCCATGGTGATGTGCTCCCACTTCCATTCGGGTATTGGTAAGGGTTGTAGAAGTCCAGCTGTCCTCTGATGTTCTATCTTTATCTGCTGACAAACTAAGCACTTGGCTACATACTGGGCTATCTCCCTTTTCATAGCATTCCACCAAAACTGCTTCTTTATGTCTTGATACATTTTGTTTCCCCCTGGGTGTATGGAATAGGCTGAACTGTGTGCTTCTGCTAGAATCTTCTGTCGGACTTCTCCTTGGGGAACACAAAGTCTGCTACAAAATACAAGGCATCATCCGGATGAATACTGATATCAGTCCTCAATCCAGCCTCTACTTGAGCTCGGAATTGCTGTAATCTGGGGTCTTCCTTTTGAGCTTCCTTGATCTCATCTATCAATGCTGACTGAATCTGCAAGGTCATGAACTGTCCTGCCTTATCAGTTCCTTGAACTATCATCAAGTCCAATCTTATGATGTCTTGGATCAACTCGTTCTGTTGAGTAAGTTGGACTAGTACTCTATTCTCTGGCTTCCTGCTCAGTGCATCTGGAACTGTATTGACCTTGCCCGGATGATATTGCAAGTCTATATCATAGTCCGCCATTAGCTCCAGCCACCGCCTCTGCCTCATGTTCAATTCCTTGTGTGAAAATATATTTGAGGCTCTTGTGATCCGTGTATATCAACACTTTGTCTCCCAGAAGATAATGCCTCCAGATCTTTAAGGCAAATATAACAGCTGCTAGCTCCAAGTCATGAGTTGGGTAATTCCGTTCATGAAGCTTCAGTTGTCTGGATGCATAAGCTATAACATGATCATGTTGCATTAGTACACACCCCAGGCCTTTTCCTGATGCATCACTGAATATGACCATCCCTCCTCTCCCTGAGGGAGTCCTCAAGATTGGAGCTGAAATGAGTCTTTGCTTCAATTGCTCAAAGGCTGCAGTACATTCTTCTGTCCATATGTACCTTTCCCCTTTCCGGGTGAGCTTGGTCAACGGGGCTGCAATCTTAGAGAAATCTTGGACAAAGCGTCTGTAATATCCGGCTAGTCCAATAAAACTCTTAATCTCAGTCACCGTCTTGGGAATAGGCCAATCCTTCACTGCCTGGACTTTGCTGGGATCAACTAAAATTCCTTCTGCTGAAACCATGTGTCCAAGGAAGGCTATACTGTCCAACCAAAAGTCACACTTGCTCCTTTAGCATGAAGCTGCTCCTGCTGGAGAGTCTGCAATACTATCCTCAAGTGTTCTGCATGCTCCCTGTTGCTCTTTGAATAGATCAGGATGTCATCTATAAAAATAACTACAAACTGATCCAAATAGGGCGAGAACACTCTGTTCATCAAATCCATGAAAACTGCAGGGGCATTGGTGACTCCGAAAGGCATAACTAAAAACTCATAGTGGCCATAACGGGTCCTGAATGCCGTCTTCGGAATATCCTCTTTCTTCACCCTAAGCTGATGGTAACCCGATTGTAAATCTAATTTAGAGAATACTCGGGCTCCATGAAGCTGATCAAACAGATCATCAATCCTAGGTAAGGGATACTTGTTCTTGATGGTAACTTTGTTCAATTCTCTATAATCAATACAAAGCCTTTTACCACCATCCTTCTTGTTTGCCAATAATACTGGAGCTCCCCATGGTGAAGTGCTTGGCCGAATCAATCCCTTATCAGAGTATTCCTGCAGCTGCTTCTTTAGAATCTCTAACTCCGTCGGTGCCATCCTGTACGGAGCCTTGGATATAGGAGCTGCTCCAGGCACAGTACCAATAGAGAACTCAATCATCCTTTCAGGTGGAAGTCCTGAGATTTCAGCAAACACTCCCGGGAATTCATCCCACACCGGTGTGCCCTTCTGCATCTCTGAACTAGTCATCCGAGTCTTTTCTTGGTAGACTTCACTTCTCCACTAAATTGGAATTCAGGCTGAAGAGGGATTCTGAAATTAATCTTCTTCTCCCTACAGTCAATAACTGCATAATATTGACTGAGCCAGGTCATGCCTAAGATTACGTCGTACCTTTGGTGTCTAGTACGAGCATATCTATGGCCAAGGTCTTGTTACAAAGTTCTACTGGACAATCAGTGCAAACTCTAGTAGATATGACTACTCCATTCCCTGTACTAATCTCCCATTTGTGGTCTAAAGATCTAACAGGTATAGAATGCAATGCCACAAAATGATCTGAGATATAACAATGAGAAGCTCCTGAATCGAAGAGGGCTAAAACAGGTTTTGAGTGTACCCTGATTTTACCTGTTATCACTTCCTCAGAAGTCTCAGCCTCTTCTTCCGTCAAGTTGTAAGCTTGTCCCCTTCCACGCCCTGCAGCAGTCCTAGCTCCTCTTTGGACTGGGCGAATAGCTTGTTGTGGAGGAGGGGAGGAGCTCTCCTGATCATCGGTCCTTGGTTCCTCTGCCCAAGTGGCCCTGGAAGTGATCTCTGCCCATTTGGTCCTGCAGTGCTGGCAAAGCTTGGCCGGCTATCCCCATTCTTCTGTGTGGACAGGCTTCTATGGAATGGTCTCGGGAACCACATACCAAGCATAATCCATTTGCCCTACGGCAATTCTGTCGAATGTGACCTGGTTTCTGACAATAGCTACAGAAGGATAATGGTTGGGCCGTCTGGTAAGGAGCTGGTCGGAATGGTTGCCTCATTGTCTGAACCTTTGCTGCTCTGTATGGGCCTCCTCTTCCTATTGGTGGAAATGGCCTCTTCATGGCTGGTTTCTCATCTGGTTCACTTGCTTCTTCTCTAGCCCACGCTCCACTTCTCGAGCTATGGTGAGAACTTCTGAGTAAGTCTTCAGCTGCTGGGGCATTAAGAAGACCTGGATGTCCATCTGCAAGCCTGCTGAAATCTACTTGCCCGCTTCTCCTCATCAGTTACCATGTATGGAGCAAAGCGGCTAAGTCTGAGAAATTCCGCGGCATACTCGTCCACGGACCTATTCCTTGCTGAAGTCGGATAAACTGCTCTTCCATGTCCTTCTGATGAGCAGTGGCAGGAAAGAATCTGCTATAGAAACTCTTGGAGAATGTGTCCCAGGTGACAGGCTTCTCCAATCTTGCCTCCTCAGCTAGCCACCATGTTCTGGCTATATCCTTCAATTGAATCTTAGCAACCTCCACCTGATTCTCCTTTGGAACTCGAGCTGCATTCAACAAGTCTGAGGTATCTGTCAGCCATTGCTCAGCATCCAGGGTTTCTCTTCACCCGTGAATATGGCTGGTTGCAGCCGTCTGAAGTCTGAAATATTTCCCGGCCTCTGTTCCTTTGGAGCTGTCAACTCTCGCCGGAGGAGTTCCGTCTGTTGCTGCTGGTTCTCCATCATCGTCTGAATGACCCTCAGAATATCGGTATTCTCTCCCGCAGGTCCATTCGATACTTGTCCAGAATTATTACGACCCGTCCTTCTCTCCATACCGATTGGGATAAGATAACTGGAATTGGAAAAATGGAAGGAGTTTAGGACACAAGGGAAGGAATCAAGAAGGACTCGATAACTTTGTACATTGTAGTTGGCATTAGCAAATTTCATTAATTGCTGCTTGATTGTACTATAGGTGTGAGAGCCTAGGCTCTGATACCAACCTGTAACGCCCCGATTCCACGGATACGGAGACGTCACTGCGACGTATATACGTAGGTCAGAAAATGCCCCACGTATATACGCTAAGCATCTAGTACAACAAGGATCAGAGTACACGACAAAGCGTGATATACATACATATGCCAACTTAAAAGTACAAGTACAAGTTATCACAAGATATGATAAAATATTACACATTACATGTATCTTTTATCACAACCAAGTCCAAAAGTAAAAGATACAATATGAACACAAAATGCTCACGAGTAGGATGAAGATCCCGTGAGTCAAAGAGAGAGATCTGGCACAAGGACTGGAGCTAGTCTGCCTGATTACTAAGAAAAGCTTGATCTTCTGTGGACGGTTCACTTCGATCCAAGCTTCAGAACCTGAACATACAAATCCAAGGGAGTCAGGACCTCCCAACAATGAACAGACTACAGCCAAATGGCTAAGAGACATGAATAAGAAAGATAGAACAACATAATGAATATCAATTAGCAAGAAATGAAAGCATGAAGAGATAAAGTCAGAATACAATGAATCCACAGTTAGAGTCTATTATTATTATTACTTGTCTTACTGTGATATCTAGCTATGTGACCCAGCGTCCCAGGGCACATAGATCCATATCCTAGTAAAGCAAGGTGTTATTGGAAACCAGCGAGATTATCAACGAACTATGTTTACAGTGGGTCCCGTACATGCCCGGGACAACGGTCCAGGATTGTTCCGTTGCTTGGTGACGGAAACCAGCCGCTAGGCTAACAGGAGGGACTTATGTATGCCCTTTATCATGATGGTACCAGTAATGAGGGAGCAAGCACTCCCCTCGGTCCCCTGGAGGCCCTCAGGTCAGACCGGAAAATAGTTGCACAACATACCTAATACCACTGTAAACATGAACACATATTGA
The DNA here is from genome assembly GCA_038442645.1 of Agave tequilana. Classification (NCBI taxonomy): domain Eukaryota; kingdom Viridiplantae; phylum Streptophyta; class Magnoliopsida; order Asparagales; family Asparagaceae; genus Agave; species Agave tequilana. The sequence goes on from JAVJIF010032892.1 coordinate 39,427, forward strand.
TATCCACATGTTTTCCCCGACCCAATGTAAGTTGGTCTATTTTATACAAAAGTCAAGTGTATCATACTTGGTGTTAAGAGATAGCATGATAAGTGGTGATATTCATTAATTAACAAGTTATGAAATGAGAATATACAATAACAAGCCATGAAGTAACAAGAGGTAACATCCATCAAGTAACAGGTCATGAAGTACATTCATGAAGCATAAAACAAGAATAATATATCCCACATGTATCAAGGGTATGATCCAAATTCAGAAAAGAAATCAACTATAATAAACAGCCTAAATTAGTCGACTAGGTGGAATGGTTAGTCGACTAATAGTGGTCTCTAGTCGACTAACAGTCTGGACTAGTCGACTAAAACTGGGTTCCAGAGAGTTGGAATTCTGTTTCAGGAAAAGTTAGTCGACTAGGTGGAAAGAGTAGTCGACTAACAATGATCTATAGTCGACTAATAGTTAAGGTAAGTCGACTAACAGTGATTTCCAGAGAGTTGGGGTTTATTTTCAGGAAAAGTTAGTCGACTAATAATCAAGATAAGTCGACTAAAACTGTGTTTCAGAACAGGGGTCGTTTCAAATAAGGATTTCAAGTCGACTAACTCCTAGGTCAAGTCGACTAATCGTGGTCTGAAAACAGGGTACAGAACAGAATTGATGGTTGAATTTGAAGGCCAAAAGTATGATCTTGAAGGCACAAGTGTACATGAATTGTAAACACAAGTATACTAAAAAAGTTTACAAGTCTTGGTGAGTAAAAATACTCACACGAATGGTTAATTGGAGCTATACGCGTTCGAAAGGAGCGTTGCCGACAAACTTGATCCTCGGCGATAAAAGACACGATCCCAATCCAAAAGTTGTAGTTGCTGAGATGGAGATGATGACTTTGTGGTGTTTTTGGAGTTGGGGTTGAGGTGAAGGAGGGATTTGGTGAAGGCCAAATCTTTGTTGAAGTGAAGAAAAGAAATAGAAATGTAAAGGAAAAGTTTATATAAGATTTTGATTTTGTGAAGGAGGTGCAATTTATGTAGAAGAGAGGGGGTTTTTGCAAATAGGAGAGGATGAGGTGTCCCTCTTTTGGCCACTTGGCCGGCCATGGAAGAGAGAGAGAAAGAGGGGCATTAATGTAGAAGTGTGTGGAGTTTGTTGGAATTTTGGAAAAGGTGGAATTTTGGAAAATTGGAAAATCTTGTGGCTTGTGGAGGAAGGAAGAGAAATAAAGAAAAAGGAAAAAGAAAGAATTTAAAAAGGAGAAGATATTTCTTTGGCTTGGAAAATGAAAATATTGAAAAGGCAATTTCCCGGGTTTAAGTCGAAGATGCGGAAAACATTTCGGAAAATACCGAAATCGTCCCGAAATCAAGTATCTTGGAACGACTCGTAAAATTTACCAAAAATCAATAATAATATTTTAAGACTCATGGTGAAATTCGTTTGGAGAAATAATTTATAGTTTTAAAACTAAAAATCCCGGAATCAGTTAGCTACCGACTCCGGTGGAATTTCATAAAATCATAAAATTCCCAGAAAAAGTATTTAGGTAAGAAATACGATTCTAAGAAATAATGCCTAAAGGACTTTCTAGAATTTCCTAACTGTTTGTAAGATAAAAATTCGGGAATCGATCAGCGACACTGGTCGACACCGGTTTTGAAGATTTTCAATTAATTCAGGAAAATTCCAGAAAATCATATAAAATCTAAAATATTGGAAAATAATATTTGAAACTGAAATCGGTCAAATACAGGAAGTAAATCGAAAAATACGATCGAAAAACTGAATACGCAACTAAGTACGTATTCCAGGAACGGGGTATTACAAAAATTTAGAACCTAAATCAAGATTTGAGGATAGATTTCCAGACGGACGAACCAAAGGAGGCCACGTAAGAAAGCGCGTGGCCTTTTGCCGCGAAAAACGCGGCTATAGCCGTGTTTCCGCGGCTGTATATTTATAGCTGGTGATGCGTTTTCGTGAGAAAGTTTTACTGGGACTTTACTTCTTAAATCTCCTATAAATGTCCCTGTAGAGTAACAAAGGAGGAGATCAGCGAGGCTCAAGTCTAGGATTTCTTTTAGATACTCTTTTCTTTCCAAATTCTGTTTTATTTCATTTTTTTATTTATTTGGTGGGAAGAAGATTGTTGAAGAAGCAGATGAGCTTTCTAATGATCATTGACATCTAATAAAATAAGGTTCTTTCTTTTTGCTCTTCTTGCTTTTAAGTTCAATTTAGTTTTTCCTTTGCTGTTCTTATTTTAGTTTGATGTAACTTCTTAATCATAAAAATTGAAAAAAAATAAAAATATGAGTAACTAATTAAACTTATTGTTTGCTAATCTTTCGATCAACCTAAGTTTAGTTTAAAAGATGAATTGATTGACATATATGCTTGTTAGAACCCTAAGATTAAATGGTGTGTTTTGAAGATGAATTAATAATTAAGTTCAACTAATTGGGTTACACTTTTTAATGGTTATTCATAGTTCATATTTAATACTTTGATAGCATAATGTTAAGTAGACTTTTCTTATGCTATTCTTTAAAATTAGGATGAACTATAGTTAATGTTATTAGTGCACACTAATTAGAGTTTACAATATTTTATTCATTTTGCTGATTCTCAATCAAAACTCTAGGGTAGATTAATTTTCATTCAATATGATGTTCACTCTTTTAGACTAATACTTTGGGTGTGTAGATTATTAGTAGACTATAATTCTTTTTGATTAATTAAATCTAATTCTCACAATCATATCTCTTTCTTTCCAAGCTAACTTATTGAAAATCGTTCTGAAAAGATTCCATCGCATCCTTCCCTGTGGATCGACCCGTCTAGCCCTTACTATACGGTTACATTTAAATGAGACTAAGACTTTCTAAGTTTAACTCTTTCTTTAATATTTTTCCGTTTCAATCAGCTGACTACGGGACGATCTACATGGAAGAAAAATATCATTTAAGTCTCTATACATGAAGAAGAGTAAAATTGCATAGATTTATAGGTTGATTATCTTGATAAACTGAAAAACACCCTCCTGTATTAGTCTTGATCTCTTCTTAATGGACTAATCAAGTTTCAATAGGAAATTTCTATGTTTAATTATATCCAAAGATAAAGAGAGTGAATGAGTGTGAGAAAAAGTGAGAGATAATAGGGGTAGTGGTGGTGGCCAGCTGAGGTGGTGGCCGGCAACAAATGGGGAAGGGAGAGGGAGAGTGAAGAGAGAGCAGAGAGAAATGAAAAGGAGAAAGATGAAAGAATTGAATTAATCTTCACCTCTCCAACTAATACTTTCATCTCCCACAAGATTTTGATAAGTGTGCTTTGAATCTTCCCCCACTCAAATCTCAACCCTACACCATACACACACTATCATACCTTTTCATACCCCCACTATTCAAACATGGCAAGCTTTTAATACTCCTTTGAATGCATTATGTACTAAATTTGTATGTATTCAATTATGTACAAGTATTCCATTGTTTACCTATACTCTCTTGGTCTTCATGTTAGAATAGTATATATTACATTTTCTAATATCATTTCTTTAAATCCTCACTCCTATGAATGGTATTAAAATCCCAATTAATACAACAATAATCAAAAGCAGCCAGTTACCAGTAACATCTACTTTGTTTGATAATTAATCAGCATATAGTTGTTTAATTCATGGCTTAAATAAGGCGGGTGTTACAGCTATGGAACAAACACCCATTCGGATACTACACGCCAAGCTAGTTTTGGACATCTCGAAGTCAAAACAAAATCCATTGAGCAGACATCCAATTCCAAACAAGGCAATCACTAGGCATGATCCAAACAATCCTTTCATTTTAAAAGTTACTGCTTTTATTATAAAGTTTTTCGATTACCTCCATTCAAATACATACTTGGTTACATCTAATAAGAGTAATATGAGATCTATCATATATTTGTGTTTGATTTTTTTGAAAAGAAATACAGATAATTCAATCATATTCATACGGACACACCAACCAAGCTCCTGACGCTGAAGCAAACAAAGATCTGCTAGTCAGAGAATACTTCACGCAGATGCAATTATATTATCCACGCCGCCTTCCACAGATCCCGAGGGAAGCCCAGGGAGGCTCATTCACAAAAGTGAGATTTTTCTAAATGAGGAACCACCTCCTTCTTCCCGAACAGAACACGCATCCAAGGCAGCCAGACGAATTCCTCCAAGACATGTAAGAACGTGATAGTATCACATCACCGATCCTCCGTCCCCAAACAAGAGGTCAGAGCCTCAGTAGTAGGGATGCTTCATAGGAAGCATCCCTACCCATGCTTCCTTCTCATGTTTCGCCTTAAGAAAAGAGTCTCCCATGACGAGAGCCATGAGATTCAGCTCAGAATGAAGACTGCAAGACAAAATGGACGGAGATGGAATCGGGATCCCCTATAACCACCTTAGATCAGTCCTTGTTAGCTCAAGGTTACAATCACCAGTTTATGGTTTTGATTATAGCAAAATGTATGTGGTTATTTAGTACTAATCAAGTTCAAGTGTTTAAGTATATTTCAGGGTTCTAAAGATTCAAGGAGTTTTATTCCTCTAAAGAAAGGTGTTGAAGACTCAAGGGTATTCAAGTACGGGATTGAAACTCAACGCACTCGACGTCGCTAATGGAGAAACCCTCTTGAAGATACTTGTAGCCACCTAAATCCTTGTAAGAAAATAGTTTGTTAAAGTATAAAATATAGTTTTGATGCTCAAGAAGTTACACACGCAAAAATACACGATTTCAAAAATACAAGTTTTGATAGTATTGATATTTTGTATGTATGATTTGATACATGTCGAGTAATTTTTCAAAATTTAATTAAGTTTAGAATATGTATTTTATTGCCTATACATTGTTATATTACTTATAAACCAATATAAAATATTTTGAAAATTTGTTTGAAACTAAAAATTATTCAGAAAAAGCATTTTAGGCTAAGTCGGTCGACGTGCGGTCCAACAGTGCCTATGTCAGGCCAAAACGGTCGACCACTCGGTCGACTGAGCTTTTGGCTAAGGGGGCGTGCAAGTTTACACATGTTATCGGTCAACCGACCGATCGATCGCTAACCCCTTGCGGTCGACCGGGAGTCGACCGACTGGCAGAGTTTAACTCTCTATTTGGGCCGGTCGACCGACCCCATAGTTTTCCTCTTTTGAATAGTGTTTTGATAGACTAGGCGGTCCATTGGAACCAATGACTTTATTTTAATTTTGAGCTGTCAGTCAACCCGGCCGGTCGACCGACAGGCTGCCAAGTCTGCATAACGGCTAGTTTTGAATCTATTTATTTTTGGTGAATTCCAATAGGTATTTTCAGTTTTTATGGCTCAAATCTCACCCCAAATGACCTGATATGCTTAACTAATAGTATTTATCTATTGCTTATATATATGGGTCATGGGGTTTGGCTTTCATCACACAAGTTTGCAAGTTTCCATATAAACTCAAGTTTGTTTCAAAGAGAAAAGTTCTTTAGCTTCCAATCTTCAAGTTTAATCTTTTCAAAACTATTTTCAGTTGGTTTAAAGCTCTTAATTTTTTTCTAACTGAATTTCTTCTCACTTAACCTTGAGCTTCATTTCATACTTTACTATAGAAAGTTATAAGAGAGAGTGTTTGTGATCTTGTTTGATCACCAAGAGCTTTGTAACCTCAATTAGCTTTATGCTACCTCTTGTATAGAGGGTTGAGTGGTAGAGTTGTGTACTCCAATCCTGTGTAGACCAAATTATAATTCCTTATTATAAGCTCTCTTTGTGGAAGATCCTTTAGTGGATAATGAAATCCTTCATAGTGGTGAAGGCGGGGACGTATAGAGCAGTGACTCGAACCTTGGAATAAATTCTTTGTGCTCTCTATTGCTTGTGTCTTGCTCTCTATTGCTTTTATTATTCATACTTGTATGGTTGTTCATCTTCTATATTATTATTGCTTTATTTCATCACTTTCATTATCAGTCTTTACTCATCTCAACAAGGAGGCAATTGAGTACCTCAACTCATAATTTAGAGGAATTTAGAGAAGACGTTCTAGAGCCCTTCGGGAATTCGGCTTCAATTCTTGTTTTGAGTGACCGGTTTGCATCATTCATCATAAGTAGTTTTTAACTTGCATTTGGTTAGCATTACACCTATTCACCCCCCTCCTCTATGTGTATTTCAATCTCACTCCAGCCATACCCTCCACTAGGAGAAGAGATGCCTGAGGAAATCAAGTCAAAACTTGAGCCTTCTCGATCTCCCCTAGCAGCAAGATCTCGTCAGAATTGATCTGCCGTGACAAGGTCATCACGAGAACTGACACACCATGCCAGCCATCTCACTTTCTTATCTTCTCCTCTCCTTTCTCCACCGGACGAAGAAGAAGAGCGACATTGTCACTTATCAGAGCAAGAAATTTAGGAGCAGGAAATTCTTGAGAAGAGGTGAGCTGACTTCTTTCAAGATCCACTCTATTTATAGATGAAGGAGCTCAAGTGCCTTTATTCGAAATCCCAACTATCTCCAAAAAGAGAGTTAGTTCATATCAAGGATTTTACGACATGTCGAATCAGCCCGATCGAACTCTGTCGCACGATCTCTTTCGTCATGAAGTCAAGATCCTGATCTTTAATTCGCCAAGCTGTTCACACCCGCTCTAATTACCAAAAAAGCTCAGGATGCGAAAAGGTATCCTGACTGCGTCCCTTCAGAATGTAAGCGATGCCTCGACTTCCTAAGCCAGAAGATGAATCATTCCGTTCCACTCCTTCTCCCTGAAACTCGGAGAAAAAGAAAACGGAGGGGGTATCTGTAGTGGCCAAATTTTGATCTGTACCAAGATCATGACATGTTCCCCGCCTCATCAGAAACTCCCAAAGACAACGACAAAATGTACCAGCAGAACATCTCCCTGATGCATCATCCCGTCGTTTCCGAGATCACTTCTCCTTCCAAAGACTCAACTGTCCAAGATCGCTCCTCCTTTCGAGAGCATCACCATCCTGAGGTCGATTCTTTTCGTTTCGGGCAAGATAGAGGCAGCAATCGATCTCCTTGATCACCGCCCACATTCATGGAGACCGTTATGCCACCAGATCATCCCTCGTTTCAAACGTGCAACAACTCCTATTCCCACGTAGACTGTTATAAAAAATAGTAGGAATCACTCCTGCAATCAAGAATACAACCTAGACCGTTATGAAGAAATCTCAACATACAAATCATGCAGTTAAGAAAATTAGTATGACTCGCACCACCAATAACAATTCTCAGGGCATTTATACACTAAAAGTTAGAAATTGAAAAGAACCGGTCCAAATCCTCGACTAAAAAGAATACAAATCATTTCTTACTGTATCAGAAATTGTAAACAGAGTTCTAACTTTGTGGAGTTCACTGTAACCCTTTGAAAATAATGAATTCTCTACCTTCTCCTTGTGATTTTTTTCAAATTGGGTTTCTACATAAAATCTTGTATCTTAACTTGCTCTCTATGTGAATCTCTGAGTTACTTTCATTTTTCGCGGTGCAAAATTGGCCGCTCCATGAATCGCGTCGAAAAATCTTCATCGCAGTAACAAAATCACGAACGCAGTGATTAAGTCACTTTTACCACCAGTAACAAGTAATACTAGAGGAAAGACTTTTCAAATTAAAAAAAAAGTGTACATATGCATTATTTTGAAGTTTAAAGATATATCAATAAAATAGATGCGCTGGTCAAGATAATCTTCCCATATTCATTAAAAACCTATTTCTTATAATACACAGTATTTGTTTCAAAAATAATCAGAAAAAAGAAAAGGTAAAATGTATTCTTAATGAAATCTTACTCAAAAAGGTGGTCGAAAAGATTTCCGACTGGAGAATGTGATTTGGTAAATCCGTACAGAGCATGTGACCTCACGTGCTTGACAGAATTTTGAGTTCGATTTCAGGTAGAAATCTAGAAGTAGAATCAGGAACAACATTACTAAAATATGAGAAATAACCAATTACTTTTATTAGAAAGTGGAATATTCCAGATCCTGTGTTCCGTTGTTGATGGTCCAGGAGTGGGTCAACTGTATTCCATCTGATTGTGGTGGTGGTCCCCGCTGTCAGTTTCCGGTTAGCTTAAAGACGGTTGAGCGGCCCAAATCGCGTATCAAAGTGGGCCCCCGAATTGGTACGGCACCGTCCACGTTGAGGGGCCCAGCTGGGGCCCCTGACGGTGTGAGTTGTGCCGCCCCGGATCCACGTGTCTCGCGCCCCGAACGGGAACGGGACGATAACGACCGCCGAGAACTGTAACGGGACGTTAAACGTAACGGACCCTCACAGATTCTGTTTCATCGCCGCACGTGCTGAGGCGGTGGCGTCGCCTCCCCGCGCCGTCGCCATCAATGGTGATGCGTCGTTCTTCCCCGCGCAAGGTGACACGTGGCGACGAGGGCGGTTCAGCTGGGTTCGGTTGTTATCTGATGACGTGGCAGCAGAGGATGCCGGCGCCCGTTCACAGCTAAGGGAAAAGGGGCCGACGAGGAGCCCTGTTGATGACTCCTGTGTTCTTGTTAGGATATTTTTGCTGATGAATTTAAAAATATGATTTTTATTCTCTCCAATTATTTCACAAATTCTTCGTATTTTTTGGGTGAATTTTCCTAACATGACATAAAAAAATATATTAAGAAGAAAAAACTTAGTGCACATATTCTATTACCATTTGACTTGTATCTAGCAACACTGTTTTTTTTCCCTTTATATTTCTCTTTTTTTTGCCAATAAACTTTTTCGAACTACTCTGCGCTGTAGCAGTAGCAAAATATTTTTTTTAAGAAATATTTCGTACAGCCACTGTCACAAGAATTTTTTTTGGGATTGGCTTTTTTACAGATCTCGTATTGTTCGTGCTCGCGATGAGTTTTGTTTGTGTTTAAATCTGAAAAGTATTAGAAATCATTTGATGTCAGTGGACGGGGGTCTGATGATGATGACGATATTGATGTGAGGATTGCGACTCATAAACATAGTCCTCTGTGAAGACTAAGATATGGGGCATTTTTTGAGGACTGTGATCATAGGCATAGTCCTCACAAAAACTTAAAAATAGATATTTTATGAGGGTCGCAATCCTCTTTTAGGACTGTGATTATAGTCACAATCCTCGTAAAAACTCAAATGTAAGACACTTTTGTAATAACACTGCGATCATGGTCGCAGTCCTAATAAAAAAGACTGCGATCACGGTCGCAATCCTAATAAAAAAGGACTGCAATCATGGTCGCAATTATATAAAGACTCAGAAACATAACTTTTTGTAAGAACTGCATTTATGATCGCAGTCCTAAAAAATAAGACATTTTTAAAGCGTTTCACTTTTTTGAAGCAATTATTTATTTTTTGTCTTTTGTCGCTGATGAGCATTTCAGCGCTTGCCACATAGGCGCACATCATTATTTTCAAAGAAGAGTGGCTGAAGCAAATAAAATTATGAACCTGAGTGTTTTCATAATTACGATTCGACATAAGGGGTGTAACGAAATGCCTCTAAATAAAGTAGGACTCTATCATTGATCGGTAATTTTTTTAACAAAATTTGTATTGCAAATATAAAAAATGAACACTGATAATTCTTCTTGATGGCTTAATTATGCATGACAGGAGTAATATAACCAAAGAAACTTTGGCTTTTCTAACACAAAGCAAATTTCTCCCGCTTCTGGACTTGGGAAAGAAAGTTCATTCTCTCTGTTGTGTGGTATGTCTTGTTCGAACTCATACTCATATTATTATACTCCAAAAGTTAATAATAGGTTACGCATACAGCAACGAAAGCACCACAAATGTATATATAGATCCTTCCATCTTTTCTATAGCTTTTAAATGGTAGAGCTCGATTATTAACACGACAGCGTTGCAATGTTAAAAGACAAAAGCATGAGCCTCTTATTTGTCACAAGGTTCTTTCACAACTCTTTCCATCTCAGCCACATCAACAATCAAGATGAGGAAATTATGTTCCAGAAAAGGAACCCAAATTTCAATCTGATAAGCTTATTATGCACCGAGTGATCAATATCCAAGTGTGACAGGCTTGCTTGCTTCTTGTGTTGGTGTCACCAGCCACTGAGGAATTAGAAACTGAGCATCTATCAAATGAGATCTCTCTCTCGTCATCAAGCACCCACACCCATCGTTGTAGTAAGCAAAAAAGAAGGGGGGAAAAAAAAAAGATGAAAGCTGAGACGTAGCATGAAGAAAGCATAAAAGATAGAGATCATTATGGTGCCTTGGTGGTCTCATCAGAGAGGTGACCAACATCTGTAGGGCTCTCTCAACAATCATGAGTCACTTCTTTTATAAAGAAAAAGCAAAGGAAAAGGAAACAGATTGTGTGTATTTTATTTGAAAGGCAAACCATGATGGACTGTTGTTGGTGATCTACATGTTTTGAGCATTTTGGTTGTGTTTCTTTTAATTTCTTTTTGACTTTTGGATGTTTTTCTCTTTCTTCGCCATTGTTACAGCCCAAGGTGATAGGTGAGGAAATTTTGTTTTTGTTTGGTGGAAACCAACAGTTTTTTTTTTGAACAGGCCACTCAAATATATGTTAACTTAACCCACTCTCTATTTTATGACAGATGAGAGGATCTGCATCCATGAGACGTATACTTAATTTAACATGAAAAAATAATCCGATCTGAATAAATTAACCTTGTTAAAAAATATATATATGTGAAATTTAATCTCTCACTAAGGAAAAAAAACGAAAAGCAAATAAATAAATTTAGACCCTTCAAATTTTTTCATTTTATGTTAACATATATTTTTCTAATTTTACTGTTTTAAGTACTGAGGCTGCGTTTGAGAAGTTGAACTAGGAATTAGGATTTAGTGCATTGCGCGAAGAGAAATTAGGAGGAGGTAATTAGAATTTTGATTATTTGATTGGAATTAGATTTAACTAGAGTTAGGAGTTGATATATATATATATATATATATATATATATATATATATATATATATATATAGAGAGAGAGAGAGAGAGAGAGGGTTGATTCCAACCTTTTGCTAGAGTTAGCAGCTCCTAAGTTTTGAAAAATTGGATGAATTTCAAGGTGGTTTAAAGCAGTTTAAAGCAAGCCATGCAATATTACTACATTAAGGGTTTGTTTGGTTGCCGTAATTGGCCGTAATTCGTAAATCGTAATTGGTAAAGTCTTTTACAGTTGTAAATGAGTTATATGCATGTAAGTTTTATGGTGTTTGGTTGGTAATATAAAGTTGTAAGGGAAAGCGCATTATATTTTACGGTGTTTGGTTGTCGTAATGTGTAAGTCGTAAGTGAAAAAATCGACCACAAAATTAACAATTTGGTGATTTAAAAAATTTAATATTGCAAATAGACATTAAAAATGTTAAATATTTAAAAAATTAATATAACATAAAAAAATAATACAAATTTGCATGACCACAAAATTAACTGTAACTGGGCTATAAGTGAGTGGTAATTGGGTTACAAGTGAGTGATAGTTAAGTTCCGTAAGTCTTTTACGAATTACGATCCAAACAAACGCCGTAATTGTAATTGCGTTGTAAGTCATTTACGAATACAGACTTTTACGCTTTTTACGACAAAACAGACGGCCCCTAAAGCGAGCCATGCAATATGAGCATGAGATTCTGAAATCTCACCTCCTTTCCCCTCAATCCACTGCTTTTAAGTCAACACATTCTCAATGCTGCGGCCGAAATTGCTTCGACGTTCACTTTGGAATCTACCTCGATATCACACATATATATATAACGTGCTTCAAACTCAGCCCCAACAATGAGAGAAGTGAGCCCTTCTCCAAACATTAAATTGTTGCTTCATCTAGTCACTAGATTTTTATTTGCATGCGTGGTGCACGCGGACGCGACAAATTCTTATTCTTCAAGATTTTGGGCATTTGGGAAGATACTAAGAAACAATGTAAAAAAAAAGGGGGGCCTTTTTTCAGTGGGAGCTTGGGAAATGGCCAGTTTCACTCTGTTGATCATTTATGCTCTCACCTCTCTCAAACTTAGTAATTTTATTTCTCATCCTCTTTTGAATTATGTTCCTCGATACGATCAAATTGTATATACGTTTTGTTAATAAAAAAAATAATATTTCCTTCACTTTTTATTTCAGAGCAGAATAAAGGAAATAAATTAGAATTACTTGTGATATGTGAATTTGGGTTGCAATCTTGGAGTGATAACTAATTCCCTTTATCTAGTCAGGCTTGGCTCATTCATATGGGGCGGGAAATTATCTCATCAAAATGAAAATTTGTAAAGCGTTTCTCACAACACATCACACATCAATGATTCAAGACATTTAATTATTGATGTAGAATCAAATTCAATGTAAATTTTATTGTGAGCAAGTTATAAATAGACAGTTATTAGATAAAAGTTTCTTCTGATTCTTCAATAAATGATCATGTGAATTTTCAATCATTCAACGCGTCATTGTTGACCCGGGTGACCACGTTGGTCATGTCAAAGCATAAAAAACTTTAAGTCATTGAACTTTTGGTTCAACACAATATTTAATTTTATCGCCCTTATTGTTGTAAAGTATAATTTAGATGTAAAAGCTGAAAGTTTTTCTACTATAAGCTTCTGACATAAGGAAATAGAAGTAATACAAAGATATTCTATCTCCTCTCCTCATTCATAATTTCATTATGAAACCCAATAAGACGTTTATCCTTAAAATTGAACAGAGTTCTTCTAAATCTTTCAGAATACAATGCATTTTAAAATAAATATTTATTCCTCCAAGCAATATTATATTTGCTCTTCCATAGTGTTCAATTAAATTTGCACTACTTGAAATTTTATTGATATTAACTTTAACTAATTTTAGGTTCGAGAAATATTTATTGTCTCAATTCAAAAATCTTTGAGTAGGTTATGAAAAGTCACAGGTTCAAGTTCTAACTTAGATCTTTCTTAAGGAAAAAGGAAAAAAAAAAAACTCATTCCATTTCAAGAAATTGGGAGAGAGAACATTCTCAGTTTTCCTCATTTAACCCTATTTAACCCTACCAATTGGAACTTGAGTATGCAGTTCCAAATTTGACTAATGAAATTGTCAAATATATTACTCTAATAAATAGTAGTTTCTCATGAGTACAAACCCACCCGATGACTTTTTCCTTTTTCATTTTTCCTTTTACACATTTTGAAATTAACCTAAAGTTTACACGTCTTTTAGAGTGAACATGTATTCTACACATGCATTAAAAAAAAAAAAAAAAAAAAAGCTGAAACTTATGAGTCCGCGTGCGTACTGCATAATTGATAAAGAAATAATCAGTCATAAAACATACATCACAAAGCATACAAAAAAGATGAAAAAAATGAAATAAGAAGTGCACCCAAACAGCCTAAACGAACCATTATCTAGTATAAAGCCCCCAGTTGAAAAGCTTCTTCTTCCCCTTCACAACAATGCTAGGGACTTGATCACCCCAAAAAATAAACAAAGAACAAATAAAAACTGAAACAACAACACAAGAACAACAAGGCTAGGAACTAAAACCAACAGAACGCCAATCTGATGACATTACAATTTACCAAATCGCTTACAGTCAAAATAGAAGCAAAATGTACACAAACATTACAACTCTGGACAAGTTCTTACAATTCCTCTATTCTCTTAATATACAGAACATAGATACTCAGACAATCATCTTGATAACTGATTTCCTGACAAGTTACTCAAATTTCTTAATGAGAGAGAGATCGTGCAACATTTTCTCAATTGTATCATCATCCAGACCCCGGCCTTTGGACTGCAAAACATCGTATACGATAAAGTGTGGTTAGTAAACAGCGTTTACGTTTACTCCCAAACAGAAGTAACACTTTTCCCAGCATGAAATGCAAATTAGTAAGGCGGGTAACTTGTAAATAAAAGTAGTGATGGGAAAGATGCATAAATCTAGGAGAGTAGGTTGCAACTTCACTGAGTGAGAAAATCCGTGGAACAACAAAGAATGAATTGAAACGATAAACTCCAAGGCAGCTGCTACATGAAGTAGACAAATATAGAAAAAGTTTACATCACACACTACGAAAATAGTCCTTCTGTTGACAATTTTAGCCTAATTAAATTAATAAGTAAATAGAAAGATGAACAAAAAAAAAAATTCAATAGCATCCTGCATACAGGATAGTTGCCATAACAACAGTGACCCACACCGCCTATTTAAATCAACATCACATTATTGGATTTAACTTGCCAAAAGCACTAATTCATATGTCATCCAATAAAGCACCTAATTAAGAAGAAAATAATGTCAAGAAGCCAGTGCATAATAAAAGCGCGAGAAAAACGTGTCATTGTAAGCTCAATAACCAATGGGTTTAACCTTTTGGGTTGGTAGCACTTTCCAGCTATTATTAATGCCTAATATAATTGGTGATGGCTGCCATAACAAGTGGTATCTTCCATGAAGGTAAACATGAGGTGAATAGTGGTCCATGGCGGTGAGCAGGTCTATATAAGTGCTCAAGACAGGTAGCACATAATATATCATTGTAGTCTGGCTCAAAAGTGGTCCAAGTTTAGAAATGTGGGTGGAATTGTTGTACAATGTAGGTGGAATTGTTCTACAAGTTGCCTTTGTAGGTGGTATATAACTATGCAAAACGCTCATGGAGACTAGTCCACAGCCGACCCATTTTGACAGGGAAAGCCTACTAATAATAACCCAGTTACATAGTATGGATACGAAAGTGGGTTAAGATCTTAAGGGCAGTGGCACTAAGAATGTGTCGGCTTAATCGGGTCGCTATTTAAGATTGCAGTACGCTTGGGGGACTTTTGAATCTTTTGATAGTGCAGCAAGCGTTCGTGCATGAATGTAGATGTGTATGTGACGGGGAACCGGGCGGGATTCTCTCCCTAGGGTTTCTCACCCAAAGCACACAGGCTACAAAGCTTAAAAGCAATTTTCATTCATTCCAAAACTACAAACAATACCAGTCTTGGCCTTAAATAGGCCTACATCAACAGAAAGATCCCATTACAACCGATATGGGACTAAAAGAACTGCCAAATAAATAAAAATTACAATAAAAGGGAAAAATAGCTAAGTTACTTTCTCAGCCCTAATCGAACCAAACTGAAAGTGTGCGACGACGCCTCCTGGTGTAGAATCGCAATCCTGGAGAGATGTCCCCATCATTCCCTCGGGGTGGGAAAAACTCGACTCTGTCGAACGTGAACCTCCACGGCTTTCATAATGCTCCAGACGATCAGGGTCCAACCGTTGGAGTTCCTCTCGATTAATCCAAGTGTTATCAGAATCAGGTAGTCCTTTCCAACGAACCAAAAATCTGTGGTAACCACCGTCTCTAGTAGAGACAATCTGATCATCAATAATTTCTTCAATTTGATCTGCCATATGGGTTGGATGTATTTGGGGAAGAGGAGGTAATAAGGGTCTCTCAGGAGGTGGCACAGGGGAAGGCTCATCCAATAAAGGATTATCAGGGGGAAAATGGGCCCTTTATAAGCAATCAAATCTTCAATATTAAAAGAGGGACTAATTCTAAAATCCGGTGGGGAGATCTACTACATATGCATTTGAATTAATTTTATTCAAAATTTTGAATGGTCCCGCACTACGTGCGTGCAATTTCTTCACGGTACCCGGAGGATACCGTTCTGGTCGAATCCGAACCATCACGTAGTCTCCTACGTTAAACTCATGTGCTTTCCTGTGCAAATCTGCATAAGCTTTATAGTTTGCATTATTTTTCTGAATTTGGTTGCTGATCTCCTTATGCAAGTCATGAATGTGTGATGCAAATGATGCAGCTGACTCAGACATTCTAGTATGATGGGGTACATAGGAATTAAGTCTATAGGTTGCCTAGGTTGATAACCATGCACTACCTTAAATAGACTCATGCCTATGGTTCTATTGACAGAACTGTTGTATGCAAACTCAGCAGTAGGTAACACAAGATCCCATGCTCTAAGATTCTCACCCACTAAACATCGTAACAGATTACCAAGACTTCTATTGACTACTTCAGTTTGGCCATCAGTTTGTGGATGGAAGGCCGTAGAAAACTGAAGTTTAGTTCCCATTTTATGCCACAGGGTTTTCCAGAAGTAGCTCGTAAATTTAACATCCCTGTCTGAGACAATTGTTTTGGGTAGTCCATGTAGCCTAACAACTTCATCAAAATAGATTGTAGCAACCGAGATGCATCCGACGTTTTGGAACATGGCAAGAAGTGAGCCATCTTGGAAAAACGGTCTACAACCACAAGTATTGAATCATGCTTCCTTGCTGTTTTGGTAAACCTAACACGAAATCCATACTGACATCTTGCCAAGGACAGTTAGGGACTGGTAGAGGGGTGTAGAGACCAGTATTTTGTTTTTGTTGCTTGGCGAGTTGACATGTACGACATTGACTAACAAGTCTTGCAACATCTCTTTTTAAGCTCGGCCATAAAAACGATGTTCGACAGCTTCAATTGTTTTATTTCGCCCGAAGTGTCCAGCAAGTCCCCCTGCGTGTAATTCCCATACCAGAAATTCTCTCAATGAGGTACGAGGGATACACAACAGACGAGAGCGAAACAAATATCCGTCTTGCAGAAGAAAACCATCAATCTCATGTGTCAAACTATCCCTTAATACAGTGTATATATTTCCAAAATCAGGACAGGACTCATAAGTTTCTTTGATCTTCTCGAAACCAACCACTTCCGTACTCATGACAGAAAGTAAAGCGCGACGACGGCTAAGAGCATCAGCGACCCTATTTTCCACCCCGGCCTTATGCTTGAGGACATAGGTGTAATCTTGAAGGAATTCTACCCACCTACCATGCCTCGAATTCAACTTCTTTTGAGAGTTGAGATACTTAAGGGCTTCATGGTTGGAATAAATGACGAATTCTTGCGGTAACAAGTAATGGCGCCAATAACGCAGGGCTTGCACTACCGCATAGAACTCCTTATCGTAGGTAGAGTACCGTTGCTTAGCATCATTTAACTTTTCGCTAAAATAAGCAACGGGATGTTTTTCTTGACTTAAAACACCACCTATCCCAACGCCTGAGGCATCACAAGTAATTTCAAAAACTTTCGTGAAATTTGGGAGCCTCATAACAGGAGCTTCTGTCATTCTCTCTTTGATTTCCCGAAACGCCTTGGCAGCAGCTCTAGTCCATTTGAAGTCCTCTTTTTTTAAGCAATCGGTAATCGGAGCCATAATCGTACTGAAGTTTCGAATAAAACGTCTGTAGAAAGTGGCTAACCCATGAAAACTTCTCACTTCTCGAATACTGCATGGTTCTGGCCATTCCACGATAGCTTTGATTTTATCGGGATCTGCAGAGACACCTTGTGAAGAAACAACCACTCCTAGGAAAATGACTTTGTCGGTAAGAAATGTACATTTCTTAGGATTGGCATATAAACTTTCCTTTCTCAAAGCTACACAAACTTGCGTGAGGTGGTCCAAATGTTGCTCCTTTGATTTGCTATAAATGAGGATGTTATCAAATATACGACTACAAACTTTCCGATAAAGGGTCGCAATACTTGTGTCATCACTCTCATAAAAGTGTTTGGAACATTAGACAAGCCGAAAGGCATGACCATCCACTCATACAGCCCATCCTTCGTTTTAAAGGCTGTTTTCCATTCATCTCCCGAGCGAATACGGATTTGATGATAACCACTCTTCAAATCTATTTTTGAAAAGATGGTAGCACCTGTCATCATGTCAAGCATATCATCCAATCTGGGGATTGGAAAACGATATTTTATCGTTATTTTATTGATAGCACGGCTATCCACACACATACGACATGTCCCATCTTTCTTCGGCGTTAACAGTGCAGGGACCGCGCAAGGGCTCAAACTTTCTCGTATGAACCCTCTGCTCAACAACTCTTCAACTTGCCTCTGTAATTCAGCATGTTCCATTGGGTTCATTCGATAGTGCGGCAAGTTGGGTAGAGTGGCTCCCGGAACTAGATCAATGGCATGTTGAATGTCCCGCATTGGTGGCAGTTCAACAGGAGGTCGTCAGGAAATACATCAGCAAACTTTGTGATAACAGGGGCCACTTCAGGAAGAATCGTTTCATGAGATTCTTTCGCTACTTCCCGAGCAAGCAAAACTATGACTTGTGCCCCACTACTCACTTCTTGTTCAATTTCTTTAGGGCTGATGAAGTTGAGCTTCTTCTCTTTGCTCGTGTCCACTGGCTTTTTCTCTTGTTTGGACCTGGGTTGACTCGGGACTAGTTTGATCCGTTGTCCTTCATAGTTGAAAGTATAAGTGTTGGACTTTCCCCACAAAGTCACGTCCATATCAAATAACCAAGGTCGACCAAGAATCACATGTCCTGCATCCATTGTTATTACATCGCACCAAATTTTATCCTTATAGGCGGCAAATTGCACAGATACAAGACATCGTTCATTCACCTCCATCGATGCTGTGTTAATCCAGGTAACTTTGTACGGACTAGGGTGAGGGACCGTCTTCAACCCTATCTTTGAAATCAAAACTAGAGGACACAGCATTTATACAGCTCCCGCTGTCGACAATGATTTTACAATTTTTCTCACCAATCTTTATCCATGTATGGAAGATTGAGGTTCTTCGCCAGTCAACCACGTCTTTAGGTTGAGCGAGGTTACATCGAACACAGCAACTTGCCTGATAGTACTAAGAAATTCCTCTTGTTCTAAATCATTCTCAGAATCACTGCTCGCATTTCCCACAAATACAACTTCCTTTTGAGATTCGTCCTGCACCTCATCTGATTGATCATCCAAAAAGATGGTCCTGGATTTGCTTGGGCAAAACTTTTCTACGTGCCCATATCCTTGACACTTATAACATTGGGTGCGGGGATTGGTTCGTGGCACGCCCTCAACTGGGCCTTTACCCTTGAGATCTCCTGTTGGGACCGAACTGTTAGGATTGGGTTTGAGCTGGGACTGTCCAGAGGTAGCTCTCGTGCTTTGGCTCTTGTACTCTGAACCTCGTTGATAGTAAGATCCTCGAGACGCATCTAAGTCTCGAACTATCTGGTAGGCGTGTTCTAAATCACTAACACCCCTTGCAAAGAGCTCCCTACGGAGATCATCGCAAAGGCCAGACCTGAACCTAGAGAGGGTGACTGTTGGGGATTCATCAACGAACTCTGCACCGGGTCAAGAACTCATCAAATTTCTCAATATATTCTGTAGCAGAGCGAGTCCCTTGTGTTAGCCTGCTCCACTTGTCTAAAAGTTGATCCTGAAAAGTAATAGGGAGATATTTCTGGCTTAACTTAGCCTTCATCTCATCCCAAATCCAGATCGGTTCTTGCCTCCTAAAGGCTATCAGTCTTTCAACATTAGACCAATATTGTCCCGCTTGTCCTACCAGTTTTATGGCAGCGAAACGGACTCGCCGCTCTTGGGACATCTCGTACCACTTGAAATAACGCTCTAGACTCATTACCCAATCAAGGTAATATTGTGGGTCTAAGCGGCCGTCAAAGTTCGATACGTCTACTTTGATGTTTTTCATGTACCGGTCATCCTCATCGTATCGATTATAATTCATGTTTATTCTGTCCTCTCGACGATTGTCCCGATTGTTAAGTTGACGCTCTTCATTACGAGAGCCATCATGACGTTTCAATTCCAGCCTGTCCATTCTCTGACCTAGAGTGTTCATTTGGGCCTTAATTTCCTCAAGAGTTTTTAGAATTTCAAGAGTCATGTAATCTGTTGGTGAGGTGATACCAGACGAAGAAGCATTGGGATCCATGTCTATATTGGGTTCAACTAGGTCGTATACTCTACCACTACGAGTACGCATGCACAGTTCCTTTTCTTCTTCTTCTTCTTTTTTTTTATTGTTATTATCTAAATGCTGAATATATGATGATGATTTTTTTTTTATATTAATGAATGCAATCTATTATTTCTATATGCCACTAACAACTCTAATGCAATTGTGCAGGATGATGAAGATGCGGAGGATCAGCAACTATTCAGGAAAGTAAAGCGCACAATAAGACGAATGAATCTGCTAGCTAGCTCAAGAGTGTAAAATAGAGACTATGTTGTAAAGAACTTGCAATTAGACCTCAATATTTTGTAAGATATTAATTCTATGCAATTGTTGAGATCTACGATGTATTTAGCAGTCCCTAAATTAATATCAAGATATCTCGCAAATAAGGACAAAGCAGATACACTCACTCACTGTTGTGGATGGCAGATAATCTAATGAAATTAGAATGACAGAGACAAAGTGGTATCAAAATTCGTTCGCAGGAAGTTATACCTGATCAGATTACCTGGATGCCTGATTTCCACCTAACCTTTGTTGAGATCTCCTTGATGCTGGATGTCAGTCGGGTGAGTTGGAGAGTCAATTGAATCAAATGGCTCTTGCTCCTGCTTAAATGTTCATTCACCAGCACGTTCAGGAGAAGGGTTTCGATCTGAAGGGCAACCCGAACAAGCTGATGGATCGGGCTTCGATCAGGAGAGCGACGCAGAGGAAGATCCCTGTGTCGATGAGGCAGAGGAAATGGACGGCGAAGAGGCGGGCTGATCTCTGTCGTCGGTGTCGGTGGAGGCTCAGGAGACCTCGCTGTCGATGAGGTTGGCAGCGTGGAGGCGAGTGCCCACGGAAGTGGTTCGGTTGGATGAAGTCGGCGAGATCTCTGTCGTCGAGATCTCTGAAGGTTTGATGGTGATCGGACGTTGATGGCGCAGATCTGGTCACCAATGGAGATATGTAGCTTGCCGGCGTCGACCGAGGTTTGATGAAGTGGATCTTGTGTTGAGATCGGCGGCGACAGCTGATCGTGGTCAAGGGCGGTTGCGTGGACAATGGCGGTGAGCGTCTGCAGATGGAGTTGGGGAGAGCTTGAGGCGATCTGATGACGAGGGCGAGATCGGGATCTCACAGGGTTCGTCGGAGGACGAGATCCGGTCGTGAGGATAGTCGATGACGGCAGATCACGTCGTCGAGGAAGATTGGCGTCGATGACGTTCTTGGCGTCGATGACGATCGGCGTCGATGACTTCGTCGATGGAAAGGGAGGTAGTGGTGGCGGCGCGAGATCTGGCGCACGTCGTGAGGCGAGCGCGAGACGACGAGATCTGGCGTCGACTGGGCGTCGATGAAGACGGGCGTCGTGATTTGGTCGTCGATCTGGGCGAGTGCTCGCAAGGTGGAGCTTGTGGGTTTTTTTTGTTGGGCTGAGCAGCAGTGAGAGGGGAAGAAGAGATCCCTTCTTTGCGTTTCTTTCTTCTTTTTTTTTTTAAGGCGGCGGCGGCACTGATTGGGGAAAGGAGAAGGGGAGAGAAAAGTAGGGTTTATTTAATATTTGGTGGGGAAAATTTGTTGTGTTGTGTTTGGAAAAAAATCAGGAATTTAAGCTCTGATACCAAAATGACGGGGAATCAGACGGATTTTCTCCCTAGGGTTTCTCACCCTAAGCACACAGGCTGCAAAGCTTAAAAGCAATTTTCATTCATTCCAAAAACTATCAATAACAATACCAGTCTTGGCCTTAAATAGGCCTACATCAACAGAAGTATCCCATTACAACCGATATGGGACTAAAAGAAAAAATGCCAAAAAATAAAAATTACAATAAAAGGGAATAAAAGCTAAATTGACTTTCCCAGCCCTAATCGAATCAAACTGAAAGTGTGCGACGACGCCTCCTGGTGTAGAATCGCAATCCTGGAGAGATATCCCCATCATGTATTCTCTAGAATTATCACCTCTCCGAGGATTTTAACAACCAGTACAAGGACCCTCTCCTACCAGTACTCGGAGCCACTCAAGGCTCAGACACGCACCCTTCGGAGCTCGCTACTACAGCAGGATAGCACGATCCCTGTGATTCATGGATCCGACTATACTCCAGATCATTTTCACGTTCTAAACGATGTAACGCTCCTATATCAATGCGGGCAGCTATGAATAGTGACGGATATCTCTACATGACAATCTTACAATCAAGCAGCGCCATCTGGGTAGTTACAAGGAGATCAAAACGTGTGGATCGTGCAGTTATGGGACTCTGAGATATCCGCACCCACGAAGACAAATCAGGCTGGTATAGATACTCCTCCATCGAGAAGGGGGACGACTATGTACCCAAAACTCTAAAGGATTGGTGAAACAACGCCGGGGGGAGGGGTGTTGTGCAAGTGATGCAAGTAACTTGTTTGATTAGTATAATAAAGATACTCAAAAGTTAGAAGGATTGCTCTGTGAAGTAAGAAAAAAGGAGGTACCGTTGTGTGGGTGTGTGGTTGGGGGGGGGGGGGGGATGCATGACATGCAACTCTCAAATCAAGGATGAAGGAAGCTAATTTTTTGTGTTGAGTACTTGATACTGCATGTTTATGGCAAGGTTTGAAATATCACCCGCTACCAATACGTATGGGCTATACAATATTATTATACGACACTTGCCCCGGGCGATAATTAATATCTCTTTATGTTTTATTCTATATACTTTCATGTAGGTTGATGATTAAGAGACTGGTGTTTGCCATAGTTGAATGCTTGCCGGCAATAAAATCTGAACATCTCTTTATGTGCCTTTCATGTAGGTCAAAGATGTGTGCTTAAAATGGACCATCATTGTGTATGGGTTGTCAATTGTGTTGGCGCGCACAACTACAAAATTTTCATTGTTTTCCTGGTATTTTCACAACTCATCAATTGTAATGCTTTCAGTTACATTGGCTGAAAATGCAGTCATCTTCCGCTGTTGATTTTGCATCTGTCTATATTCTGTTTGACAACTATTAGAACAAATGTACAAATGACATTTCTGTGAAAACTACATGTAATCCAGCTAAACTAAAACTTCATGTAATCCGGTTAAACTGAAACAACCTATATGAGGGATAATGGGGGGCTAAAGGTATTTAGGTGTAGTTCTGGAAATGCATTCATAAAATAATGTACATTTTGGAGTTTTGAGTAGTGAAAGGAACTTTAAGGTAGTATCCTGTGTTGCATGGACACGACAATATTGGAATGGACACGTGAAAAATTCTTAAAAATATATACGACATGTGTGTCGGACACGCGTGTCGGACATTTTTCGGACACGATACAGCTCCATGATAAGAGTGTTCGTGCTACATAGGTAGAGTAGCAAACCCACCGAGGTTCAAATATAGCTAAGGCACACAATTTAAGAGGATTAATTAGAAAATTTTCCAGTCACAAATAGTGACAGGTTGAGCCCAACAAAATAGGTCGCTAAACCTGCGAGGGAGAGTGTTAGAAATATAGAACGATATAGTTCCCTCAATTCTCATCATAACTTCGGATTTTAGTGTAGTGGTAGAGACTTTAAGAACTATATTTTTGCATGCAAGGCCTACACTTTGCATGAGTTTTTATACGATCTAGGCCTTTTCTTGGCTTACTGGGAATCTCACTGTAGAGGTAAATTCCTTGGGGGAATTTATCTGCGGGAAAGTAGAGCAATGCAAATACCAGGGAATTTCTGTAAAAAACTCGCAGAGGGAAAAAAATCACGGTGAAAAGAGAGATTCCACTAAATCAAATAGATTACAAAGAGTTCTGAGCACTCTATTACAGATTTAATTTCCTAGAGTTCCTCCCTCTGCAAAAGAGAAAGAGACTAGCTTTTATAGCTGAGGGACAGCGATCTGCCCACAATCGTAATTGCTTGTAACGTCCCAGTTGTAATTGGTTTGAGTGACTCGTGATTGTCGGTATCGTGCTGGCTGGCGAGGATTGAGGTCCAAATCCGTATTCATACCCTCAATGTGCCTAGTGGTTGTAACCGCTTTGGTAGCTAGGTGGTCGGGTGGGATCTGTTGGATAAGACCAAGTCTGTGATCCCATGATCTGTGAGACTTGCCAGGTGTCGCAATCTCACAAGGGGTCAAAATTTTGACCACTACACTCACTAAACAATTGTTGTTTACATTTTATTGCTCAGTTGTACAATTTTCTTGAGACAGTTTTGGATACTCTTTCATTGCTTCCACATTTTATCAGATTCTTTGGAGATGCAAAAAGTGATTCTAGTTCTGCTGGCAATCTTGCTGTCACATTCTTAGCATTTGGTAAGTTCTTTCCTTGAGAGTGTTGTTCTATTTTTTATGCAAATAATATAGTTAATTATTCTAAGTGTGCGTTCATTTGAAATCAGTCCTCAATGTGGCTTTCACACTAGGCTTAATCTCTGTTTCATGATCATGGACCTATCTCTTTTATTCAGTAATGCAACTTCGATAGAGAGGTAATATCATTTCGGTTCTTATCATTCACATCATTGAACTTTTTTGAGAACATGCTTATTTATTCCCCCTTTCTTCCTGCCTGTCTCTTGTATGTTTACATTGGAAACATAATGCAGAGCTCCTGATATATGTTGTAACAACTTCAGGTTCATGAAAAGGAGGAGGGAGTCATATGGAAATATGACCTGGGAAAAAGGAAGAATTTTGAACAGGTTAAATCATGCGGCCCAGAATTTTAATACTTTGAAAAATCTAATTTGCAATTTGCATTAATAAATCCTGCTTTTATTCATCTGTCACAGGTTTTTGGGACAAAATGTTGCTGTGGTTTCTACATTGATCTCCAACGAGGATTTTGAAAACATTCCAGGATTGAAAGGCTTTGGAATTTCCAATCCGATCTGATGCAGAGGCATAATGTTGCTAAGGTCTGTCCATGTTATATATGTACCCATATTATCCTTGCAATGAAATTCATTTGTTATATGTGTACCATATTATCCTTGCAATGAAATTCATGTGTTGATGTAAATCTATTCTGATAGTTAAAAGTTAGTTTGGATAGTTAAAATCGAGGTCCTATTAATGTCCATCTCATATCTGTACCATCTATACTCTATAATCGTTGCAGTGACATTCTTTCACTAGGGTAGTAGTAGATGTGAATTGTTTTGATTGTTAGAAGTTATGGTTAAATTTGAGGTTTTAAGCAGACTACACCATTAAAGAGAAGGAAAAGAAAAAGAATACAAAAAAAAAATGAAGTTGGTTTAGCAATGCTCTTTTCTGTAAGGACAAAAGAAATGTAGGCATCTTTTATTCATCAACAAAGAATTTCACTGTGTGAATTCCTTACATCAACAGGCAAAACCTTAATCATATCCAATGATACATCTTTTGGCACAACCCACATTACAGTGAAGAGTGTTACGACAAGGAGAAATTTGAAGAAGTATGAATATCATAAGATTATGTAAAAAAACTAGTACTAATGTATTTGGTCACAACTAAGACCAAATTTCACAAACTCACAAAATATCTCAGGAAAACTTTTCAAGACGCCACAACAAGCTCTAAAGATTCTCACAGAAAATCATACATAATTGACAATAATATCTTGTATTTATACTAGTCACCACCAAGATCAAGGACTCCTACTCCCAAGCAAATAGATGCTCATTGATCCTAAAGGAACTCAGCCTTCTGTTCAACCTAGAACTCTCATAAAAGAAAACATAAAAAAGAACTCAAGTTGGATTCTGACTCAAGTTTGATTTCGAGTCAAATCCAGCAAAGAGGTCGTTCAACAAAAAGATCATTCTCCTTGGTTCTGCATGTATAGGATCTGTATCTGATCTCATGAAGCCTATGGAGCAATAGTTAGAATAATTGTTGCCAGGAGATCTTTTCTGTGAGTGTCACTGTTCTTGGTAATTAGTTTTCATGCGGCCCATTGAATGTTGTTATGAAATTAGGTTTATCTACTGAGTGAGCTTGAAGGGATCAGACATACATAGAGAACCCATTACGAGAGCTGATAATCACTGGGCTATCGAGGCAGTTAAAATTGACGATAGATGTTTTTGTGACAGTTTTCACTTTAGTATATTACAGAGGATTGCAATATCAGTGAACTGGAGGTTCCATATCTGAACTCTCCTTATCAGTATCGAAATCGTCAGCCTCTTTCATCACACGAGTTAAGTGATATATACACTATTGTCTTAACTTCGAAAAGCACTAGCATTGGCCCCATACACAACTAAAGAGCTTGTCAATGGACTGAATAATAAATCGTTTTGTTGTTGTCTACAGCTTTTAGACAGTACAATCTAGGCTGTTTTGTTTGTCAATGTGACAGAATTCTTAGGTTTTGTTGGGTTCAAAATTCTGGAAGCAGAATAATACTAGATTCTTGAGCACATGCAAATGCACATGAAATTGAAACGAAGACACGTAAATTTTCAAGTTTTAATGCAATCTGTAGGGTGTACAAGGAAAATGTATTGCAGTGGGCTAGGAAAATGAAGCAGGGCTGAGATGGTGAGGATCACACTTTTTTCAGTTATTTTTAGATGACACACAACAATCGTCTTCTTCTTCGAATGTAGAATAGCGTAGATGTACGTATGCATATTCTTGCTCCAAGACACTGAATTCGATCGAAAATGTAGGGATACTTTTCTAAAATTTTAAGATTGCTGAAATTGCAGTCACACTATAAATTCTTCCATTTTAAATGACTGTTGGTCCTAAATCAGCCTCCTTAAAATTTCAAACTACATAAAGTCTCCAAAACACAAACTCACAAGAACGAACATCAAATGAAAAAGTACAGACAAGAGTCATAGACCATCATCACCACCATCAGAACCATTTGATCAGTGCAGAGATCAGACATTTGCACCAGATACACTGACACTTAGATTCACGCGATTCTTCGCCCATCTGGGCTCAGGAGCACCCCCTTCTTGCACTCCCCTGTCGGAAAAAGCACCACCGCGATCTTCCTCGTCTCTTCCTCCGACAATTTTGGCTTTCTGGGAGCCTTCCTGCATTCCAACTTCGGTAATGTGCTTCTCGGGCTCTCATCCATCATCCCACTGTACAACTCATCAGAAACACAAAGATTCAAACATAGTTCTTGTTCGAGGGAGAAACGAGTGAATGAGTGATACCTAGAGAAAGCTGTCCTCTTGGTCGGTGCCGGGGTGGAGAAGTCGAAATGCAAACGGCGAGCAGCCAGAACCTGAACAATGAGAAAACGTCATAAACTCGAAATTTTTCAGAGAAGGCTTTTCAGTTCTGATGGAGGGTTGAACTCACTGCATTGTGGAAGGATTTCGAGATGAGGGGCAATCTCTCGAGTTCGCCATGGTTGAGTTTGCAGAGGATTTGGACCTTGAGCAGAGAAGCAGTGTTCGTGTTTCGAGTTCAAAGTGAAGTTAGATTGAGAGAGAGAGAGAGAGAGAGAGAGAGAGAGAGAGAGAGAGAGAGAGAGAGAGAGAGAGAGAGAGAGAGGATGAACTCACCAGTGTGTCCAAAGGGAGAGAATCAATGGAAGCGTGCATGAGGAAGAACGAAGAAAGGAATTGAATTCATTCCGTGATCTGTTGATTATTCATTGATAGCATTCAGAACTACTTGTAACCATTTCAATTCTATCTTATTTATCAAGGGGAAAGAGAGGAGAAAATATTGAATTCAGAATTCAGAATTCAGAATGAAAAAGAAAAAAAAAAAATTTTTGAGAAGAAGCGAATGATGATTTCTAGCCTTTCAGTCAGTTACTGAACGTACGTGGGTAGTTTTTATCAGTTGTAATTTCAATTCAATACGTGTTACTGTAATTTACACAACAAATAAATTGTATTTTCATTTCAAAATTTTATTTAGATCTCACTTCACGCAACAACCTTACCAAAATCTGAATGAGGTTGTGTATAGGGTTATTCACATGTGCTGAAAAAACGACCAGAAAAATCACTACATAACAATAATAAACGTCCCCCGCACGTGTTCATCCGGCTAGACCTTGAGTTGTTAGAACATTCAGCGGGTCGAATCTTACCATCCCCGCGGACATATTTTAGATATATTTAATTCCGACCACGGTGGTCACTGGTCAGGCCCTTCGCTACTTCAAATTAATAAAACTATCCAAATTGCTTTCAACGAATAATGCAACAAGGCTGCTTGACAACATTATTTCTAGAATGAGAGACATCACAATGTTCTACAATATTATTCCAACTTTTTTTTCCCCACAAGTATGAGTGCTTATTTCTGCCTTTATAAATATCTATTGACTCAAATAACGAAAGAGGAAAAATCTGTCCATGTCCTCTTTTTTTTTTCAAAAGACATTTTTTGACCCAACTTCTCAAAAAAAAATTCTGTTTTAAATATTATCTCAAGTTTTAGGACAATTACATAATTAATAATTATTTGATACTATATTTTTTTTCAACATAAATTGTAGAAAGTCACCTTCACTTTAAGAGTTTCAAGCAAACTTTTTTCTACTTTATTAGATTCCGTTAATAACTCTTTTGCTTTAATAGATTTTGTAGATGACTTTCTCTCTCTATTATAATTTCACATATAACATATTAAACTGAGGGAGAGACTTTATAATATAATATGCAAAAAAATTGAATGATTCACACCGTTCATCTTAATTTATATCTTCTAAAATATTCTACAAAGAAAAATTATGTCACCTAAAGTCCAAGTTCTCATAATTGAGCAGTTGTAAAATGAATAATTTTCAATTATTAGAAAATCGTTCATTTTGTCACCACTCAAAGCATGAGTACATGATCTTCTAAATACATGATTTTTTTTTCCCAATCAAATCAAAGTTAATAAATAAACTAAAGTAGTCAATTTAAGCCAACGGGTTAGGATCTACGCTAGTTAAGGAAGCTTCCATGCATTTGTGTGGTGATTTCTCTCTGTACTTCATAATTACAAAGAATTTAGACAATTCATTCTATTTATTTGATCTATATGTTTCACTAGGGGCTGTTTGGTTGCAAGGAAGTGGACGGAAGTAAGAAAATAGGGAAGTATAATTGCTCACTTCCTTATCGGGCCTGTTTGGTTAAGGGTAGAAGTGAGGAAATGAGGAATTGAGGAATTAGTAATAATTCCCTTTGGAACTTGGGAATTGGTTAGTAAGTTTTCCGGTGTTTAGATGTTGTTGGGAAGTGTAGTTTGGAAAATATTTTGTCTTTTCCAGTGTTTGGATGGTAATGTGAAAGTGGCAGTAGAAAAGTTGACCGTAAAATAATATTAAAATAAAAATTAATTAAGAAAAATAAAAAATAGACTGTAATTAGAATGCAAGTGAGATTTACATAGTCAAAAAATTAACCGTTTTGTGCTACAATTTATTACAAATGAAATTTACATGACCACAAAATTAACTGTACCACTCTGGAAGTGAGGAAATGGTTGTGTAAAAGAGAAAAGATAAAAGGAAAAGTGGTTTTCTTATTTTCCTTTTCCGGTGTTTGGATAGATAGGGAAGTGAGCAATTATACTTCCCTATTTCCTTACTTCCGCCCACTTCCTTACAACCAAACAGCCCCGATATCCAAACACTAGAAAAGGAAAATAAGAAAACCCTTTTTCCTTTTCTCTTTTCTCTTTTACACAATCATTTCCTCACTTTTACAGTGCTACAGTTAATTTTGTGGTCATGTAAATCTCATTTGTAATAAGTTGTAACACAATACAGTTAATTTTTTGATCATGTAAATCTCGCTTGCATTCTAATTACAGTCCATTTTTTATTTTTCTTAATTAATTTTATTTTTATATTATTTTACGGTCAACTCTGTGGTCAACTTTTCCACTTTCACTTTCACATTACCATCCAAACACCAGAAAAGACAAAATATTTTTTAAACCACACTTCCCAACAACATCCAAACACCGGAAAACTTACTAACCAATTCTCAAGTTCCAAAGGAAATTATTACCACTTCCTCAATTTCTCACTTCCTCACTTTCACCCTTAACCAAGCAGGATGGGTGCACGTAGCTCCACGTGATGATTGATTTGGCAACGAGTCAAGTTGGGATCTAAACAAGGGGTGAGCATTGGGCACTTGATGTCCAAATCAAAGATAAGAGACAAAAAGGAAGTCTAAGCAATTGTTAGTAATAAAAAAAAAATTAATTGCAAGTATACCTCATGTACTGTAGACACTTAAGCAGATACACCTCCTCAACTTTTTTATCAGCAGACAGACCTCATATTTACCCCATGTCATATTTTTTTAATTCAAATTGCGTTAATTTCATGTAGGGAGAGGGAAGCAATTAATATAAATGAGTAATATTGCTAAAGGGTAGTTAGGGAATTAAAAAAAATATGAAATTAACTCAATTTGAATTAAAAAGAATAAAAGCATGATCTGCCTGCTAATAAAAGAGTTGAGGGGATGTATCTGCTCCAATGTCTATAGTAAAAGGGATATTTACAATTAATCCTAAAAAAAATTAATTGTATGAGAATCTTTTTCTTTTTTTTTCTTTTTTCGGGAATAAATTTGGTTTCGTGCAGGCGGGATCTGATTTCCAAACTTAAACTACAAAAAACTTTACCATTATACGACAGTAACACTCATCCTCTAAAACTAAAAACGTATTGCTCTAGCTCTACCCAACGAGAGTTGGGTTCGGTCAAAATCAAATTGTACACGAGAGGGTAAATAGGCGAAAACGTGTGTAATCGATACGAGTTGTGATCTTATATTATTCTCTTGAGTCCAGTTATACTCTACAAGGTAGAGATCAAAAAGCATTTCTCATTGACAACCCTGCATTATCACAAAGAATACAGGATATCCACTGCTGCCTCAGATGTAGTTGCAACGTCTTTGTATATGTATGTTCTCATTTTTGAGTTAGTTAAACTAGACAAAAGATTTTCATGGTTAAGATCAGCTCAAATCTTTGTGATAATGCATTCAGAAACACGTGCATGGACTGTAAGCCAGCCGCCATCATAATGCAACCATCAACAGCAATCAGTGTGCCGAAGAAACAACATGACCTTTTTCTCTCATGAATACAAGATGAGACCGTACTAAATCTTCGAACTTTACGTATAGTAGAACATCGCCTAGCCTGACGCAAGGACAGAGCTGTCGAGTGACGGTTGGTCGAGGGGATCGGGCGGTGATGGGTGGGGATAGATTGGGGAGGGCCATTGAAAGACGAGTCCGCAGGGTACGATGAAGCTCTAACAGTCGCCTGGCGGACCCACAAGATGACTGACGTAATTAGCGTAATAGTCTATTCAAAGTCAATGTTATTACCTCCTACCATGAGGAAAATGATTCTTTCCTTGACCTTAACGAGGACTCTCTCATCTGTGGTCTACTCTCTTTATTAAAGGGTGTGAGGCACTGCTTTTCGTCCACATGTGTAACACAGTTCATTTTCTCTCATCACATAAGTGAATCATCACGCAGGTGTGTAGGGAGAGAGGAGATAAAACTTGATGGTAGAGTTTTTTAACTCATCGGAAGAGATGGTGTAGAGACCGGAGTTCAAAAGGAGCGAGAATGAAGTCCGCAGCGTGCCAATACAGAGGCCAGCCAACCATCCGGTCGACTGGCATGCACAACGTGCACAGGCAAGAAACGGTCGACCGGTACGATCGATTGACTGGCATGCATCAAGTTTCTGCTGGAGATGGTCGACCGATCGGTCGACCGAAGGAAGGAGTCAGTTGACTGGCTCGGTCGACCGACAGGCGAATCTGCTTTTCCTGTTAGGATTCAGACTTCGTTTCTGAAAAGGAGTCGAACCTAATTGTGGTTTCCTAAAACTCTGAGATTCTCTGGCTATAAATAAAGGGGTAGAGCCCCATAGATTGTAACCTATAATTTATTATTGAATTAATAAAATCTTTCTCTCCCTTGCCCCGAAAATGTAGGCAAATTGTCGAACCTCGTTAAATATTGTGTTTGGCTTTCTGTCTTATTTGTTTGTTCCTATCTTTTGGGTACTGCTGTAGTACATCTCTCTCTATTGATTGGGGTTTCTCATTGGTTGTTGCGTCGCGCGTACAACAAGTGGTACAGAACATTCCAGGTTCTTCGTAGGATCGTGTGTCGATTCTAAGAGCATTAGTGGTTGTTTGGCGGTGTGTCAATCTCAGAACAACGTTTGAATTATTGCTAAAGGAATCAAATTTGGTAGAGTAGATCATTTCGGAAACTCTTCTAGGGTTTCACTTTGAGGTAAAGACTCTATTTTTATCTAATATTTTGATCTAACTCCGTTTGTTTCCGCATTGTTTTAAGGAACCTATTGAGAAGATGGCTGGAGGTAGTACATCTACGGTGAAAATCGTGAATCCACATCCATTGAAGATTGATGTGGTGAAGTTTTGATAGCAAGAATAATTTTGGGATATGGAGATGTGAGGTGATTGATGCATTGACGACGTCAAACCTCGAAGACACTCAACGGTTAGAGAAAAAGCCCAAGGCTACTTCTGAAGAAGATTGGGATAAGATGAATCGAACGGCGTATGTGGTTTGATAAGGTCTTATTTGACATAAGACATCAAGTATCATGTGTTACTTGAAATATCTGCAAGGCAGTTGTGGGAGTCCTGGAGAAGAAATATCTGACAAAAACATCGAGTCGTGTTTGCAATTGAAGAGGAGGCTTCATCGCTTTCAGATGAAGAGAGGACTCTCCATTAATGAACACATGAATAACACATACTTAGTTAATGTGGATGTGAAGATCAAAAAAGAGGATAAGGCGATGATTCTACTAAATTCTCTTCCTGACGAAGAGTATGAGACCTTCACTCTAACTTTGATCAATGATAGACAAACACTTAACTACAGTGATGTGTCGACTACTCTTATATATTATGAAGTAAGAGGCAGGACAAATTGTCTTCTTCTGAGGGTACATCAACAGAGGCGTTGGCGATATGAGACAGGAGTTTCAATCGAAAGGGAAAAGGTGATCATGGGAGATCAAAGTCCAGGCCAGCTTTCAGAGATCTGAAGAAGAACTAGTACGCCTTCTGCAAAGAGTTAGGGCACTGGAAGATTGATTGTTCAAAGGTCAAAGGTAAGAAAAAGGAGTCAAAGAGTGAGGCAAATCTTGCACAGGTGATCAGTACTCACGCCAGTACTTCACAGGCAGGTGGATCAGACTCAAACTCTTCGGTATTCTCTTTTTTTGTTACTACTCCTATTGTTGGTTACTCAGGAGACTCTGAGTGGATTTTAAATGCTGGAACTACCTATCATGTATGCCCAAACAGGGATTGATTTTGTAGCTTTGAGAAGCTAGATGGATGTTCTATTGTATAGGTGATGATCGCCCATTTAACATGGAAGGAATAGGTACAATTCAAATTAAGATGTTTGATGGGATAGTACGAGAATTGAAGAAAGTGAGGTATGTACTTCAACTTAAAGAAATCTTATCTCAGTTGGTGCTTTAGAAACAATGAGTCTTGATGTATCTATAAGAGATGGTATTCTCAAAATGACTAAAGGCTCAATGGTGGTGTTGAAAGGCGTCCGTCGAAATAATCTCTACTACTTGAAGGATAGTATAGTTACGCCGCGTGCGATTACTGTACGTTATCGTGGCTTCGCTGCGAGTGGTAACTATACCGGGCGTGATAGCATTTAGCGCTGTGCGTTAGCCTCGTTCCAGCTTGTCTAGCTCCGCTTGATTGTTCGCTTGTTTGCTCGTTAATCTTATTCCTATCTCACTCAGCCTCCGGGCTTCACTACTCCATGGTAGCCTAGATATTCTCACGTTTATATGCCTGCTCGTGTGGTACTAACATCTCGTGCAGGTACCTTTGTACCGACTCCGATTTTCTGCCCACTCTCGGGCTAGCTACCCAATTGATTTTAGCCTGGACCCTTATGGGTTTCGTGGTAGCTACCGAAAGTGCACTTAGACCCCGAGCGTACTTTGGCCTCCAGACTTTGGCCCACTTTCTCGAAACAGAAGTGTGCATAGACCGTCAGGTATCTAAGCTACGCCTGGTAGGCATGCTTAGCGCTCAATGCTTTACCACTAAATTCGTCTGGGCGAGATGCTGCCAGATTTTCTACTCACACTTTAAGCCGAGTCGTCCCGGTAACCTCGCCAAATGCTTTGGTGACTAAACATTGTTCGTTGTCCGTGCCTCCAGCTTACTCAGCTCCGCTTGATTGTACTCAACTATCGCTATATCACTTGCTATGTACATACTTGATATGTTAATACTTGGCATTCTACCACCTGACATCTACATGCTATCATCTTGACACCTGGCATTTGCATACCATCACTTGTCGTATTATTACTGACATCTACATGCTATTACCTGACACCTGTCTATATCACTTAACAAATGATGTGTTATCACCTGACATGCTACTACTTGATACCTGCTCCTGTTATGTTATCACTTATCACCTACCCTGTTATGATATGACTTATCACCTGCCATCAATCATGTTAACACCTGACAAAAAGAGGAAAAAGAACACCTAAAATTTTTTTTGAGAAGAATAAAATGAACAAATTTGTTCAGACTATAGGGGTCCAAACTTTTTTCAGATAACATGATATAAACTTTGAGCAATAGAATACTACTGAATTACATAAGATAGAATACACGATTCTTTACTGTAAATTTTAAGCCAAACATCTGGTGCATACATTTTATTGAGACTTCGTTGATCGAACTAGCTGCGATGAAATTAAAAAAATAATTTAATTTAATAAACTATATAGGGAAACTTATTTTTTGATTATTTACTATATTCCCATGACATTATTTGTTTGTCCATAGCTGTCAATGTGGCAATTTTTTTATAGTATAGATGCTGAGAAATATTTTAGTGCTTGTGTTGGTGGAGAAGAAGTATATATTTAAAGAATAAAAATAAAGCTGGATTAATTAGGAATAGGATTTGGGTGGGCGTATTCAACAATTATTGGTATGTTTAGGAATAGTATTTCAATTAGTTGTTATATTAGCCTTAATCAATATCTGTTTTAGTCTTTTGATTTAAGGTTAAAATTGTCTAACAACTTTATTCTTAAAAAGCAGATGTCTTAAGTAATTTTGCGTGTGTGAATACCCGCACTCGCTCTACAGATGCGTTATTTGTCCTGATTGAAAGCAAGCTACCCACTTCAACTAGAGGCAGCTGCCTAGGTCCTAAATAATGCATGTATTTTTGTGAGGAACATAAGACGTAGCCGGACTTGAACCTAAGATTTTTTCACAATCCACTCCCACCTTTTAACTATGGGCCAGTGCTCACTGGCTTTGAATAGTGCATATTAAATTGTAGCATTAGTGAAAATGGGTTAGGTCACCGGCAAGACCCCTCCCTTATAAAGGGAATGTTCCCGGTTCAATTCTCGCTGTAATCAAATTGAGAGTCGAGTTTAGATATATTTAATGTAAGGTGCGTGAATCTTCACTTTTCAAAAATAAAGTTTCTAACCCACCTCTTTAAAGATGAAGAGATGTTTATTCAAAAGAAAATTTGCACAATTTTCTTATATTTTATTATATGTAAATAACTCAGGTAATAATAAATACTAAGATGATTAATGGGTCAAAAAAGAGTTTATGAAAAACTAGTTGTTAAATATACTCAAAATACATAAAACATCAAGCTTATTTGCATCAAGCCCGAGTCGAGCAGTCTTAGTTTGAGTTAGGCTCATTTAAAACAAATCCGAGCAAATCAAGCAAGCTAAAAAATAAGCCAAATGATGAACTGTTCGCAAGCCGCGAGCTCGTTTCGCTGACCCAGCTACACAACAAACAATATAAACATCTATCCCATTCATTCGTGTTTCACTCGTGTGATACTGCTACTGTTATTCTTATGCTCTCTCACCTAAAAATTTCCTTACCCTCCAGCCGCCTCCATAGACTTTGCTATTCACAGCACTTGACTTCTTGATGCAGCAGACTCTACCGCTACAAATGACGTGGTAGAATGCCTAAAATTTCTGTCTGTGAACTCTCTCTGTTACTGGGTCTGTCTCTGTCTCTCTCTCCTCAATGGAGCTGGGCCGCGACAAACCGCCCGGCCGCCGCGTCATGAAAAGGGAGACTGCGGCCGCCGGGGTGGCGTGCCTCGTCCTGCTCAGCGCCGCCGGTGGTGCCCTCATCGTGTGGTGGGCCGTCTCTTTTCACCGGGGCAACAATCAGCTGTGGATGGTGCCCACTGGTCTGGTACTGCTGGGCACGCCGATCGTCGCGTGGATCTCGGTTTTCGCGTCTGACGCGTGCCGGCGGTCGGAGATTCTACTGACGGCCAACAACGGGGATGGAAACAGGTGATCAGAGTGATATATAAACTTTTTTTTATTTCTACTTTTTAGCGCTGAGGATTCAAATTTCAAGAGTGACTCTGAGCAGCAAAAAGATTGATAGGAAGCTTCTCCGTGCACGTCTTTCTTTTTTTCCCCTTTTTCTTTTGCAATTATGTGAAATTTTGTCATGAATTTGTGTTTTTTATTTAAAGGTAAAGTATCTTGATCCTTATTTGTTTTCTGATCAACTTGTTGATGCCTTTATCTCTCTGTGATTGATTAATTACTATACAATTGCAATGTGACTTACAAAATTGTTTGTATGCGTTGCTTTCGCCACCTACTTGCTTTTTCTCAGGGGGGCACTGGAACTGGTGACATGAGCAGATGCCGAGAAGGGGGGAAAAATGTGCATGTGTGCATAAGTTTATTGAATGATTGATGGAATATTTATTAGAAATGATACTTTCTTTTTTGTCTCACTGCATGAAATTGGTTGTCAGTCTTATAGATTTTGTTGTGCGCAGATCAACAACCACTTAGAGGAACCCTTAAACCACAGATGCAATATAGAAGTACTACCAACAGCAAAGAACAATTGAACAATGAGAAGAACACAAACACAAGATTTAACGAGGTTCGGCCAATTTCGCCTACGTTCTCGGGGTAAGGAAGAGAGATTTCTTTATTGATTTGATAATCAATACAAATTGCAAGCAATACATATGAAGAGGACTCTGCCTCTCTTATATACCCAAGGAAACCCTAGGAGAGTCAGATTCCTTATTGGGCTAGTTTTCAATTCAGAAAACTTCCCGAATCAGCCCGAATACGCCTGTCGGTCGACCGATCGGTCGACCGACCCAAGCACCGGTCGACCGTGCCTAACCGAGAGTTAGGCAATGTCAGTCGGTCGACCGCTCTCCTTCTGCGGTCGACCGGGCGGTCGACCGCAACAGCCTGTGCACGTTGGTGCACACCGGTCGACCGGCCCGGTCGACCGGTCCTACTGCTACTGCTGCTGTTGCTGATTCTTCGTTGCTTCCTTATCGTCGTCGACTTCCTCGACTTCCTCGTGACTTACTCTCTCTTCCTACAATTCTCCACCTCGGTGAAGATTTCTCAAATCTGAGCCGAACTGAAACATAGGATCAGTCGACTCAAAAGTGGCTGCACCAGTGTGGTTGCCTACGTACCCTGCCCAAGGGATCAAGCCATCCGTAGTTCATCCAAAGGAGCTTCAACAAGCTCATGCAACATGAAGGATATGGAGCAAATTTTTACAATGTGCAAACTTTACTCCTGACACCACCTTGGTAAGCATGTCGGCGGGATTCTCTGTTGTGAGAATCTTCAGCAACTCAATATCACCCTCATCGAGAATCTCCCTAACAAAATGGAACCTGACATCGATGTGCTTCGTCCGTGCATGATACACCTGGTTCTTGGCTAAATAAATAGCACTCATACTGTCACAGTTGATCTTCAGTAGATCCTGATCAATCCTCAAGTCATCAAGCAGGCCTTGAAGCCGAATTGCCTCCTTCATAGCCTCCGTCATGGCCATGTATTCGGCCTCTGTAGTAGACAATGTAACGGTAGACTGTAGAATAGAGCGCCAACTAACCGGTGCTTGAGATAATGTAAAGACATACCCCATTGTGGATCGGCATTTGTCGAGGTCACCAGCATAATCGAAATCAACATACCCGATACAATCCTGCTTCCCTGTGGAATCCTTCTCGAATATCAGACCAACACCTATGGTACCTTTAATGTACCGCAGAATCTACTTCACTGCCTCCCAATGACCCTGTCCCGGATCATGCATATACCTACTGACCATAGAGACAGCTTGTGACAGATCTGGTCGTGTACACACCATAGCATACATAAGACTACCAACTGCGCTAGCATATGGGACGTGAGTCATGTACTCACGTTCTTCAACAGTCTTTGGAGATATAGTAGCAGATAACTTGAAATGAGGAGCCAGTGGTGTACTTACAAATTTCGTATCCTTGCGGATGTTGAACCTCTGAAGTACCTTTTGCAAATACCCCTTCTCTGTCAAGCTCACCTTGCCACTCCTTCGGTCTCGTGTGATTTCCATGCCTAGCACCTTCTTTGCTTCACCAAGATCCTTCATCTCAAACTCAGAAGATAAGTCCTTTTTCAGTGTATCAATTGCAGTTCTAGACTTTGAAGCAATAAACATATCATCTACATACAATAGTAAATAGATATATTCTCCTATCGGTAGCTTGTTATAATACACACATGGGTCATAGTGGCTACGTGTGTACCTCTTTCCTCTGATGAAGCTGTCGAACCGCTTGTACCACTGTCTAGGAGACCGTTTTAACCCATACAGCTATTTCTTCAGCTTGCACACCATATCTTCTTTCCCTGCAGTCTTGAACCCTGTCGACTGAGACATGTAGATCTCTTCATCCAGATCTCCATGGAGAAAGGCGGTCTTTACATCGAGTTGATCAAGATCCAACTCGTACTGTGACACCAGAGCCAATAAGATGCGAATTGACGAATGCTTTACAATAGGAGAAAATACCTCATTGTAATCAATTTCTTCTCTTTGTGCATAACCTTTTGCTACCAATCTGACCTTGTAACCACCATATCTTCTTTAAGAGATCTCTACTTCTTTGCGTACACCCACTTACAGTCTATCGCCTTCTTTCTTTTGGGTAACCTTGTGAGTTCCCAAGTGTCGTTCTTGTAAAGAGACTTCATCTCTTCTTCCATGGCGGCTTTTCACATCTTCGACTCTGAACTGATTTCAGCTTCTCTGTAGGTGGACGGAATAGCTTCCTCAACTATCGGAAGTGCATAAGCAACGACCATATCTGCAGTGAGCCAACCTGATTTCCGTGTGTTTCTCCTTGGTCTTCTAACTGCAGTAGAATCAGGAACATCACCCATGATCTGTTCTTGATCCTCTTCATCATCAGCATCTGCCTCATCTGCTTGACCATTACCTCGTGTCACCCTAGGTATGATCCTCACCGATGCTGAACTTTCTAGAGATAGTGGATTAGCATCATTCTCCACCTGCTGTGATACATCTTTGGTCTTGATAATCTCCACCTGCTGAGAGATCTTAGGCTTCAACATCGAAGCCTCATCAAATGTGACATCTCTGCTGAAAATAAACTTCCTATCCGTAGGATCCCAGATCTTGAATCCTTTGATTTCCTTCTTGAAACCGACAAATAAGCCCTTCTTTGCTCTTGGGTCTAGCTTATCTTCTTTAACATGATAATAGGCTGGACAACCAAACACCCTTAGCAAATCATAATCAGCAGCAGTTTTTTTCGACCAAACCTCGAGAGGAGTTTTCCCTCCTATCGCAGACGAAGGCAACCTGTTAACAAGATAACAAGCGTATGCCAAAGCCTCAGCCTAGAAATTCTTCGCTAAACCGGCATTGGACAACATACAACGGACCTTCTCTAGCAAAGTCCTATTCATCCTTTCTGCTACCCCGTTCTGTTGCGGTGTTTCCCTCACTGTGAAGTGCCTCTCTATGCCCTCATCAAGACATAGCTGAATGAAAGGATCTGACTTATATTCTCCTCTATTATCTGAACGGAGGACCTTGATTTTTGTAACGCCCCGATCCTGGCGGATACGGAGACATTACTGCAACGTATATACGCAAGTCAGAAGTACCTTCACGTATATACGCTAAGCATCAGTACAGGCAAGAATCAGAGTACGGAAGCAATGGTGCATTATACATTCCAACATATGAGTACAATTACAAAGTTATCACCATAGGTGATCAATATTACAATAATATTACATCACCTGACAGGCGCAATTGCGAGAATACAAGAGATATACAGGAGTAAACAGTATAAAAGGCACTCACGAGTTTACAAAAGGAAAACTCGAGAGGCACACAGGGGGCCTGGAAGGATAGAGCTCTGAACGGTCTGCCGGAGATCCACGCTACCGCTGCGCCACTCTGATCAGCAACTGGGAGAATCCACACGCTCCAAGCTCCATGACCTGGACATGAGAATCCAGGGGAGTCAGATGAAACTCCCCAGGCGAGTGGTGAAGCAAAAGCCAAGTGGCGAGCAAGGGTAAGCACAGGTATAGCGGTAAAACCGAATAAAGCCGAGGGCGAGCAAATCTGATTGTATGGTTTCAGATCACGGCTCCATAAGACTAGTACGTCGAAGGAATAATCCAAACAAGGAAACCCTCATCTATATACTTTTATCTTATGTCACCATAATCTAAGCACATACAACCCGACTGTACTCAGGGCATGATAAGATAATGAACAGGAGGCAAGTGGATACAAGGGATAAGGCAGAGTATGAGCAGCTAATATAATAATAATCATAAAACCGAAAATCCGATGTAAAATCCAGTACAAGCAAATATGGTGAGGCATATCACAGATTCATAGCCGTTTAAGTTGCAGGCTTCAGTATGCGTCCCATTCCACATACCTCTAATTACAACTTAAAGAGCCGGTTATTATTATTATTATTACTCGTCTTACCCTGATATCTAGCTATGTGAACTAGCGTCCCAGCACACATAGATCCATATCCGAGTAAAGCAGGGTTGTTATTGGAAACCAGCGGGGGTATCAACGAACTATGTTTACAGTGGGTCCCGTACATACCCGGGACCACGGCCCAGGATTGTTCCGTTGCTTGGTGACGGAATCTGCCGCAAGGCTAACAGGAGGGACTTATGTATGCCCTTATCATGATTCAGGAGGAGGGAGCCAGCACTCCCCTCGGTTGCCTGGAGGCCCACAGGTCAGACCGGAAGTTTTAGTTGCACAACATGCCTAATACCACTGTAAACACGAACACATATTGATAGCCGCATGTTTCCCCCGACCCGATGCAAGTTGTTCCTTTTATGATTTATTAGGTTAATTATCAATTTACGGGAATAACAGGAACAGGACATGATCAGGAATTCAGGAGTTCAGGTCACTGTATATAATACAGGATAACAGGTCACTGATCATGATACAGGATATCAGGTCACTGTACATAGTACAGGATAACAAGGCAGGGTTCCCGTAAATGTGATAATCACAGGTCAAGTATATCATGCTGAGTGTCAAGGGATAGCATGACAAGATGGTGATATTAGACAGGTAACCAGTCATGTCAAGAGATTGATAATAATCCGGTGGCAAGTCATGTCATAACAAGGGGTCTTGCCAAGTAGTAGCATGTCAGGTGTTAGATGATAATACATCAGTTGTCAGGTGATATACATGTGTTAAAAGTAATATGAAAACGACAAGTAGTATAGACAGGTGTCAGGCATGAAGTAATGGCATGGGGTAGAATAGTAGCTGAGCACAAACAAGCGGAGCTGAGCAAGCTGGAAGTACAGACAGCAAACAGTATTTAACACTGGAGCGTCTGGCGAGGTTACCGGGACGACTCGACTGAAGTACGAGCGGTAAATCCGGCAGCAACTCGCCTAGACGAATCTAGTGGTAAAGCGCTGAACGCTGATCATGATAACCAGGCGGAGCTGAACAAGCTGGAAGCACAGGCAGCGAACAGAGTTTAGACACTAATGCGCTCTGCGAGGTTACCGGGATACTCGGATTAAGATACGAGTAGAGAATCCGGCAGCAACTCGCCTAGACGAATTTAGTGAATAAAGCACTGAGCGCTAAGCATACTCACCAGGCGGAGCTGGGAAACCTGACGATCCCAATCACGCCTCTTCCGAGACAGTGAGGGACCGGAGGCTGAACTGAGAGACCTGCCGATCCCAATCACCTCTCTTTCGAGATAGTGAGTGACCGGAGGTTGAAGGGTCCGGAAGCCAAGTATGGTATAAGGCAGTACAATACATCACAGGCATGGTATATGTACCAGAAGGAAACTACCCTAGTACAAGCATTCGTCACAGAGCAATACATGTCCAGATATAGGCACTCGGCCATACACAATATAGGGACTCAGCCCAATACAAAGTACATGGAAACATAAAGTAAAATACATATCGACCCGACAAAGCGGGGAATCCCAAATGGAGGCGAGAGCGAGGACACTCGCCTAAATCACCGGAAAGCCGAAAGTCTGGAATCCATGGAACTCGCGCACGCGCCATAAAATAATATATAATTGTGAGGAGAGAGAAAGTGAAGAGGAGAGAGAAAGAGGGAGAAACCTAGAGAGAGAAAGGGACACAGGGAGACGCGAGCTTCCGAGAGAGAGACGCGGGGGACGCAGACGTGGGAGTCGCGTCGCAGGAATAACAGACGCGGGAAAGAGCAGACGCGGGGATCGCGTCGCGGAAAGTACCAGGCGCGGGAATCACAGACGCAGGAATAGCAGACGCGGGGTTCGCAGACGCGGGAGTCGCGTCGCGAAGGAGCCACAACGCGGGGTTCGCAGACGCGGGGTTCGCGTCGCAGAGATGCCTCAAACGCGAGATCTGCGTTCAAGTGCGGACGCGAGGGAAACGCGGACGCGGACGTGGGTTCTGCGTCGCGTTAATACAGAAACGCGCGGAGCGCGTTAAGAGATTGCCTAGACGCGGGGTGAGATCCGCGTTAGGAAAGTCTTGGCGAGGAAAATCACTCGCCGACAAGATTCCTTGCTGCGCCCGACGAAGGGAAGTTCGGCCCCAATCCAAAAGGAGGGTACCGGCCCCAAGTCTTGCCAACGGAGAAGAACGCGGCCCCAATCCAAAAGGAGGGGCCGGCCCTGAGTCTTGCCGACGAAGAAGAGCACGGCCCCAATCCAAAAGGAGTGGCCGGCCCTCGAGTCATTTCCAAATGGGGAAGACGAACAGGAAGAGGAACCAGGAGGAGAGAGAGACTCAGGAGAGAGAGTGAAAGGTCCAAGAGAGAGAGAGAGAGAGAGGAGAGAAGGGATAACATGAGAGAGAGAGAGTTAACAGGGGAGAGAGAGAGAGAGGACAATTCAACAGGAGAGAGAGAGAGAGAGAGAGAGAGAGAAGGGATCCAGATCCAGGGAGAGAGAAAGAGAGAGAAGGGGGTTGCCCAGGAGAGAGAAAGAGGGAGTCCAAGGGAGAGAGAGATCCAGGGGAGAGAGAGAGAGAGTGGACCAGGAGAGAGAGAGAGAGAAGAGAAATGCAGAGAGAGAGAGAGACTGGGAGCAGGGGAGCTGTTGCTCCCCTCCCACACACGCGCAGGGGGCTGGAGCCCCCTGGCCGGACCTGGCCGCCGGCCAGGTGGCGGCGCCGGGCGGCGCCGGCCACCGGCAGAGGAGGAAGGGGCGGCTGCCCCTCAACAGAGAGAAGGAGGGGGCTGTGCCCCCCTCCAGCAGAGAAAAGAGGGGGCTTGCCCCCCTCTCAGCCCAGCACAGGGGGCCCAGGCGGGCCCCCTGGCCGCCCACGGCCGCCGGCACAGCGCCGGCGGCGCCAGAACAGGGGTGGCGCCGGCCACCCCAGGAGAGGAGAAGGAGGGGGCTGCTGCCCCCTCCACAGCAGCGCACAGGGGGCCGGGTGGCCCCCTGGCCGCGCCCAAGGCCGCCGGCACAGCGCCGGCGGCGGCCCGCCCTCGTCGGGGCGCCGGAGAAGAAGGGGAGCCGGTGATGGTGGTGGTGGTGGTGGTTGCCGGTCCCAAGGGAGAGGAAGAAAAGAAATGGAAAAGAAAAGAAAAGGAAGAAAAGAAAAGGAAAGGAAAAGGAGAGAGGAGAAGAGGATGGCCGGAGTTTGGGGTCCCTCGCCGGCGTCGTGGTGGCCGGAGGCGCCGGCGGTGATGGTGGCCGGAGTTGGTTGCGGTGATCACCAAAGGAGAGGAAGAAGAAGAAGTGAAGAAGAGAAAGAAAAATGAAGGAAAGAAAAAGGAAAAGAGAAGAAAGGAAAATAAAGGGAGAGAGAGTGTGATGGTGATGGGGATGTGATGTGATGGGAGATGGGGGTAGGTGAGGGGGTGTGTCTCCCACGTGGAGGAGTTGGTGGGAGAAAAGAAAGGGAAGAAAGAGGAGAAAGGATAAGTTTTGAATAAATAATAATATTATAATATGGCCGCAAAAATCGACTGTTCCAGAAAAATCCCCAAAAATACCCGGAGGTAGAAAACGTCATCCTGAGGAATAATATGAAATCGGTTTTTCAAAATAAAATCCCGTTTTCAAATTAAAAATCCGGAATCAACCGCCGATACCGGTCTACACCGGGTCGGCCAGATTTTGATAAATTCTGAAAAATCCCAGAAAATGTATTAAAGAATAAAATATAATTTTA
Organism: Agave tequilana; assembly: GCA_038442645.1. Lineage (NCBI taxonomy): Eukaryota > Viridiplantae > Streptophyta > Magnoliopsida > Asparagales > Asparagaceae > Agave > Agave tequilana. Next base: position 83,835 of record JAVJIF010032892.1, read on the forward strand.
AGAAGTAAAGTGAAAGCGGAATTCAGAAGTTTAATCCCGATTGTAAACTAAAAATCCTGGAATCAACCAGCGATACTGGCCGATACCGAATCCGGTGGAATTTTCATAAATTCATAAAATCCTCAGAAAAAGTATTTAGATAGGAAAGGTGATTTTAAGAAATAATGTCTAAAGATACTTTTAGTAATTTCAATTAGTTTGTAATTTAAAAATCCGGGAATCGATCAGCGGCACTGGTCGACACCGGTTTTGAAGATTTACAACTAAATTCAGGAAAATCCCAGAAAATCATAGAAAATCTAAAATATTGGAAAATGATATTTAAAACAGAAACCGATCAAATCGGAATAGCAGAAAGTCCAAATTGAGCAATTCCCTAGGATCGGGTCCCCTGTTCAGAGAAGGGCAGACTCTGAGTCCACGAATCCGGATCCAAGACAAAACGATCATATAAACAATTCATAATACAAAACAAATACAGGAAGTAAATCGAAAAATACGATTGAAAAATCTGAATACGTAATTAAGTACGAATTCCGGGAGCGGGGTGTTACATTCCATCCACCTTACAAAAAATTGCGTCCTCGCAATTTCGATAAGGGGTAAAATGAACACAAAGGGAACAAGGGTGGAATTTATACCAATTAAGATATGAAACACTATAGGTAGGGCCCTCAAGTTGACTGACTAATAACCAGAATATAGAAATCTTCTGCACTTCCGGCTGTATAAATCTCCGAACGATGCCAAATAATACTGACTGATTACACAACTTTGCAATAGAATTTCCGCTGTACTGCATACTTAATGTCGCTCTGAGAATAAGCCAGAATACTGAAGATAAAGGAAACCTGATAATACTGAGCATAATAAAGAAGACCGATAATTGAGAATCCCGAATGCCAGGCATCGATCACTCTGAAAGATATAGCCGAGAATAAAGAATAGCCGCAGAAAATCCCGAATACCATCTTCTGAAAGATAACCCGGTAGCAGATCCATTCTGAGAATACCCGAACTTTCATAGAGTTAGCCGAAGAGATCATATCATAGCTTCATCCAGAACCAGCCACTACCTCTCTAGTATATCCATATCTTAAGTTGGTATAAAGGCTTCGAAAAACCAAAACAGGGTAAAGATGGAAGGGATTAGGAATCCAAGGAAAGATGATCAAGAATGAATAGATAACTCTGTACTTGTAGTTGGAGTGTATAACCAGGACTCATGCATTCCAGTTGCAAATTTCTTTACCATTAATTTGCCATCTGGACGTACTGAGGAGGTGAGAGCCTAAGCTCTGATACCAACCTGTAACGCCCCGATCCTGGCGGATACGGAGACATTACTGCAACGTATATACGCAAGTCAGAAGTACCTTCACGTATATACGCTAAGCATCAGTACAGGCAAGAATCAGAGTACGGAAGCAATGGTGCATTATACATTCCAACATATGAGTACAATTACAAAGTTATCACCAGAGGTGATCAATATTACAATAATATTACATCACCTGACAGGCGCAATTGCGAGAATACAAGAGATATACAGGAGTAAACAGTATAAAAGGCACTCACGAGTTTACAAAAGGAAAACTCGAGAGGCACACAGGGGGCCTGGAAGGATAGAGCTCTGAACGGTCTGCCGGAGATCCACGCTACCGCTGCGCCACTCTGATCAGCAACTGGGAGAATCCACACGCTCCAAGCTCCATGACCTGGACATGAGAATCCAGGGGAGTCAGATGAAACTCCCCAGGCGAGTGGTGAAGCAAAAGCCAAGTGGCGAGCAAGGGTAAGCACAGGTATAGCGGTAAAACCGAATAAAGCCGAGGGCGAGCAAATCTGATTGTATGGTTTTAGATCACGGCTCCATAAGACTAGTACGTCGAAGGAATAATCCAAACAAGGAAACCCTCATCTATATACCCTTATCTTATGTCACCATAATCTAAGCACATACAACCCGACTGTACTCAGGGCATGATAAGATAATGAACAGGAGGCAAGTGGATACAAGGGATAAGGCAGAGTATGAGCAGCTAATATAATAATAATCATAAAACCGAAAATCCGATGTAAAATCCAGTACAAGCAAATATGGTGAGGCATATCACAGATTCATAGCCGTTTAAGTTGCAGGCTTCAGTATGCGTCCCATTCCACATACCTCTAATTACAACTTAAAGAGCCGGTTATTATTATTATTATTACTCGTCTTACCCTGATATCTAGCTATGTGAACTAGCGTCCCAGCACACATAGATCCATATCCGAGTAAAGCAGGGTTGTTATTGGAAACCAGCGGGGGTATCAACGAACTATGTTTACAGTGGGTCCCGTACATACCCGGGACCACGGCCCAGGATTGTTCCGTTGCTTGGTGACGGAACCTGCCGCAAGGCTAACAGGAGGGACTTATGTATGCCCTTATCATGATTCAGGAGGAGGGAGCCAGCACTCCCCTCGGTTGCCTGGAGGCCCACAGGTCAGACCGGAAGTTTTAGTTGCACAACATGCCTAATACCACTGTAAACACGAACACATATTGATAGCCGCATGTTTCCCCCGACCCGATGCAAGTTGTTCCTTTTATGATTTATTAGGTTAATTATCAATTTACGGGAATAACAGGAACAGGACATGATCAGGAATTCAGGAGTTCAGGTCACTGTATATAATACAGGATAACAGGTCACTGATCATGATACAGGATATCAGGTCACTGTACATAGTACAGGATAACAAGGCAGGGTTCCCGTAAATGTGATAATCACAGGTCAAGTATATCATGCTGAGTGTCAAGGGATAGCATGACAAGATGGTGATATTAGACAGGTAACCAGTCATGTCAAGAGATTGATAATAATCCGGTGGCAAGTCATGTCATAACAAGGGGTCTTGCCAAGTAGTAGCATGTCAGGTGTTAGATGATAATACATCAGTTGTCAGGTGATATACATGTGTTAAAAGTAATATGAAAACGACAAGTAGTATAGACAGGTGTCAGGCATGAAGTAATGGCATGGGGTAGAATAGTAGCTGAGCACAAACAAGCGGAGCTGAGCAAGCTGGAAGTACAGACAGCAAACAGTATTTAACACTGGAGCGTCTGGCGAGGTTACCGGGACGACTCGACTGAAGTACGAGCGGTAAATCCGGCAGCAACTCGCCTAGACGAATCTAGTGGTAAAGCGCTGAACGCTGATCATGATAACCAGGCGGAGCTGAACAAGCTGGAAGCACAGGCAGCGAACAGAGTTTAGACACTAATGCGCTCTGCGAGGTTACCGGGATACTCGGATTAAGATACGAGTAGAGAATCCGGCAGCAACTCGCCTAGACGAATTTAGTGAATAAAGCACTGAGCGCTAAGCATACTCACCAGGCGGAGCTGGGAAACCTGACGATCCCAATCACGCCTCTTCCGAGACAGTGAGGGACCGGAGGCTGAACTGAGAGACCTGCCGATCCCAATCACCTCTCTTTCGAGATAGTGAGTGACCGGAGGTTGAAGGGTCCGGAAGCCAAGTATGGTATAAGGCAGTACAATACATCACAGGCATGGTATATGTACCAGAAGGAAACTACCCTAGTACAAGCATTCGTCACAGAGCAATACATGTCCAGATATAGGCACTCGGCCATACACAATACAGGGACTCAGCCCAATACAAAGTACATGGAAACATAAAGTAAAATACATATCGACCCGACAAAGCGGGGAATCCCAAATGGAGGCGAGAGCGAGGACACTCGCCTAAATCACCGGAAAGCCGAAAGTCTGAAATCCATGGAACTCGCGCACGCGCCATAAAATAATATATAATTGTGAGGAGAGAGAAAGTGAAGAGGAGAGAGAAAGAGGGAGAAACCTAGAGAGAGAAAGGGACACAGGGAGACGCGAGCTTCCGAGAGAGAGACGCGGGGGACGCAGACGCGGGAGTCGCGTCGCAGGAATAACAGACGCGGGAAAGAGCAGACGCGGGGATCGCGTCGCGGAAAGTACCAGGCGCGGGAATCACAGACGCAGGAATAGCAGACGCGGGGTTCGCAGACGCGGGAGTCGCGTCGCGAAGGAGCCACAACGCGGGGTTCGCAGACGCGGGGTTCGCGTCGCAGAGATGCCTCAAACGCGAGATCTGCGTTCAAGTGCGGACGCGAGGGAAACGCGGACGCGGACGTGGGTTCTGCGTCGCGTTAATACAGAAACGCGCGGAGCGCGTTAAGAGATTGCCTAGACGCGGGGTGAGATCCGCGTTAGGAAAGTCTTGGCGAGGAAAATCACTCGCCGACAAGATTCCTTGCTGCGCCCGACGAAGGGAAGTTCGGCCCCAATCCAAAAGGAGGGTACCGGCCCCAAGTCTTGCCAACGGAGAAGAACGCGGCCCCAATCCAAAAGGAGGGGCCGGCCCTGAGTCTTGCCGACGAAGAAGAGCACGGCCCCAATCCAAAAGGAGTGGCCGGCCCTCGAGTCATTTCCAAATGGGGAAGACGAACAGGAAGAGGAACCAGGAGGAGAGAGAGACTCAGGAGAGAGAGTGAAAGGTCCAAGAGAGAGAGAGAGAGAGAGAAGGGATAACATGAGAGAGAGAGAGAGTTAACAGGGGAGAGAGAGAGAGGACCAATCAACAGGAGAGAGAGAGAGAGAGAAGGGATCCAGATCCAGGGAGAGAGAAAGAGAGAGAAGGGGGTTGCCCAGGAGAGAGAAAGAGGGAGTCCAAGGGAGAGAGAGATCCAGGGGAGAGAGAGAGAGAGGACCAGGAGAGAGAGAGAGAGAGAGAAGAGAAATGCAGAGAGAGAGACTGGGAGCAGGGGAGCTGTTGCTCCCCTCCCACACACGCGCGGGGGCTGGATCCCCCTGGCCGGACCTGGCCGCTGGCCAGGTGGCGGCGCCGGGCGGCGCCGGCCACCGGCAGAGGAGGAGGGGGCGGCTGCCCCCTCAACAGAGAGAAGGAGGGGGCTGTGCCCCCCTCCAGCAGAGAAAAGAGGGGGGGCTTGCCCCCCTCTCAGCCCAGCACAGGGGGCCCAGGCGGGCCCCCTGGCCGCCCACGGCCGCCGGCACAGCGCCGGCGGCGCCAGAACAGGGGTGGCGCCGGCCACCCCAGGAGAGGAGAAGGAGGGGGCTGCTGCCCCCTCCACAGCAGCGCACAGGGGGCCGGGTGGCCCCCTGGCCGCGCCCAAGGCCGCCGGCACAGCGCCGGCGGCGGCCCGCCCTCGCCGGGGCGCCGGAGAAGAAGGGGAGCCGGTGATGGTGGTGGTGGTGGTGGTTGCCGGTCCCAAGGGAGAGGAAGAAAAGAAATGGAAAAGAAAAGAAAAGGAAGAAAAGAAAAGGAAAGGAAAAGGAGAGAGGAGAAGAGGATGGCCGGAGTTTGGGGTCCCTCGCCGGCGTCGTGGTGGCCGGAGGCGCCGGCGGTGATGGTGGCCGGAGTTGGTTGCGGTGATCACCAAAGGAGAGGAAGAAGAAGAAGTGAAGAAGAGAAAGAAAAATGAAGGAAAGAAAAAGGAAAAGAGAAGAAAGGAAAATAAAGGGAGAGAGAGTGTGATGGTGATGGGATGTGATGTGATGGGAGATGGGGGTAGGTGAGGGGGTGTGTCTCCCACGTGGAGGAGTTGGTGGGAGAAAAGAAAGGGAAGAAAGAGGAGAAAGGATAAGTTTTGAATAAATAATAATATTATAATATGGCCGCAAAAATCGACTGTTCCAGAAAAATCCCCAAAAATACCCGGAGGTAGAAAACGTCATCCTGAGGAATAATATGAAATCAGTTTTCCAAAATAAAATCCCGTTTTCAAATTAAAAATCCGGAAGTCAACCGCCGATACCGGTCTACACCAGGTCGGCCAGATTTTGATAAATTCTGAAAAATCCCAGAAAATGTATTAAAGAATAAAATATAATTTTAAGAAGTAAAGTGAAAGCGGAATTCAGAAGTTTAATCCCGATTGTAAACTAAAAATCCTGGAATCAACCAGCGATACTGGCCGATACCGAATCCGGTGGAATTTTCATAAATTCATAAAATCCTCAGAAAAAGTATTTAGATAGGAAAGGTGATTTTAAGAAATAATGTCTAAAGATACTTTTAGTAATTCCAATTAGTTTGTAATTTAAAAATCTGGGAATCGGTCAGCGGCACTGGTCGACACCGGTTTTGAAGATTTACAACTAAATTCAGGAAAATCCCAGAAAATCATAGAAAATCTAAAATATTGAAAATGATATTTAAAACAGAAACTGGTCAAATCGGAATAGCAGAAAGTCCAAATTGAGCAATTCCCTAGGATCGGGTCCCCGGTTCAGAGAAAGGCAGACTCTGAGTCCACGAATCCGGATCCAAGACAAAACGATCATATAAACAATTCATAATACAAAACAAATACAGGAAGTAAATCGAAAAATACGATCGAAAAATCTGAATACGTAATTAAGTACGAATTCCGGGAGCGGGGTGTTACAATTTTTCTTCCCGTACTTCTCTCCAAATTCTTCTTTCACTTCACAAATAATTTTAGGAATTTCCCTTTGTGTTTTATGGTATATACCCAACAACGCCTAGAATAATCATCAATAAAAGACACAAAGTAGTGGTTACCTCCAATTGATGCAGTCTTGGTAGGTCCCCAAACATCAGTGTGAACATAATCCAGAATTCCCTTGGTGCAATGAGTTGTTGTGCCGAATTTCACTTTGGTCTTCTTTCCGATGACACAATGTTCACAAAATTTCAACTTGCAATTTCCGGCACCTTTCAATAATCCTTGTCTTGCAAGAGCTTGCAAAGACTTTTTTCCTGTGTGTCCCAGCCTCATATGCCATAGCCTGGTTGAATCTTCATCTGAATCAGTTGAAGTTGTCACTTGCCCTGTAACAGTATTACCCTTCAAGTAGTAAAGATTGTTCCGGCGAACGGCCTTCAATACCACCATCGAGCCTTTGGTCATCTTAAGGACTCCTTCCTTTATTGACACCACAAGACCCAATGTCTCCAAAACTCCAACAGAGATAAGGTTTCTCTTCAGTTGAGGTACATACCATACTTCCTTCAGTTCTCGTATCATCCCATCGAACATCTTGATCTGGATTGTTCCTACACCTTCCATGATACATGGATGATCATCGCCCATAACGACTGAACATCCCTCCAGCTTCTCAAAGCTAGAAAACTAATCCCTATTCGGGCACACATGGTAGGTAGCACCAGTATCCAATATCCACTCATTATCTCCTGAGTAGCCAATGATAGGAGTAGTGACAGAGAACGAGAATACCGATGAGTCTGAGTTTGATCCACCTGCCTGTGGGGTACTTCCTTGAGTACTGACCACCTTTGCAAGATTTTCCTCAGTCTTAGACTCCTTCTTCTTCTCTTTGGCCTTTGGACAGGCAACTTTCCAGTGCCCTAATTCTCTGCAGAAGGCACACTGGTTCTTCTTCAGATCTTTATAACCTGGCCTGGACTTTGATCTCCCTCGATCATCTTTGCCCTTCTTATGTGAACCTCTGTCTCTTACTGCTAGTGCCTCTGCTGAGTGCTTTCCTGAGAAGACTGTCTTTCCTTTCTCCTCGTCTCATAATTAACCAGCGCAGACGATACTTCATGATAGTTAAGGGACTGTCTACCATTTATGAAGGTTAAAGTAAAAGTCTCATACTCCTCTGCAGGAAGAGAGTTCAAGAGAATTACCGCTTTATCTTCTTCATTTACCTCGACATCCACATTAACCAAATCCGTAAGAAGCTTTGTGTAGCGATTCAGATGTTCATTTACGAAGCATCCTTTCTTCATCTGAAAACCATACAGCTTGCTCTTCAGCTGTAGTCTGGATTCAATACTTTTGTTCAGATACTTTCTTTCTAGGATCTCCCACAACTGCCTCGCAGATATTTCGTGTAACACAAGGTATTTGATGTCTTGTGTTAGACACGATCTGATTAAGCCACACGTTGATCGGTTCATCTTATCCCACTCTTCTTCAGTGGTTGTGCTTCGCTTCTTCTCCAGACGTAGAGTATCTTCGAGATTTGATGCCGTCAGTGCATCCATCACCTCGCACCTCCACATGCCAAAATTGTTCGTGCCATTAAATTTCACCACATCAATCCTCGGATGTGGATTCATGATTCTCACAGATGAACTTTCTTCAGCCATCTCTTTGACTAGATCCTCTATATAATACGAAAACCAACGGAGTTAGAAAAACAAATTTGATAAAGATCAGATTTTTACCTCCTCATGAAATCCTAGATGAGTTTCTGAATAGATCTACTCCTCAAATTGATTCCTTGAGCACTTCACGCCCTGTTCTGAGATTGACACATGATCCTCAAACAGTCCCAACGCTGATATGAGATCGACACAGGATCTCCCCCAATCAGCAACAGATGCCCTTCGAATCACCAGATGATCCCACGACGAACCTGGGAGGCTCTGATACCACTTGTTGTGCGCAGATCAACAACCACTTAGAGGAACCCTTAAGCCACAGATGCAATATAGAAGTACTACCAACAGCAAAGAATAATTGAACAATGAGAAGAACACAAACACAAGATTTAACGAGGTTCGGCCAATTTCGCCTACGTCCTCGGGGCAAGGAAGAGAGATTTCTTTATTGATTTGATAATTAATACAAATTGCAAGCAATACATATGAAGAGGACTCTGCCTCTCTTATATACCCAAGAAAACCCTAGGAGAATCAGATTCCTTATTGGGCTGGTTTCCAATTCAGAAAACTTTTCGAATCAGTCCGAATACGCCTATCAATCGACCGGTGGTCGACCAACCCAAGCACCGGTCGACCGTGCCGGTCGACCGTGCCGGTCCGAGAGTTAGGCAATGTCAGTCGGTCGACCGCAACAGCCTGTGCACGTTGGTGCAAACCGGTCGACCGGTCCGGTCGACCGGTCCTGCTGCTGCTGCTGTTGCTAATTCTTCGTTGCTTCCTTATCGTCGTCGACTTCCTCGCGACTTCCTCTCTCTTCCTACAGATTCGGCAGCGTAAACTCACCTTTTTGAGATTGAGTTTAAAGTAAAGAGAGCTCTGAGCTTCACTGGTCCAATCTAATATACATGAGCGCAGCTAATGAAATATAAATATTTTTAGGGCTTTCTTCGTGTAGAAACCTAAAATCTTTTTAAATTTCGTAATCACCCTGAAAACTTTATATTTTCATACCGACCCTCCCAATCTTATAACTTTGGACAAAAAAAACCCATCCGCTAGTTGTTGTTTATTTAGTAACAGTGGAGGGTTTTTACCCCTCAAATCTGATAAAATCCCCCCTTTCTTTCACTTTCTCATGCACTCTGATCTATCTCAGGCGTCACTTTCATCTCTTTCACTCTCACTCTCCTCATCAACGAGCACAGCAGTCGCAACACTCGGTTGCCGCTGCTCCCTCTCACCCTCATCTCACTCTCACTCTCACTCTCACTCTCTCTTATCAACGAGCACAACAACAACAACAACACTCGGTTGCCGCTACCCTCGGCCACAACTATTGTCTCTCACTCTCATCTCTCTCTCTCTCTCTCTCTCTCTCTCTCTCTCTCTCTCTCTCTCTCTCTCGGAGCACAGCAGCAGCAGCACTCGGGCCATCGCTGCTCCCTCTCACCTTCATCTCACTCTCACTTTCACTCTCTCTTATCAACGAGCACAGCAGCAGCTGCACTCGGCCGCCCTACCCTCGGCAACAGTTGTGTCTCTCATTCTCATCTCTCTCTCTCACTCACACTCATCAACGAGCACAGCAGCAGCAGCACACGACCACTGCTTCTCTCTCTCTCTCTCTCTCATTCTCTCTCATCAACGAGCACAGCAGCAGCACTGGGCCACTGTTGCTCTTTCTCACTCTCATCTCTCTCTTACTAACATTCTTTCTCATCAATGAGCACAGCAACAGCATCACCCGATCGTCGTTGCTCTGTGTGTGTGTGTGTGTGTGTGTGTGTGTGTGTGTATTGGAAGAACTTCTGTAGCAGAGGAAGAATTGTATTGGAAGAAATTTTGCAATGGAAGAAGAATTGCAGTAAAACAGTAGCACCAGTAGCACTGCGGTAGCAAGACTACTGCAGTTCTGGCAGCAGAAGCAGCTGATGCTTCTGCTACTAGAACAGCTGTTGTTGCTACCAGAACTGCAATAGTTCTGGCAGCACTAGTGCAACACTAGTTCTGGCAGCAGAAATGGGCTAAGAGAAATGGGTTTTTATTGAAAGGGAAATGATGAAGAAAAATAGGAGGTATTTTAGTAACTTTACATCTTATTTTAGAGTTTCAGAATGAAAAATGGAATATTCCGCGCATCTTTTACCTTATAAATGAAAAAACTAGCAGAGGGGGTATTTTGTCCATACTCATAAGATTTGAGGGTCGATATGAAAATATGAAGATTTCGGGTGTAAACATAGAATTTAAAAAGATTTCACGTGTCGATATGAAAAAGGCCCATATTTTTATTATCTTGAAAAGGGAACAAGAGAGTATAAGTACCCTTATTTTTCTTATAGACTCTGTTAATTTGTGTCAAAATTTCAATTGTGTTAATTTGTATCTCTTGTCCCCGAGAAACCCTTTTATGTCCATAATTTTGGTCATAAGCAATTCTTAATGAAACTATGAATTGCATATGACAAACAATTTTGTCTCTTTTTAATTTAAAATTCTTCTAATATTTAAAAAACTCGCACTTAAGTATTACTAGGTATAAAAATGTTACTATATATACCTATATCTGATGTTTATATTAGTGTAATACTTAAAAAATGAGCATAAATTTTATATAAGTTTTCAAACATGACGTATATGTGCAATGATATAGTGTGGCTTCCATCAGATCCCTTACCTAATATTTAACCTTTTGAGTAGAGTGATTTTGTGATGTGGTGCAAGAATATTAATTTTCAAGAGGTAATGCATTTAGATATCATTTTTAAATCCTAAGTTTTCGTGTTCAACGATTTCTTGACAATAAAAAACATAAATATATATAAGTTCAAGATTACGCTCGTGAATATTGTGACATTTGGTTTTTTGCCTTTCGTCAAACAAAAATGTGCATGATACCGCTATATATTTTTATATCATGTGGACCGTATAAGGCGATTATGTGTAATTTTTGTTGGAATAGATTTCTGTCTCAATATATCTTTACTGTTATAACCACAATCCTTGTGAGTGGAATTCCAATTTGATTGTTATTGTAGTGGTCAAAAGTTGACCCCTCCGCGTCAAGATCATGACACGTTTTCAAATGACGGGAACATTGAGAAGCTCTGAAGACCATCATCCCGAGACCTCAACCATGCCTAAGTTCGACAACAGCCCTCACCTGCTCTGAAATCATACTATCCTCCGAAGCCATAATGTACCCAGAAACTATCTCAATCCCGCAGCACACTCCCTCTCTGAAGACACCTCCCAAATTCCGAAATCATACAGACACCCGAAGCCAATTCTACTCTGGATCGCGTGTCTTGCCACTTGGCATGCTCCAGAACGTGGCAACCTTATTCCTTGCCGAAAGCAGATCGAGGAGAACTATTTCAAATCACAGAATCTGTTACACGGCTCAATCTTCTTTCTCATCCAAAGCTACCTTATAACTAAGAAAGCAGTTGGAGACAACAACCGAAAAGCCTCCAGCGCATCAATCCTACCGACATGGATACGATCTCAGTGGTTATAAGGATTAACAGATACAAGCCAATTAATTGAGATTTGTCTCTATCCGTATCCTCTTCATCGTCTCTGTTAAGTACAAATACGATTCCTTCTCCAATGAAAAGGAAGTCACTTCCCTAATCCTCAGACATACATGCACACCACACTGGCAGTTTCTCTCTGTCACACCACACTGACAATTTCTCTCTGTCAGTTCACCACCACAACACACTGGCTGTTTCTCTCTACCTGTCCTCCCTCCTTTCCACCTATTGATTCTCACATCCGAGGGTCTTACGCCGGTACCATACCAGTGCTCTTAAGCTAAAAGGTGTCTTTTCTGCGTGTGATCTAGCATGTCTGATCGGGAGCATCCAGTCGCTTGTGGCGGAGATTTATCCACCACAAAATGGTGCTTTCATTGAGATCTTGAGCTTATACTCGAGATCTCTCTCTCTTCCAACCAAACCTTCCTCAAAAAGCCTCTCTCCTAGCATTGATGGCACCCAAGAAGCAGACAGTTGTCCACAATGGCGCCCCTTCCAAAAGTAGGACCAATACCAACACTGGGGTACGGTCCCCCTATAAATCGTCGACCGCCAATGCATCACAGATGATGTCGGCTCCTCCTCGTCTCAGAGGATAGCCGCCTGTGCCCAACCGCCTCTATACGAAAGCCAAATCCTTTAGATGCTCGCCAACATGAAGGAGCAGAAGAAGGAGTAGCAAGTTCGGTTAGATCGCGATCGGGAGCCGACGGCTCTCGACCGTGAAAATGCCATTCGTCAATAAAAGACATTGAAGAAACCCAACGACCAATTTCAGGCTCAAATCGCCGCCCTCCAAGACACCCAAGCGTAAATGTAATCAGAGAACGAACCTGTGAGGCGGGAGACGCAGAGCAATGGACCCACCGTGAATCTGAGGTGGCCCAGACCAATGTCTCTCCTGTGCGAAGACAGCTCCGACAATAAAGTTGACTCACCTGGTTACCAAACGAAAATCAGCGCGGCCAGACCCGGAGAAAGATTGAGGAGTTCCCCGACATTAGAATCCTCGATAAGCAGGTCCAAAGACGGATCTAGGAGGCAAAACTGTAGTTTCGTAGCGGACTGAAACTGGTAGCTGCCAAAGTCTCTGACTTTCCCCTCTTCAAAGTGATCCTAGAGTGTGAGTTCCAGAAGAAGTTCACAACTCTGACCTTCGAACTACTTTGGAGCTAGTGACCCAGTTCAACATATCAAACACTTTCAGGATAAGATGGTTATCCACTCCCACAACAATCCACTTATGTGCCTAACCTTTTCGTCCAGCCTAAAAAGCGCGGCCTCGGATTGGTTCTACTCCCTGCCGCCGCATTCGCTCCACAGTTTTGAGCAGATAACTGTGGCATTCTTCACCCAATACGCCTCCCGCCGGGAAGTCAAAAAGAATAACCACCACCTCCTCGTTGTCAAATGAGGCAAGGTGACAGCCTCGAGTTCTACATTGGCTATTTTCAGAATCAGCTCACCAAGGTTCCAAAATGCTGTAAATATGTATCTGCACTCGCGTTTATCAGCGACTGCAAGTCTCACCCCCATACAAACACCTGCTGAAGTATGATGTCATATGGATGAGTGAGGTCCCATCCTGAGCGCAGCTTTATATTCATTTGGAGGAGGCTGACTCTATCAAAGGCGGCAATGACGAAGAGAAGATGAACTCGCAGACTCCAACCTATGCCGATAACCAGAATCGAGGGCAACCCATCTTCAAGAAGCAGACGTTCCTGGTTCTCTCTGATGGAACAATACTTCACTACATTGAGGCTTCTCATCAACGAAGTCTTCAGTGTCATCAAGGACCAATCATCGGCAAGGCACTTGAAGCTGATCCAATATGACCCTACGCTTCCCAGAGTGAAAGATTATTGTTCTTACCGTGATAATAAGGGACACAAGACTCCCACTACAGAAGCCTCTGATGGTATCTGAAAGAACTTATTCGCCAAGGCTTTCTCAAAGAGTACGTTTTTACCCCTATGTAACACCCCGTTCCCGGAATACGTACCCGAGTATGTATCCCAATTTTTCAATCATATTTTACTAATTTTTCTCCGTATTTATTTTTATTTTGTGATTATTTATGTTATTATTTGGTATCGGATTCGGATTTCTGGATTCGGAGTTAGCACGAGTCCGAACCAGGGACTCGATCCCAGTATGCCACTCGATTTGACTTTTTTGATAATTAAATTTGACTGATTTCAGTTTCAAATACTGTTTTTCAATATTTTATATTTTTCATGATTTTCTGAAATTTTTCAAAATTATTCTGCAAAATCTCTAAAATCGGTATCACCAGTGTTACCAATCGATTCTCAGATTTTTAATTTTCAAACAGAGTTAAATTTCTAGAATGTACTTTCACATTGTTTCTCAGAATTATATTTTCTATTTTAGTACATTTTTGAAGATTTTTCTGAATTATTCAAAATTCGGCCGAACCGGTGTCAACGGTATCGGTGATACATCTATGATTTTTAATTTACAAAAAGGATTGTAGTTATTAAATCTAATTTCATCATATTTCTTAGCATAATATTTTATATTTTTGAGAATTTTTTGGGACCTTTCTGAACTAGTAAAATTTTGACTGAATATAATATTATTATAATTGTTTCTTTCCTTTCTTTCTCTCTTTTCTTTTATTTCTTTTATCCTGGCCCCCATGCTGCTGACCTGCACCCCACTCCTCATCATTATCTCATCTCACCATCTCTCATCCCATCACTTCTTTTTCTTTTTTCTTTTATTATTTTAAACAAAACATATTATCTCTCTCACTCCATTTCTCTCCCCTCTCTCATTTATCTCTCCCACTCTCACTCTCCTCTTTCCTCTCCCCACTGCGAGCCGCCACCACTGCCGACATCGTCCCTTGGCTGATCGACCGTCTTGCACATCCCCTCCGGTGGCGACATCTTGTCACTGCTTCTAATACGCAGTAACAGGTCCTTCACGACTACTAATATGACGCATCGACCAGAGTCCAGAGGGCAAGAGCCTACTCACCATCAATGCCATGTTCTCTCTCCTTTTCTTTACTCTATCTGGTTAAGAGGAAAGAGGAAATCATGGTAGATCACCCAAGGAAGAAGCCGCAATGAAGTTAGGGCTCTTAGTGAAAATTCAAGAAACTTAGAGAAGTTGAAGACGGTATCCTTTCCTCCCCCATTTTATAGGCGGATCAATGAGTTCATCACAATCGAGGCGATTTTATGGAAATGCACGAGCCCCTAAAAAATCAGGTCACTACCCGAGAAGATAGGCTGATTGAAGAGATTGGAAGCCAAATGTCACCACTAAGTCATTATGACGCTGGAAGGCGAACTAGCGATCATATTGGTGCGGTAATTCAAATTGACTCCTGACGTGGCCAGTCGACAACTAACAATCAAAGACATGCACTCCTCATCAATCCTAAAGATTCGCAATGAATGAAGAGATATTACAAATGATTCTCTACACGAGGCACCAAAGATGAAAACAAAAAGACTTCCCCGAACTGATTATGCTTCCCACTTCTCCTCTGCATGACAAGTGTGGAAGCGGAGAGGACACCTGCAGCGGTCAAAATTTGACTCCTGCTAGGATCACGATACGTGTCTAGTAGCAAGAACATTGGGAAGCTATATGGAACTACCTCAATCCTAACAACACACTCCCTCTCCAAAAACACCTCTCACCCAAAATTCCAAAATCATACAAACACCCGGAGATGATTCGACTCCGGATCGTGTGTCCCGCCATGTGGCATGCTCTGCCACGTGGTAACCTTATCCCTTTCCAAAAGAAATTGAGGCCAACTATTTCAAAGCACGGGATCTGTTAAGCGGCCCAATCTTCCTCGTCCAAAGCTACCTTTATAAAACCCCATTCCCGGAATACGTACCTTAATATGTATCCCAATTTTATAATCATATTTTTCTCTGTATTTATTTTTATTTTGTGATTATTTATATTTTTATTTGTATCAGAACCGAATTTCTGAACTCAGAGTCAGTCCGAGTTCGAACCAGGGACCCGATCTCAGTGTACTTCCTGATTTGACCTTTTTGATGTCAGATTTGACCAGTTCTAGTTTCAAATATTGTTTTTTAATATTTTAGATTTTTCATGATTTACTGAAATTTTTTGAATTATTCTGTAAAATCTTCAAAATTGGTATTGATAGGTATCGCCGATCGATACTCGATTTTTTTAGTTCTCAAATGGACTTGAATTTTTAAAAACTGCTTTCACATTGCCCCTCAGGAATATTTCCTACTTTAATGCATTTTAAAGATTTTTTGAATTATTTAAAATTTCACCGAATTGGTGTCAACTGGTATCACCGATCGATTCCAGAATTTTTAATTTACAAACCAGACTGAATTTCTTAAATCTGATTTCACCATGTTTTTTATGTAATATTTTCTATTTTAGAGAATTTTTGGGGATTATTCTGAGTTCCTCAATATTTACACTATTATTATAATATATTTATATTGATTTCTTTCTCTTTCTTTCATTCCCTTCTCCTTTTTTTCTTTCCCATGTGCTGCTGACAGCCCCCACCATCACCTGCCAACTCCCACACCCTGTCACATCCACCAACTCTCTCACTCACTCTCTCTTTCTTTTATTTACATCACACTTAATCTCTCCCCCCCCGATCTCTCCCCCCCCCCCGATCTCTCTCCCCACTCTCATTTTTCTCTCCCCCTCCTAGTCTCCTCTTCCCTCTCCCCATCGTGAGCCGCCACTGCCGCCCCTTGGCCGGCCGACCACCACCCACACCACCACTCCTCCATCTCCACCACACCCACCACCATCAACCCAACTTACCTCCTCCTTCAACCTCCTCCAACACCACCATTATCATCTACTCCACTACCACCAACTCCACCTCTAACATCTCCACCACTCCCACCACCCTCCTCCACCACTTCCACCGCAAACTTCTCTCCTCACCACCACTCTCTAGCATCATCACTACCTATCACCGCCTCTCCACCACCATCATGGTTACCATCTTCAACAACAACAACCACAATAGCCACAATAACCATAACAACACCACCATCTTCATCTTCATCACCCTCATCATCTCCACACCAACACCATTATCACAATTTTCACCTCCCATCCACTACCATCACCTCCGCCAAGATCACCACCCAATCCTCCACCAAGATCTCCACCACCCACATCTCATCACCTCCTCCAACTTCCATCACTAACCCCATCACCACTAACCAACACCAACACCATCTCACCTCCACTTGGGCCTAGATCGCCGCCGGCCACCCTGGCCGCCAGCCTCCCAAGCCGCCGCCAGCCTCCAGCGGCCACTTGGCCGCCGACCAATTCCCCTCTCCTTTTCTTCTTTCTTTTCTTCTTTTCTTTCCTTCTCTCTTTCTCTCTCTTTTCTTTTTCTCTACTGTTCTTTTTCTCTCTCTCTCTCTTTAACTCTCTCTCTCTCTCTCACACACACACTATATATATATATCTGTAATGCCCCGATCCCGTGCGTACGGAGACATTATTGTGATGTTTATATGCAGGTCAAAAAAACCCTCACTTATATAAGCTAAGCAACAGTACAGACAAGAATCAGAGTACAAAAGTATGTAGTGCATTATACATTCTAACATATGAGTACAATAACAAAGTTATTATAGGATGTGATATAATATTAAAAGAATATTACATCACCGATAGGCGCAAATATGAGAATACAAAGAGATATACGATTATGAACAATACAAAAGATGCTCACGAGTGATAAAAGAAAAACTTGAGAGACGAGAAAGGGGGCCTGGAAGAAAAGGATTCTGGACGGTCTGCCGAAAATTCACGCTTTCACAGCACCACTCTTGTAAGCAACTGAGAGAATCCACAAGCTCCAAGCTCTAAGACCTGGACACGCAGATCTAAAGGAGTCAGAACTCCCAAACGAGTAGTGAGGCGAGAGCCAAGTGGCGTGCATACGTAGGCACATGTGTATCGATAATCTAAATCATAAGTATACATTAAATATCGTGTCGTGAGTGATTGCACACATTTATTGCATTATTCTTTATTACATTCCACGTTTATTATGTAATAAATCTGCTAAATTCCTTGTCTTAAATGTCTATTTTGCAGAAGATAATCATGAGGAGAAAGATGATAAAATCAAATAAATATCAGTTAAATTCAGATTTAACTAGACCTATTTGTTTAGAGGAGGATAATCCCAAATCGAGTTGGTCAAATTCAATTTTTGGTGAATCAGGTGGTTAAAACTAAAGATCAACCGAGGATAACGTCAAATACAGAGTCCAAATCTAAAGGGATAAATGGATAGAGAGAAAATTAACGGATAAGATGAAGCAATTCTGACTCAGATTCTGTCTGAATATATTTTACTATTTGAATCATAACTTTCGTTACAAGACTTCAAATCTGATGAATCAAGATGATTCAGAAAGAGGACTTAAAGGGCTATAACTCTTAAGTTGATCATTATTTCTAATTCTATCATTTGATAAGTTATATTTAGCAATCAATATGCCAATAAGCTGCAAATCAGAACTGAATATCCACATCAAATCAAGTTTGGAGATAAGGGAAGGATTCAAATTTAAAAATAGCCAGCTTCCCTTATCTTCATACTCCTCTACCCTCTACATTTCTCCTATAAATACCTGCAATCTCAAAGGCAAAAGAGGGGACTACCATGCAGAGATAGACTTTAGGCCAGTTTTTTTCTTCTTTGTAGTGTAGGTTTTTATTTTTCTTTATATGTAATTTTTATTTTTATTCATGTAATTCATAAGAGATCAGAGTTTCATAGGAGAACGAGAGTGAAGATTGTACTGAAAGTGACACCGGTGTAAGTTGTCTTCTTTTTCTTATTGTTACAAGATTGAATCTAGAAGTTGCATTTGTAAGTTCTTTATTTTTTTGTGTTCTTCTTCCTTTCTGCTTTTCTTATTTTGGTGCCAATTGCTATCCAAGTGAGTCTTATAACATCGAAAGAGCCTTGCCCTTGCGAGTGCCACCGATAGCTCATGATGATAAATTTTTAGTCTCATTCTGTATCACTTCATACTATCATCGTCTTGATGATATAATGTGGAAGAGATGGGAATCAACTCTTATGGGTTATGCGATGATCGCCTCACTTTAAGGTAACATCATTGCCACAGATTCAAGGTAAGTATTTAGTCAAAGTAGGTAAGTAACTTTTAGTTTCTTTTCTTTTAATTCTTTAGTTTAGAACACTACAATGTACCACTTCTTTTATCACTCTTTTTCAATTTCTTTGTACGTATCACTTCTATTTTCTCCACCTTCTCTATCTACCATTTTCTTTCTAACTTGACTTTAACTCTATTTTTTATTTTCTTTTAAAGAACTAAAAGAAGAACTTTAATCATTCTTTGTAACCTAAAAGAGACTTACTTAAAAAGCTTCCATCACTAGTCCCTCCTTATGGATCACGACCCGCATAGCCACTTGCTATAGCGGTAGAATTGAGCACCTTGCACTATTATTATAAAAGTTCTGAAATTCTGTATTTTTGTGCAAGTAAAAACACAATCAAATTTTAGTGCCGTTGCTGGGGAGGGATGGTAAGTAATTCTCTTTAAAGTTTACATTTTGGTTAACCTTCTTTTTTGTTTTTGGTGTACAGATTTAATAAAAAGGAATTTTTGCTGCAGTGGATATATAAGTGGCCTGGACTCTGCTCAAGAAAGCAGAGCCCAGAAGCCCTCAGATTTGCTACATTCCTGTGGCAATCTGAGTGAACTACTAACCTGTATTTTCTGCAGGTTGGCTGAATTGCATAGTTTAATATCTGTAGATTTATTTCTTGTTTGACTCACTGTATATACATTTCTAGCACAACAGTAAAAGTTGATTGTAAATGCTAAAAATGATTTAGACTTTGCATTTAGGCACGTGTCTATTTCATTACATTTTCTATTTACTGTTGAAGAGTGCTTGAGCCAAGGTATGTGTGCATAGCATTTAGTATAAGGTTCATTCTTGTATGAAATATTGCTCCAGTGTTACTTTTTTATATACTTGTACACTGCACTAAATTAATTTAAGGGCTTATCCTATAAACAAGATAAGGTGGGGAAGTCATTACCCTCCCTTAGCCCACAAATAATCTCCTCACTCACTACCCAAGCCTAACTAAAACTGAGTAGACGTTGGCCCTAGGGACATCTCGGACTCAAATAGGAGACTGACCTAAGGGGAAGTTGATTTGAATCTGACTCTTGCCAAATCGGTGACTAAGGTTGGGGATTGAGGGGCGAAACCCCGAAGGCTGGTGGTTAGGCTTAATTAGGCCCGTCGCTTTTTGCGGATACCTCCCACCAATCTTGCCCCTACCTGGCCGATTAACTTGTGGTCAGATTCAGCAATATACCCCCCGTGGACAGTCTAACCAGTTAGGAGTCGTCTAGGTCTAAGGTTTACCCTAACTTAGGTTAGATTTTTTTCTTTTTATTTACTTGCTTATTTGTTTGTTTTTTCTTTGTTTGTGTTTGACATTTATTGTGTGATATGACTTATAACAATAATTTTTCCAATTTTAATGATAATCTATATTACACCCCGACCTTTTTTTCGGATATTACCAACCCGGCATATCAAAACTTTAACCAACCTAGTGTGCCGGATTGGTCTTATCTGAATCAATATAACCTATGCCCCCAATTTTATGATCATAATTTTCAAAATAATTTCAACTCTTCACAGAGTCAATGGGGATTCACCTCCGCGTAGCCCAATTTTCAACCACTTGTCCCCCTTATCCACCTTATCCACAATATTTTCAAGATTCATACTCAGTTCCACTAGTTCAAAATAGAAAACCATCAATCTTGAAAATGAGTATGCGTGAGTCCAAGCAACAATTACAAAGTCTGACGGACTCACAATTTCATCACAAATTTCAATACAACACTTCATCTTTTCAAGTCCAATCGCAACAAATGATGAACCAATCACCTATGAAAAGATGCTTGAAGCTATGACCCAGGCTCAAATCGCTCGTAATCATGACATAGATTGATGGTCCAAACTCTTCGTTCTCACTGTTTGACCATTTCTGATGTCGCTAACCATTCTATTAGAGCTGAAAAATCATGTTCTTTGAAAAATAAGATTCCATTTCAGTACAACCATTTGAACTTGCCCAAACTCTAAATTTTAAAAATGACATTGACAGTTTGGCAAGTTATCCCTTTCCTGAAATTGAACTTGAGAATGAATATGATCATGAACCTCAACTTGGTGATTCAATTCTACTTCCTGATTCAATAATGACTCCAATGTCTTCACCTGATTTTAATCTTTTTTCTGAGTAAACATTTGATCCTGTGCCAATTCATTATGAAATTGAATCACCTATCTTTTATGATCATTATATTGAACTTGACTAATTTCATACTTTTGAAAGTCTCATTGACAAATTGGCAAGTTCTCATTTTTATGAAATTGAACTCAATGAGAAATGTGATCTAGATTCTCAAATTTGTGATCCAGTTCAAATTCCCGAATCAATATTGACTTCTGTTTTGTTATCCGACTTAAGTAATATTTTAGAGTCAATTTTGCTTCCCACACCTGTCATTCTTGAACTTGAATTACCAATATTAAGTCACATTCCATTGTGGGAAAATGAATGTGGACTTGAGTTTCAACTTCTTGATTTAGACCCACTTCCTGAACCAATCTTGACTCCTGAACCTTTACTTGACTTAAGTCACTTTCCTGAGTCGGTATTAGTTCCCGTACTTCTTAAGTCCAAGTCAATCATTTCATCTTTTCACACTCCATTTTGGGACAAGGCGGTTGACAAAATTGACTCCGAAATTAATTATAAAATTTGAAAATTCGATGGGGTAAATTTTTAATAAAAATCATTCATATATACATCATTTTAGTGGGTTATATAAGAGAGATTTCTAGTGGGTTCCTCCAAACTCCACGAAAATTCGATTGGGCCGCATTTCGTGGACCAATCAGACCACCACCGGAACCACCACCTTACGGTAATATTTTCCTTCCCTTTCTTCTTTTTCATATATTTATGCATTAATTCATACATTGAGGACAATGCATGAGATGGGTGTAGAGGAGGGTCTAACATAACTTAGGTTTTTCTTTTTATTTAAAAAAAGAAGAAAAAAATTTACATTTTCTTTACTTTTAAAAACTTTTTGAAAATAGAAATAATATTTTAACATATTTTTTGTAAGAAATTAAGTCAATTTTAAGGAATAGGATAATCATAATTAGGATTTCTTATACTTGGTCAAAATAAGATTATTTGTTTGATTTTAAGGGTTAGGAAGATAATTTCTCAAAGTAATTTAGTCTTGATCTTTGCCCTGATGAAATATGTGCACTTTATACACTTACACACTTAGGGTTCAAAAATAAAGATTCTTATGCCTTATTAAATATATATATATGTATAATTATGAAAAATAAACAAATCTAATTACTGATTAGCTAGGTGTGTTGGCCTAAACAAGCCTTGGTATTTATACAAATGATGATTAGATAAGTTTGAAGAAAAAAAAGAAATATATATATCTATAAAATCCTCTGATTAAGCTGGGATTTGCGCCTCATAAAGCATAAGTATTCACGCCTAAAAGCGGTTCATATAATAAAATCCTTAGTTTTGTAGCCTTATTTTCTTGAGTCCTTAAGTGCTTGGGGTGTTTTCTCACTGGGTGCTCTCAGACCGTTTGGTTTGGGAGTCATCGATTAAAGGCTCGTTACATGGGCAGATTAGAAAGCCTAATAAAACTAAGGAATAATACCACCAAAAAAAATAAATATATATAAATAAATAAATAAGGCATAAGAGTTAGAGTTAAAGAATCCTTAGTCAAAACTTCACGGTCACGAAGGTGCATATGACTTAGAGTAAAGTAATAGACTAGATGAGAAGCACAATTTGACTCCTTACTTTGATTGATTACAAATTTTTGAATAGAGACTAAGTTTAGGAATGAAAAATTCAATTTTCTATAACTTATAGATTACTTAAATCTTAAAATAATATTTCAAATATTTTTCTTTCAAAATGTGTTTTCAAAATATTAACATTTTTCTCTTTCTCTATGGATTTTGCGGGTGCAATCCACTGAAAACACTCACGAGACAAAACTCATTCTCTAGGGGTAACCTAGAGGTTTAACGGCTTGTTGCACAAGCTCAGTGCAATCGCGTGACCTGCGAAAGTGGTTTAATAATCTTTGGTTTAGTGTTTTGCTCGAGGACGAGCAAAAGATAGGTGTAGGGGTGTGATTACACACATTTATTGTATTATTCTTTATTACATTCAACATTTATCATGTAAAAATCTGCTAAATTTCTTTTCTTAAGTGTCTATTTTGCAGAAGATAATCATGAGGAGAAAGAGGATAAAATCAAATAAATATCAGTTAAATTCAGATTTAACTAGACCTATTTGGTTAGAGGAGGATGATCCCAAATCCAGTTGGTTAAATTCAGTTTTTGGTGAATTAGGTGGTTAAAGCTAAATGTCAAACAAGGATAACATCAAATACAGAGTCCAAATCCAAAGGGATAAATGAATAGAGAGAAGATCAACGAAAGAGATGAAGCAATTCTGACTCAGATTCTGACTGAATATATTTTAGTATTTGAATCATAACTTTCACTACAAGACTTAAAATCTGATGATTCAAGATGATCCAGAAAAAGGACTTAAAGGGTTATAACTCTTAAGTTGATCATTATTTCTAATTCTATCATTTGATAAGTTATATTTAGCAATCAATACGCCAATAAGCTGCAGATCAGAACTGAATATCCACACCAAATCAAGTTTGGAGATAAGAGAAGGATTCAAATTTAGAAATAGCCAGCTTCTCTTATCTTCAGACTCCTCTACCCTCTGTATTTCTCCTATAAATACCTGCAATCTCAAAGACAAAAGGGGGGCGACCATACAGAGATAGACTTTAGGTCAGTTTTTCCTTCTTTGTTGTGTAGGTTTTTATTTTTCTTTATATGTAATTTTTAGTTTTTTCATGTAATTCAGAAGAGATCAGAGTTTCATAGAAGAACGAGAGTGAAGCTTGTACTGAAAGTGACACGGTGTAAGTTGTCTTCTTTTCTCTTATTGTTACAAGATTGAATCTATAAGTTGCATTTATAAGTTCTTCTTTATTTTTTGTGTTCTTCTTCTTCCTTTCTACTTTTCTTCTTTTGGTGCCAATTGCTATCCAAGTGAGTCTTATAGCATCGAAAGAGCCTTGCCCTTGCGAGTGCCACTGATAGCTCATGACAATGGATTTTTAGTCTCATTCTGTATCACTTCATACTTACATCGTCTTGATGATATAATGTGGAAGAGACGGGAATCAACTCTTATGGGTTATGCGCTGATCGCCTTACTTCAAGGTAACATCATTGCCACAGATTCAAGGTAAGTATTTGGCCAAAGGAGGTAAGTAACTTTTAGTTTCTTTTCATTTAATTCTTTAGTTTAGAACACTACAATGTACCACTTCTTTATCACTCTTTTTCAATTTCTTTGTACGTATCACTTCTATTTTCTCCACCTTCTCTATCTACCACTTTCTTTCTAACTTGACTTTAACTCTATTTTTCATTTTCTTTTAAAGAACTAAAAGAAGAACTTTAACCATTCTTTGTAACCTAAAAGAGAACTTACTTAAAAAGCTTCCATCGCTAGTCCCTCCTTGTGGATCACGACCCGCATAGCCACTTGCTATAGCGGTAAAATTGAGCACCTTACACTATTATTATAAAAGTTCTGAAATTCTGTATTTTTGTGCAGGTAAACTCAATCAGTGAGCACAGGCATGGAGGAACAAGCAAGGAGGCAAAAGTGGAGTGAATATGGCAAAACCCATTATACAAGGCCAAATTACAGATCTGTGAGATTAGTACATCGAAGAAATAATCCAAATAAGAAAAACCCTCATATATATACTGTATACCCACGTCATCATATCCTGAGTTTATATAACCTGAGTTGTCTTCTAAACTATGAAAACACCATAAAACTGATAGAAAATTGATAAAACTGATAATACTGAGTACAAGCAAAACCAGCGGTAACTTCATGAGATAAGTTCGTAGAAGGAATAATCCAAACAAGAAAACCCTCATCTATATACCTTATGCCCCATGTCACCGTAATCTAAGTTTATACAATCTGAGTTGCAAAATAATACAACGAATTGTTAATTGGCATCTTATTATTATTACCTGTCTGACCCATAGATTTAGGTATGTGTCCTGGTGTTCATCTCAACACACATACACCATATATGAGCAAGTCGAGGTTTGTTATTGAAAACTGATAAAGAACTGATGGATCATATTTACAGTGGGTCTTGCCTCCACCCGAGACTACAGCTCAGGTATCAGGTTACTGCTTTTGGGTCTTACTATTACACGCCCCACACGACACTTCAGAATATAACTCCTACTTTTGGGGACTTATCATTACCCCCCCCCCCCCGACACATCATTGATGATCACCATTATAAATATGATATCATACCGATATCCATCATTTTTTCCCAACCAATGTAAGTTGTCTTTTTATATTTTATTAGATAATCAAATTACATTAATAAGCAAGAGCATATCAAGAGTACCATGAGTATATGTTGTACTGAAATATATATATATATATATATATATATATATATATATATATATATATATATATATATATATATATATATATATATATATATATATATATTATATCAGGATGTCAGGTCATCATTCCCGTAAATGATAATTACAAGAGTCAAGTATCAGGAATGGCAAGTGTCAAATCATCACATGTCAGATGTCAAGTAATATCAGGTAGGTGCAACAGGTAGGTATCAGGCAGTAACAGGCAGGTGAAAGCACGACAAACGATAATATAACAAATATCATCTATTGAACAACACGAAATAGGAAACGGTACCATTATGGAAAATCGGTACGAACACCGGAAAACATTCAGTTTTAGAAAATAGTTTAAGCAGAGATTTCAAATTCTTCACAACTGTTAATAAAAGAGTTAATAGAGTTATCGAGTAGACAAGCGAGTAAGCAAGCAAGCGAACATCCAAGCGGAGCTAAACAAACTGGAGCGAAGTTAATGTACAACAATAGATGCTATCAAGCTCGGCATGATTACCACTCGCAGCACAGCTAAACGCACATGTTGCAGCATGCGTATAAACGTCATACTACCGCTCACGGCACAACCGTGGTCACGGGGTAATTACGCTCGAATGGAGTTAGCGGTAAAGTGGTAACGTTAGATTCGCCTACCAGGCGTAACATATAGGAAGTCCAGAGGACTTAAAAAAATCTCAGAGAGATTAAACCCGGAGGTTATAGTATAGAACCAAGAAGTGGTTTAGCCTGGAGGCTGTTGGAGTACCTGTACAAGCGTTAGTACCATACTGAGCAATAGATATAATATCGTCTATATTGTTACAGGCATCAGTCCACAGAATACAGATACATCACACCGGTACTAATACACATGTCTAGAAATACAATACAAAGTCCCAAAAAATATAATAAAATGCCCGTCGAAACGGAGTATCCAGAAAAACGAGAACACTCGCCTAATATTACAGAAAATGTAGGAAAATCCCCGAAGTACGGAAGCTCCAACTTATCAACGCGCGTGCACATTCAAATATTTTAAATGTAATAAATATATTATATATATTACACATATATAGAGAGAGGAGAGAGAAAGAGAGAGATCGCAGCGAGAGAAAGAGAGAGACTGTGGTGAGAGAGGGAGAGAGAGGAGGTAGAGAGCGTGAGAGAGATTAGAAGGAAGGAGTTAGAGAGCGGGATAAAGAGAGTGAAAGTGAGGGGGATAGAGCGTGAGAGTGAGTGAGAAGGAGAGTGTTAGAGAGAGCTTAAGAGAAAGAACAAGAAGAAAAGAAAGAAGAAAGAAAGAAGGAAAGAAGGAAGGGAAGAAGAAAGGAGAAGAAGAAAGAAAAGAAGAGAAAGAGAGGGGAAACCGGGAACAGGGCCAGGCGGTGGGGGCCTGTGGCTGGCCGGCGGCGACGGAGGGCGGCGCGGCCAGGTGGGGCCCAAAGAGGAGGGGAGATATGTTGCAAGTATAGTGTAATTGGATGGAGTCCGGGTTGTTTGAAGCGTCATTTCAAAAGCCGAAGAATGATTAGAATGAGAGAGTTCGCCGGAGGAGAAGATTTGGTGAAGGTGATGGTGGTCGTGGTGGTGTTGGTGTGGGTGGAGATGGTGGAGAAGTGGTGGTTATGGGTGTTGGGTTTAAATGAAGAAGAAGGAGGTGGTAGTGATGGTATTGTGTAGATGGTGTTGGAGTTGGAGAGAGTGGAGGAGGAGTTAGTGTTGGCCGGGGTAGGATGGCTCGGCGGCCTAGGTCACTGGCCAAGGGGCATGGCTGCTGCTGTTGGTTGGATGAAAAAAAGGAGGAGGATAAGAAATGAAAGAGGAAGAAAGATATATGTGTGTGTGTGCGCGCGCTTATAGGAGTGTGAGGTTATATATGAATGAGATTCGCGTCTCATTAAACCAGACCCTATGAAGCTCAGATGAGGAGGTCAGATCCGCATCTCAGATGGGTGGTGCTCCGCATTTGCAGAGGAGAGAATGAGTGAAGATGTGAGTGATGATGATCAATTTAGAGAGGAATTAAATGCGAGAGAGAAAAGAGAAGATGATCCCAGCATTTGAGAGCAGGGGATGAGATCCACATCAGCTGGCCTAAGCCTCGTGTCAGGTGAATGGGGAGAGATCCGCGCCGGGAGCCCCGCGTTAGGCTGAGGAGAGAGAAAAGTGGTTGAGGATATTTAATGTGTGGTGGAGGAATTTTGAGAGTAATTTGAAAGAAAATAAAAGAAAAGGAGGAGAAAATTATCAGTGAGGAGAAAATTCAGAAAATAAAAAATAAAAGAAAGATATCTGGATAAAATTGTAGAATCTGAAAAACACGAAAAACTTTGGAAATGCCCAGAAAATGAAGTAACTCGGAACGATCCCCAAAAATTCTCAAAAATAATAAATATAAATTATATTAAGGCACATGGTTAAATCAGATTTCAGAGATTCAATCCCGTTTTCAAATTAAAAATCATGTAATCTCCGGCGATACCGGTCGACACCAAATCCGACCGAATTTCGATAAATTCACATAAATTCCCAAAAATGCAGTTTGATAGAAAATATAATTTTAAGAAATAATATAAAAGCAGTTTCTAGAAATTCAATTTTGTTTGTAAATTAAAAATTCGAGAATCGATCGCGGCATCGGTCGATACTGGTTTTAAAGATTTGCAATTTAATTCAAAAAAATTTCAGAAAATTATGAAAAATTTAAAATATTATAAAACAATGTTTGAAATTGAACCTGATCAAATCTGATTATCATAAGGGCAATTCAATCAATACACTGGGATCGGGCCCCAGGTTCAGACTCGGGCTGATTCTAAATCTAGGAATTCGGATCCAAATACCAAACGGTGATATAATAATCACAAAATAAAATTAAATATGAGGGTAAATCAAAAGAATATACTTAGAAAATTAAAATATGTATCTTAGTACGTATTCCGGGAATGGGGTGTTACACTCTCACTTTCTCTCTATTCTCTCCCTCCGAAAACCATGTCCCCTATCTAGTTTTCTCTCCCTAAACTCTCTCTAGCTCTCCCTATAATTCTCTCTCTCATCATCCCATGACTTTCTATCTCCTCACGCGTCATGCTCTAACGCCTTAGCCTTCCCCAAAGTTTCCACCATGTTTCGGCTTTAGGCGAGTATTCTTGGATTTTAGTGAGTACAAATTCCTTGGTTTTGTGAGTACTCTTGGACTTTGGTTTGTAAACCATATTATGTATTTGAGCGTGATGTTGGTTGTTGACCATGTACCATATTTTGTATCTGGGATTGTATGTGTTATATTGTAGTGTATACATGTACGTGGTCAAGCGCCGAGGACTATATTTGTACTGTATTTTGTGGACAAATCCCTGTAATAGTGTAGACGATATTGTATTTGTGGGACGAACAGTGGTGCAGATTGCAGGAGAAGACCTCAGGGCAAACGTACCCTCCGGGGTGCGTTGTCCGAGTGACCACTTCCCGAGCTACCCAATGGGTACCATTCCCTGCACCCTTATGGGTTTAGTGGTAACTTTGATGGAGTGATTTCCCCTACTCAGCTCTCAGACTGGACATCCAATAGACTTCGGTATTATACCTTCGGGTTTCGTGATAGCCCTGGTGTGAGGTTAACCGGTCTACAGTTCTCCCATTATTATTTCTCCTGTTTATATGTGTGCTTGTGTGGTACTAATATTTTCTTCAGGTACCCATTTGGCCCTTGGCCCTATAGCCCTCAGGGCGCATAGACCTTATGGTCTCTCTTTTGTCCACTCCCCAAAAGGGGGTGCGCTTAGACCCTCTAGATCTTTCTTATGCTCTGCCTGATAGGTGAGCTAGCGCCCAACGCTTTATCATTAGACTCGCTCGAGCGTACCTCTGTCGTGTATGATAGACGTAGTGGTTGGACACTCGTCTCATCACATAGATATAGCTTTGGCGCGTGCGTCAGTGACTATCGCTGCTTGCTAGCTTCATTCCGATTTTAAGTTTAGCCTTCGGGCTTTCTTTTGCTTCGTCCGGTAGGCAAGCTTAGCGCTCAGCGTTTCACCGCGAAACTCGCCCGAGCGTAGCTATGTCATGGTGTTAGTAGAGTGTTCATACACTGCTACGTCACGTGCGTTGGCTCCGATGCATGCGCATTAGCGTCTACCACTGCTCGCTAGCTTGACCTCAGCTTCAGACTCAGTTTTCAGACTTAACCTTTCGGTTCTCTAGCCAGCTCTGCCGGTAGGATAGCTTAGTGCTATGCGCTTTATTAGCAAACTCTGTCGCAAGTGTGGCTACGCCATGAGCGATAGCATAGCGGTCATCCGCTGGCTTCGTCACATGCATCTACTTATCTCGCGAGCATGGCTTCATCATATGCGAAGACCCAACATTCGTTGCGCTGGTTTTGCTGTAGGCGCTTAGCTTCATCGTGAGTGTGACTTCGCCGTAAGTGTTAGCTCAATGTTCATAGGCCACTTCTTTGCGTGCGTTAACCCCGTCGTGTGGGTTTAGCCTAAAGATGCACGCTAGCTTCACCAGGAGTCTAGTTCTACCGTGTGTCTAACGTTATATACTGCTAACACAGTCTAGCTATGCTCCCGCCCTGCTTAGCTCCATTTGTTTGTAACTGTATCCAACTCTACTTGTCTTCTTATCGACTTGTCCATCCAGTCTTGCTTGTATATACATTTCAGTCTGACCTTATTTATCTGCTCGCTCACTCGCTCGCTGGCTTGCTTGCTTAACAGCTCGTTCGTCCAGTCTTCCTCGTTCGATTGTCTGTCCAATCCTATTCAGCCTCCTTGTTCGCTTGACTGCTTGCTCACTTGCCTGCTTATCTGGTCAACTCTGTTTAAGATTGTCAGTTGTCTATTCAGTTCGGCCCAGTTATGCTTGTCGGTTTGTCCACTTTTACCGGGCCTCATTTGTCTACCTGCCTGTTTACCTACTTGCCTGTCCAGTCTAATCTCACCCCGTCTGCTTGATTAGTGTATTAATATCTTATTATCATGATTATGGTTGTGAAGAGTTTGAAATGTCCTTTTACACTATTTCATACTCTAACCTGTGTGATCAAGTTGCCCGATTTATATTGTGAATCTGTGCTTACTTATACCGCTTATATTGTTGTACATTACTTGACACCTGATACTTGAAATGCTATTAATTGACACCGACATGTCAACACCTGACTCATTATTATCACTTTTACGGGGACTTGAACTGATATCATGTACACTCCTGAGATCAAACTCCTGTATCATGCTCCTTCTGTTATTATATTTATGTTAATCCCCCATAATCGATCATCATGAACATAAAGTGTAATAAATGAACAACTTAATCAAAGATGGGGGGTTAACTAATGGTATCAATTTGTACATCTTTATAATGGCTCTATATTGCGCAACTACAACTTCGATTCTACCTGAGTGCCACCAGGTGTTTCGGTGGGGTGTACTGGCACCCCTGTCTAAATTCCATCCTTCTAGGGCATACGAATAAGACCCTTACGACTTAGTGGCCAGTTCCGGACTCCAGTACCAGGTGCTTCTTAGTCGTTGCCCCGGGTATGCACGGGGCCCATTAATAACATGATACCTTGATCTTCCATCAATTTTCAATAATAAACTTCTTCTCACTCATATGTTGATGTATGTGGACTGGGGCACAAGGACACATACCTAGACATACGAGTCAGACAAGTCTTAATAAAATAATGATAATAATGTGTTACTGACATCTGACCGGTGATATGCTTGATCGATGCTTGTGAGACCTGTGACACAATTCATTATCTTACACTAGATATAACTTAATTACTAAACAATAATGATCTCATGAGCGGGTGTTATTGAATCATTTTCTCATTTCCTCATTCGAATAAAGATTTCCCCAATTCAGTGAGAAAGAAAAGCAAGTTTGTAAGGGCTGGCGGGAGAAGAAACTAACATAGTCAGTCCCTGTTCTTAAACAAGTCAAGGAACTAAAAATGATAAAAAAAATTATCTGACTTTTCTTCTCTCTTTTTTTTTTTTCTACGAAGAGACATGCGTATTATATTTCTTAGTAAACAACATGGATTCACTTTCTATATAAACATCATTCATGCCACTTCACATTACGCGTGTACTGGATAGCATAACACCCATAATTTTTACTTTTCTATTACTATCATGTATGTATGATAACTAATGAGATGGATAGATGTAAGATCAGATATAGGATACTTGTCATTGGTTTCATTTCTCACCGATATCCGAGATTAACATACTGATGTATCGCCGCATGACGCATTTGATGAGCTTTTACAAAAGATAAGTATCCCCTATGAGTCTATGACCCTACACTTGCTTTAAGTAGTTTCATATGATTTATGTAGGCAATCATCACATGTATATTCTTCATCCGGCATGACTTCCGAAATGACGTCCCGTATTTAGTATCATATCGCGATATATCACCCGATTATATAATTTTGCTGACCGATATATCGCTGATATCCGATATTTAAAACTCATATGCCACAAAAAATTTAAAGAAAATGCCAAAAGGAGCATCCAACACACAATTACCAAGTATCAGAGTATCCAAGTACTGGATACATATATGATATGCACCAATTATCCATGCATGATCTTCTGAAGGGGTAGGATGACTGCGTTACTGCACACCATGCTTCAGTTAACTGTTCCAGGGAGCAGGTGATATGAACCCAGCCTATTTACTGATATAGTTGGAGGGCATGACAGAAATAGTATCACCCAATTCAGCTGCCTTTTGGGTTGACTGGATCACAAACTGGTCTGGACTGAGGCCCAAGCCCATGTCCAGCCCAACTTCAAAGGGCACGTTTGTGCCTAATAGGAGTGTGAATGAATCTGCGTATCTTACGCAAGAGGTGTTGCGTTCTATGGAGAAGGGTCGAAAGGCCGCGAAGGCGATGATGTTGAAGCTTGATCTCGAGAAGGCTTTTGATAATCATGCAGTTGTGGAGATCCGAGAAATCGATGGTTCCCTGCTAAGTTTGTTGAATGGGTCACGGCTCGTTATTCAACGCCCCAGGTTTAGCGTTCTTGTGAACGGCTCACCGACCGTTGGATCTCTTCTACTAAGGGTCTTCGGCAAGGGGACCCTCTCACACCATATCTATTCATCATAGCTGTGGAGCCTTTTATTCGGCTCGTCAAGCGAGCTACACTAGAGGAGTCCATAAGAGCTATCAAAGACTAGTGCCCGTGGGCCGCCCCTGAGTCAACTCATGTAAGCTGACTATGGATGAGAATGGCCGTGTCCATGCGCCCCCCATTGGACATGGTCAATAGAATTTTTTTTTATAGGAATATGAATTTTCTCATTTTCTTATAGAAAAGTTTCCATGGACACGTCAATTCTCATCCCTGACGCTAATGATTGCATCCTCATGGCCGAGGCCACGCTAGCAGAGGAATCAAGGAAACACATATAGAATTATTGTTAAGATTTTCCAACTATACGAGTGAATGTTGAGGGAAATTTTATAAGCAACACAGTCCTTTCATCAGTTACTTATAGTTGGCATGTCTTTCATCCATTGAAATCTCGAATATAAATTTCCCACAGGCAGGGTTACATAAAAAGTAGGATTTTTATGATTGGTGCTGCAATTAGAGCATGACAAACAACTAATTAACTCATTGAAGATGATAAGAGTCTAACGCTCGAAAATTAATCTTAATCATGTTATCCTGAGTATTATTTAGGATCTAATGCTTTAGTTAATTACAATGTTAATTTTCATTAACTATGAGATGATAGAAGAATAGTTGCAAGATAACTTGAAACTACAAGGTTGCACAAGACAATATACAAGGTGCATAAAATTCAAAAGCAAAAGGGTGTATATTCTAAATCCCCAAAAGATAAACTAAAAATAAAATAAAATCAAGAGTTGATTTTTGGGAGGGAAGGATTAGTATGCCAATGATGATATATATAATCTAGGCTTGAGGTTGAAGAGTGGCCAACTGAAAGGAAATATTGCATATGAGGTTGAGTTGGTTGTCATGGACTCTTAACTATAGCTGGTATCCTTTGATCATGGTAGAAAGTTAAATGTGAACCTTTGAGCATAAACAAAGTTTATATCCTTGATACCCACCCTTTATACACATTACAAGGCCTGTTACAACTCTGAAAAATGGCTTTGTAAATGGCAAAACTAAAAATATAGACCAGGTATCAGCTTATATGTCTCTCATTTTGACTAAGACTCTTATGTATGCTCTTTATTGTTTAGAGATCAGCAATATCTAGTTTCATTGGGATTTCTTACAAAAAATAATTTTGGAACCGTTTTATCCGGTTGGCATAATAACTTGCAGGCATAAACTATCTAATATCCAAAAAAAATGTATAACTGGATATATGAGCTGCATAAATTCAGATATAAGCAACATCTTGCAAATTCAGGTATTGGTATTTCTCTGAAGATAAAACAATTATGTCCTCATTTGATATAATTAGAGAAGTAGCATATATCACCGGTCTGAAATTTAGTATTTGGCAGGTACGAGGTTATCTTTTGGCCATATACCAAGCCTTGAGACAGTTTCCAGGAATGCAGGCAGTGCCAACATGTCGTGTCTTGTTGAAAAAAAATATTTCCGATATCCATTCTAATTTGCATTTATAATGTAGTTTGTGGTTTAACAGTGACTTAATTGGTCCTAATTAATTAATTGCTTGTCTTTTCTCCATCTGCTTAGGGGTTTGATTTGGTGAAGCAAAGGTGCACACTGTTACACCTTGCTCTAAAGAAAAGGAGGAAAGAAAAGAAAGAAAAGAGAATAATTCTAATGTAGAAATACGCTAAGTTAACTATTAGCTATTTTAATGTCATCCTTTTCATGACCAATAATGCTCATATTACAAACATCATGAAGGAATTTGTTAATGCCCCAAACTTTTTTGTCATTGAAGCAAAGAGAAATGATGGACAGAACTTTTAGTAACCACTCAGTCGACGCTAGGATTCTCAAAGCTTGTATATATGCTCTCTCTCTTTTTTTTTGCCTGAAATTGGATGTTTTGGAGATATTTAAAGAAAAACCACTAACAAAGGTTTGAACAAAGACACAATTGTTAATTTATCATGGTCACAATATCCTGCAGAAAATATATTGTTTTCTCTTTTATTAAAGCTTCACATAATGTCAGAATATATTCAAGCTACAGAAGAAGATGAAGTGGACATATTGTTGGTTTAGGCTTCATGCAAGCTGTGAATCCTTATCTTGAGAAATTAATTTCTAATTAAATTTGTAGGTGCATAATGTTGATGGGATTTTTTCATTGCATATCATATAAAAAAGAGCAAAGTACATATTAGAGAACCACATCATGATTATAATGTAGATGTCCTAAAGTGGCAAAAAAACAATTAGCCACCAAAACATGTTGGTTCAAAAGTTGAACTAAAGGCATGCATGCACACCCTCACAAGTACAAAAGTTGCATGTACACATTACACAAGACTTAATGGAGAGAGATGGAGGATGTCTTAATAGTTTAACAAAACAACTAGAGCTTGCTATATTGTATATTGGTTAAGAGAGTAGACAAGCTAATGATCAAATGTCCCAATTGCAGAGAGCTAGTGAGTGACACGTACCTCATAGAACACTATGCCAAATCTTAGAGATTCGTAGTTATCGTCTCAAGAATTGCACGGTTGCGATAAAAAGCTCAGGAATTTGCTAGTTATAGGATACTACGCAAAATCGAGTAAATTTCTGAAAGCTCATATTCTGTTTAATTCATGGAATGGTCTATGACCATATCTCCAGATTCGTAATATTAGGATTTGAAGTACAATAGAGAAACACAGTTGTCACTAGCTGCTTTTCTCACTGACTCAAAGTAATATGCATCAGATATTGCAAATCTGTGATAGGTGAGGAATAAACACAAAATGTGAATACAGTCATATATAGTACTAATGCTTTCCTCACAATAAAAACTCTGCAAACCTATATAAGACACATCAAGAAGACAATCTCACAATACGCGTACAGATAAGCATTGTTCTCATACAGTCGACAGTGTTCATCCGTAGTGAAAACTGTAAGAGTACATCAGAGACGAACAGATATTGCAAATCTATGACAGGTGAGGAATAAACACAAAATGTGAATACAATCATATATAGTACTAATGCTTTCCTCTCAATAAAAACTCTGCAAACCTATATAAGACACATCAAGAAGCCAATCTCACAATATGCGTACAAATAGGCATCATTCCTATACAGTCGACAGTGTTCATCCATAGTGAAAACTTTAAGAATACATCAGAGATGAAATCAGTTCATCTCTTTAATTGGAGCATCAGGGGGGCTGTTATGGCCAATACTTGGGCTGTGGCCGGGGGTAGTAGGATTAAAAGATTCCATGTGGCCTGGAGTTGAAGAAGGGACAGATTCCACAAGCCGTTTGCGATTAAGGGACTCGAGGTTTTCTTCAGCGCAGCGTGATGAAGAGCACTTGGGGGCATTCATTGCATGCCATTT
Source organism: Agave tequilana (assembly GCA_038442645.1). Lineage (NCBI taxonomy): Eukaryota > Viridiplantae > Streptophyta > Magnoliopsida > Asparagales > Asparagaceae > Agave > Agave tequilana. The sequence continues at coordinate 119,759 of JAVJIF010032892.1, forward strand.
TGGTGTTCTCGTTGCTCGAACCGGTGATAGAAGCTGCATAACAATAAGAAGCATAACAACTGCAAAAGAAACATTTTTAGCATACAGGGCCATAGATATTGCTTGATGCTTGGAATCTAGGCTCTAGACTACTAAAGGAACTTGTGAAGCTATAATAAGCTAAGCAGGAAAGGGAGTGTGAGAGAGTTCAGAGAGCTCCACTTCCTTAAATATGGAAGCTGAGTGGCTATTCAGTTAAAAAAAAAAAAAAAAAAAAGGATTTGCCAAAAATTAATGATTTAATTATTCTGAACAGAACAGGAAAAGGCAAGAGCTCTTTGGGAATTTGGTGGGGCTTCCTTAACAAAAGTATATTAATGGAACATGAAGAATATTTTCCATAGATGGACACATGTTTGAAGAATCTTGAGCTGGATTTCTAAAACTGAACTTCAACATGCTTGGCTGTGGCCACAAATAAGATTTGATGATTTGCACAAAGGAATACAACTCTTTTTCTTTGAATAAATTTAAGAAACAAAGCAAAGTAGCATAATAAACTAATATTGGCTTCCTTGATGTATTCCATAAAGTAAATTAACATATATAATGGTTGGATGTGACTTTTAAAGCTAGCCTTCCAACAAATTGATGGTACTTGAAACTTGAAAGATTAATACAAGTTGTATAATAATGATTCTGAGTGTCCTAGGACAATATTAAAGCAAGCATTAAGCAAAGTACAAGAACCTAATGCAAGCTTTTGTGGAGGGAAGAATTGACTAGTTCAGGGGAATGGACCAATAAGAACTTAATTTGTATGAAGTGGTTAACACTCCATGAGTGAGAACAGTTAATTAGATACTTCATAGTATTGACCACTCTTTTAGTTCATATTAATTCTTGGGGCTTCCTTTTCGTTTTCTTTTTTCTTTTTTGTTTCTTCATGACAAGTCCTTCTAATTACCTTATTCATGAATTTCCTAGTCCACATTTGTTAATATCCTTCAAAAAATATTGGAAGAATGCAATATATAATTTGTAAATATCATATAAACGTATGAATGACATTCTGAATCACAATCTCACATCAATCGCAAGAGAATTGAAGGGAGAGAGGAGATAAAACTTGTTGGTAGAGTTTTTTAACTCATCGAAAGAAATAGTGCAGAGATCGAAGTTCAAAGGAGCGAGAACGTAGTCCATTTGCAGACCAGAACAGAGGCCGACTGACTGCACGGTCGACCAGCATGCACAACGTGCACGGCACCAGCTCGATCGACCGGAGCGGTCGACTGACAGGTATACATGAAGTTTCTGTTGGCAGCGGTCGACCGATCGGTCGATCGAAGGAAGAGGTCGGTCGACCGGACCGGTGGACCGACAAGCGAATCTGCTTCTCCTATTGGGATTCGGACTTCGTTTCTGAAAAAGAGTAGAATTCAATTGTGATTTCCTAAATCTTGAGACTCTCTGGCTATAAATAAAAGGGTAGAGCCCTCATGAATTGTAATGAGTAGAAACTTGTAATTGATTGTTGAATCAATAAGATCTCTCTCTCCCTTTCCCAAGGATGCAGGCAAATTGCTGAATCTCGTTAAATATTGTGCTTGCTTTCTCTCTTATTTATTTATTCTTGTCTTTTGAGTATTTCTTTGGTGCATCTCTCTCTATTGGTTTGGTTCCTCATTGGTTATTGTCAAGGTGGCGCAACAAGTGAAATCAGAGCATCCCAGGTTCTTTTATGGGATTGTGTGTCGATTTCAAGAGCATCGGTGGCTATTTGGCGGAGATTGTGTGTCGATCTCAGAACAGCGTTGGGACTGTTTGTGGGATCGTGTGTCGATCTAAAAACATTGTTTAGATTGCTCAATGAATCAAATTTGGTGGAGTAAATCATTTCGAAAACTCTCCTAGGGTTTCACTTTGAGGTAAAGACTATATTTATCTAGTTGTTTGATCTAATTTCATTTGTTTTCCGCATTGTTTTGAGGAAACTATTAAGAAGATGGCTGGAGGTAGCACGTCTACAGTGAAAATCATAAATCCACATCCATTGAAAATTGATGTGATGAAGTTTGATGGCAAGAGTAACTTTGAGATGTAGAGATGTGAGGTGATGGATGCATTGACATCGTCAAACCTCGAAGACACTCCACGGTTAAAGAAAAAGCTCGAAGCTACTTCTGAAGAGGATTGAGATAAGATGAATCGAACGGCGTATGATTTAATAAGGTCTTATTTAACACAAGACATTAAGTATCATGTGTTACTTGAAACATCTGCAAGGCAATTGTGAGAGATCCTGGAGAAAAAATATCTGACAAAGAGCATTGAGTCGCGTTTGCAATTGAAGAGGAGGCTTTATCGCTTCCAGATGAAGAAAAGACTCTCCATTGATGAACACATGAATAACTACACCAAGTTTCTCACAGACTTAATTAATGTGAATGTGAAGATCAAAGAAGAGGACAAGGTGATGATTCTACTGAATTCTCTTCCTGACGAAGAGTATGGACCTTCACCCTAACTTTAATCAATGGCAGACAAATACTTAACTACAGTGCTGCTCTTGTAAATTTTGAAGTAAGAAGGTAGGACAAGCTGTCTTATTTTGAGGGCATATCAGCAGAGGCGTTGGCGCTAAGAGGCAGGAGTTCCAATCGGAAGGGCAAAGGTAATCATGGGAGATCGAAGTCAAGGCCAGGTTTTAGAGATCTGAAGAAGAATCAGTGCGCCTTCTGTAAGAGGTAGGGTACTGGAAGATTAATTGTCCAAAATACAAAGGTAAGAAGAAAGAGTCGAAGACTGAGACAAATCTCGCATAGGTGGTCAGTACTCACGCCAGTACTTCATAGGCAGGTGGATCGGACTCAGACTCATCGGTATTCTCGTTCTCCATTACTACTCCTATTGTTGGTTACTCAGGAGACTCTGAGTAGATCTTAGATACTGGAACTACCTATCATGTATGCCCAAACAGGGATTAGTTTTCTAGTTTTAAGAATCTAATTGGATGTTCTGTTGTCATAGGTGATGATCGCCCATGTAAACATGGAAAGAATAGGTACAGTCCAAATCAAGATGTTTGATGGGATGGTATGAGAATTGAAGGAAGTGAGGTATGTTCCTCAACTTAAAAGGAATCTTATATCATGATGCTTTGAAAATATTAGGTCTTGAAGTATCTATAAGAGATGGTGTTCTCAAGATGACTAAAGGCTCAATGGTGGTGTTAAAGGGCGTCCGCCGAAATAATCTCTACTGCTTGAAGGGTAGTACAGTTATAGGTCAAGTGGCGATTTCTACAGATTCAGATGATGATTCAACCAGGTTGTGGCCTATGAGGCTCGGACATACAGGTAAAAAGTCTTTGCAAGCTCTTGCAAAATAAGATCTGATGAAAGGTGCCAGAACCTGCAAATTAGAGTTTTATGAAATTACGTCATCAGAAAGAAGATCAAGGTGAAATCAGCATAAGACTAACTGCATCGAGGGGATTCTGGATTATGTCCACATCGATATTTGAGGACCTACCAAGATGGCATCTATTAGAGATAACCACTATTTTGTGACTTTTATAGATAATTATTCTAGGCGATGTTGGGTATATACCATGAAGCACAAAGGAGAACTCCTAGAATTGTTTGTGGAGTGAAAGAAAAATATGGAGAAAAGCACGGGAAGGAAGATCAAGGTACTCCGATCAAATAACAGAGGTGAGTATAAATGTGATCCTTTCCTAAAGGTATGTCGTGATGAGGCATAGTAAGGCAATTCACAGTAAGGGAAACACCACAACAAAATGGAGTAGCCGAAAGGATGAACAGGACTTTGCTAGAGAAGGTCTAATGTATGTTATCCAATGTCGGATTACCAAAGAATTTTTGGGCTGAGACTTTGGCATATGCTTGCTATCTTATTAACAGGTTGCCTTAGTCTGTGATAAGAGGTAAAACTCCACTGAAAGTTTAGTCAGAAAAAGTTGCTCAGGATTATAATTCGCTGAGGGTATTTGGGTGTCCGGTCTACTACCATGTTTAGGAAGACAAGTTAGACCAAAGAGCGAAGAAACGTGTGTTCGTAGGATTCAAGAGAGGAGTAAAAGACTACAAGATTTGGGATCCTAAGGATAAGAAGTTTATCCTTAGCAGAGATGTCACATTTGATGAGGCTTCAATGTTACAATCTCTCAGCATGTAGAGATTGAGAAGACCAAAGGGGTATCGCAGTAGGTGGAGAGTGATGCTTCTTCACCGTCTCTAAAAAGATCAATATCATTAGAGATCATACCCACGATGACACAGGGTAGTGATCATGTAGCCGATCAGGATACTGATGATGATGATGAGGATCACGACAGGCTATGGGTGATGTCCATGAATCCATAGCAGTTGGAAGAACCAGAAGAAATCAATGTAAGTCCAGTTGGCTCACTACAAATATGATTGTGGCATATGCTCTCCCAGTCGTTGAAGAGGTGATCACGTCTACTTATAGGAAAGCTGAAATCAGTTCAGAGTCAAGATGTGAAAGAACGCCATGGTGGAAGAGATGAGTTCTCTTTACAAGAACGACACTTAGGAACTGATAGAGTTGCCCAAGAAAAAGAAGGCAATTGGTTGTAAGTGGGTGTAAGCAAAAAAATAGGAATCTCTCAAAGATGATATTGTATGCTATAAAACCAGATTGGTAGCTAAAGGCTACGCACAACGAGAAGGTATTGACTACAATAAAGTATTCTCACATGTTGTAAAGCACTCGTCGATTCAGATTTTACTGACGCTGATAGCACAGTATGAGTTGAAACTTGACCAGCTCGATGTGAAGACCGCCTTTCTCCATGGCGATCTTGAAGAGGAGATCTATATGTCTATGGGGTTTAAAATTACAGGAAAGGAGAATATAATATGCAAGCTGAAGAAATTACTATATGGGTTAAAGCAGCCTCCTAGGCAGTGGTACAAGCGCTTCGACTGCTTCATAAGAGGTAAAATGTACACATGTAGCCATTATGACCCATATGTGTATTACAATAAGTTACCTGGTGGAGAGTCCATCTATCTACTGTTGTATGTAGACGATATGCTTATCGCTTCTAAAAGCAAATCCACGATAAATAAATTGAAGAAAGACTTGTGTTCATAGTTTGAGATGAAGAATCTTGGTGAAGCGAAGAAGGTGCTAGGCATGGAGATTGAGCGAGACCGAAGGAGTGGCAAGGTTAGCTTGACACAAATGGAGTATTTAAAGAAGGAACTTCATAGATTCAATATCAACAGTGATACAAAATCTGTAAGTACACCATTGGCTCCTCATTTCAAGTTAAAAACCACTATGTCTCCCACTACTGTTGAAGAATGTGAGTACATGACTCGCGTACCGTATGCTAGCGCAGTTGGTAGCTTAATGTATGTGATGGTATATACAAGGCCTGATTTATCACAAGCTGTCTCGATTATTAGCAGATATATGCATGATCCCGGGAGGGGTCATTTGGAGGTAGTAAGTGGATTCTACGGTGCATCAAGGGTATCATAGATGTTGGATTAATATTCGAAAAGAATTCTTCGGGTAAGCAGGAGTGTATCGGATATGTTGATTCCGACTATGCAGGAGAGCTAGACAAATGCCGGTCTACAACGGGATATGTGTTTATATTATCCCAAATACCGGTGAGTTGACGCTCTATTCTACAGTCTACCATTACATTGTCTATTAAAGAGGTCGAGCACATGGCCATGACGGAGGCTATGAAAGAGGGGAAATGGCTTCAAGGGTTGCTCGATGGCTTAGGGATTGATCAGAATCTGTTGAAGATCAACTGTGATAGCATGAGTGCTATCTATTTGGAAAAGAACCAGGTGCATCATGAAGGACGAAGCACATTGACATCAGGTTCCACTTTGTTCAGGAGATTCTTGATGAATGTGACATTGAGCTATAAAAGGTTCACATCAAGGAGAATCCCGCAGATATGCTTACCAAGATAGTTTCGGAGTGAAATTTACACATTGTAAAGAGTTGCTCCATATCCTTCTAGTTGCTTGAGCTCTGTGGAGCTTGCTTGGATGAACTACGGATGGCTTGATCCCTTGGGCAAGGTACATATGCAGTCACATAGGTGCAACCCTTTTGAGTCGTCATGTGCTGTGTTGAGTTTGGCTCAGATTTGAGAAATCTTCACCGAGGTGGAGAATTGAAAGGAGAGAGGAGATAAAAAAAAACTTGATGGTATAGTTTTTAACTCATCGGAAGAAATAATGCACAGATCAGAGTTCAAAGGAGCGAGAACGAAGTCCATTTGTAGGCCAGAATAGAGGTCGGCCGACTGCCCGGTCGACCGGCATGCACAATGTGCACGGCACCAGCTCGATCGACCGGAGCGGTCGACCGACTGTCCTACATGAAGTTTCTGTTGGCAGCGGTCGACCGACCGGTCGACCGACAAGCGAATCTGCTTCTCCTGTTGGATTCGGACTTCGTTTCTAAAAAGGAGTCAAATCCAATTGTGGTTTCCTAAAACCTTGAGACTCTCTGTCTATAAATAAAGGGGTAGAGCCCTTATGAATTGTAACGGATAGAAATTTGTAATTGATTATTGAATCAATAAAATCTCTCCTCTCCCTGACCCCGAGGACGTAAACAAATTGTTGAACCTCATTAAATATTGTGCTTGCTTTCTCTATTGTTTATTTATTCTTATCTTTTGGGTATCTCTGATGCATCTCTCTCTCTATGGTTGGGGTTCCTTATTGGTTGTTGCCAAGGCGCGCGCAACAAGAAACAACTAATTCACGCTGCTTGCAAGAAAAAAGGAATGCCGAAAACAATTGGGCAAACTCCAAAGGAACTGGGGCGCTGGATCTAACCGGAGCAACATCAGACTTAAACATAGGCCTAGACATCAAAAGGGAAGAATGATAAGGGGTTCTGCACAAGAGGAAAAAAATTCTCTTCCTGCTTGAATTACTCTTGGCTAGTTCTCTCTCTTTATAAGTTTATGAAGTGTAGGTGGTTAAGTTAGTTGTGGCTGCGGCAATTTATAGTGTTTAGAGAAGCTCCTTTCCTTGTATAGGATACTTCTTTGCCGAGTAGCTAGCTTCAATTTTCTACTCTCTCAATCGACATCAAGACCTCTACATCATCTAAGAGTAACCTTTCCAGTAAAATTCAGCTTACTGGGATCTGTCATGGGTTATTTATGCTGATTGCTAATTTGATCGGTATTCAGTGTGAAGAGTGGCTCTCTGAGTTTGAAAGACCCGCAACAAAAATGAACGCATCACCGTCAGGAATGTATCTACCACCTTACGCATCGACAAAATCTTCATCCACTACATGCGATTGTGCCTCCAGCTACCATTGTTCATGTCCTGAAATTTCCTGGCATCGCAAATTGTATAGTTAAACATGCTTTTTATACAGTATTATAGTCACTTTAAGTCTAGGCAAAATACCAGCTATTTGTTACTAGAAGTTGACAGTTTCAGTGGCATCATGATAGCGAATGTCTTTTACTTTCTTTCCTCCAATTTCTTCTAAACCTGCAGTACTCCTTACAGCAGCAAGTCTCAGTGAACTAAAGCTGTATATATTCAAGCCAATTTTATTCAGACTGTACTTGTTATGTCACATGAAAGAAGGAACTATTTCTTGCTTTAAACTTCAGTAAAAAAAAATTCTGAACCTAAACTCATAGCTCCATCACTCATTTCTTTTTCAGTAAAGGGTGGGATTGTTTCGACTTTTTATGGAGGACAGAATAATTATTATGTTACAAAACTTTACTATTTTTTTCAGCAAAAAAAAACAAAAAATCAAAAACAAAAGAGAGGATACTGGGTCAAATGACAGCTAGAATGAAAGAATCCCAAAATAAGGACAGACTAGCAGAACAAATTTTTCTGTATGACATTTTCTCCTTCATGCAAATGAATTATAAGTACAGAATTTCACTGAGAAGTTTTAGTTTGCAGCAGCATCCGACCGGCGTTGGCACCAGAATTGAATCATAAGTAGTTCTTTATTAATTATGGCCCATAGTATACGAACAGTTTCGGTAATTAGATGTCACATGTTCATTATTTCCCAGAGCTGAGTGAGTCTTGATGCCAGAATCCATGTTCTAAAACAAGTACAGAGAGAGTATGCATTCTCTAGTCCCTGGACAACAACTTCCATGCTCTGAACCTGAGTTAATAAAGTACTTCCGAACCAATCTGTCACAAAATCGCAATTTCAAAAGCACGGTTAGAATATTGTCAGATGGTTATGCCATGTTGAATGGACTGCAAGTAGTTCACTGCTTCACAGAATTAAGCAATTTTTCTTCGAAAATATTGTAATATCCCTGATCTAATAATACTGTATTTTAATTTTTCACAAGTATTTATTTTGATCTATCGATTATTTTATTTACCAAGTTAATTTCTTTCTCCTGTGATTATTATTGTTGAGTATGCAAAATTATTTTCGGATAATATATATGACAAATTATTCTTCCGTTATTATTTATTGTTAATTCTATTTAGTGTACCATTATTTATTATTAGAGCTCACTAATTATTATTGGCGTTTTATTATTTTTGTAAATAAGTATTGCGAGTTGTGATTGGTATTACTTATTTTAATATTAGCATTTATACTAATCTTGGTGGTGGTGGTGGTGTTTCCTTGTTAGCCTCTCACCCTATTTCCCGATTACCCGTTTGGATTCCATAATACATTAGATCCGTTCCTAATCCTACCCGTTAGCATATTCACTCATCTATTGGATCCCAATTCATCAGCATGCCCTATGGCCTGATACCCAATTATCTTATTGGATCCAAACTCTATTTGGATCAACCCGTAACCCAAACCCAAACCAAGACCCAATTACCTAATCGGATCCTAACCCTTTGCCTAGACCCAACCCAATACCACTCCATATATAATCCTACCTAAACCTAATTAACAAACCCTAATCCTATTCTCTCCTCTCTCCACCTGCGGCTACCAACAAGCAGCAGCCGCACCCCTCTCCTTTCCTCCTCTCTCACCACAGCCGCCCCTTCTCTGGATGGACAGCCGCCGCACTCCAATCCAGCCCGCAGCAGCGCCCTCTCCTCTTGCCTAGGCTCTGTCCAGTGCAGCAGCTCCTCCATCGCAGCTCCCAACCCCCCACATGGTCGGCTTCTACCCCGGATCACCACCAGCGCCCCCAGCAGCCAATACCAGGCCGTCCCATCTTCCCTTTGGCCGTGTGCAGGCAAAGGACAGCCACCTCCCTCCATGGCCGACCTCCTCCACCAGCAGAGACCCTCCATGGTCAGCAGCACGGCAACAGGCCCCCCTGTCCAGATCTGCGCCAACAGATCCAACAGCAGGCACAACAGATTTGGACAGCCCCTTGTCCAGATCTGTGCAACACCTCCGACGAGCACCAGATCCCCTCCACAGCGACTCGGCAGCCGAATCCAGATCTGGACAGCAGCATATCTGCTCCTCCAGCAGCGAGCGAGCGGCGAGTTCTCCCGATCCACGCCAGCCCGTCGTCGGAGACTGACACGGTGACCTTCTCCAGTGCCTTGGCCACCCTCCCGTGCAGTCCGATGGTGAGGAACGACACCACAGCGACCGCGGCAGCGACTCGCCCGGCGACGCGCACAGCAGATCCAGATCCAGACCAGCAGCGCAGACAGCGAGCGAGCGGCAGTCCCAGGCCCTTCCGGCGAGCGCGAGACCTCCAGATTGCAGCCAGGTCTTCCCCAGGATCCTGGCTACCGTCCTATGCAGTCCAACAGCGAAGAGCGGCACCACAGCGACCGTAACGGCGACTCGCCCGGCGACGACCAGATTCCCCAATGTGAGTGTATCTCCTTCTCCTTGATTTCCTCGTATTTATGTACATCGATTTAATTATATTTTCATGTGTACATGTACATACAGTAAAGTAGGATTGTGTATGTTGATATGTGCAAGTGAGGATGCATTTACATATTTTATTGTGTGGGAGAATAGAATTGTTGTATCTCCGTTTTTTGTTCTGGCATTGGATTAGTTGACTTGTCCATATTGATAGTCGACTAATAAAAGTATTAGTCGACCACCCCATGACCCCTAGTCGACTAGCTTACCTCCCAGATAAATGGCTGACTCTCTGTTGTTCTCTGTCAGTCGACTTGATACCTTTTATAGTCGACTAATAGAATGACTAGTCGACTTATCCTAACTTGTTAGTCGACTACACTTTCCCCTAGTCGACTTGTATATAGTCCTAGTCGACTAATGTGAGTCTGTCAGCTGTGTATAGTTACCATATGGATTGTGGACTTCACCCATGAGTTGTGTGTTGGTTATAGACGATGTATATGATAGCGAGGGATAGATTACGGATGGAATGACTTACTTATCATGTTAGAACTTAGATACATGTTTATGATATGTTGAGATACCAGTGTTGGGATATCATGACTGATCTTAATAGGAGAAGGTATTGGGCATACTTATGAACCTGAGTGGTACGTTTGAGTGAGAGGATTAGTACTGGATATTGTTATATGTTGGATCAATAATTATTATATCAGATTGCTAGATGTATAATGGAACTAGATGATTATGGAACTATTGAGAATATGAGTTGGCTGTAATGACTTGGATTGATCTGGTCTTATGTTATTTACATTGAATGACGTTCAGTTATTAGACCTGACTTTATTAGTTGAGTAATTGAGGACATATCAGATATGACTGGATTAGTTGAGTTGTGATTTAGATTGATCTTGAGTTAGAGGTTATCCAGAATCTATATTTCTTATATTGGAGTTTGACTTGTTTTGAGATGAGATTGACGTTGTTGACATTTGAGATTCATTAGATGATATGTCGATGATGTTAAGTATCAGTAGTAACTATTCTATAGAGTAGCTGATCGAGGATTTGGATGTGATCTTACTTTACTAAAAGATTATGATGATTTGATGGGTACATGGACTATTTCAGAGTTAGACTGTGAGTTGGACTGAACTTGAGTTATAGGTCATTGGATTTACATATTTTATGATAGCCCGATCTGCATTAAGATGAGATGATATATTCAAGTAGAGTACTTTCCAGACTTGATATTCATTTATTGGTGATGACTTGATGATGATTCCTTCAGATGTTGATATGGACTTGTTATGATGTTAGACATTGATTACTTTGAGAGATTGAGCTATTGTGTTAGTGATCTAATTGATATCAGTAGTGTTGTACTTCAGAGTTATTAGACAGTAGATCATTACTCAGCTTGGATATCTTGATTCACTTGAGAAAATTTTAATATATATATATACCTGATAACTATCATGTTCATGTTACTGAAATTTGCTGGGAAAATATTATTACACGGTAACAACACCCGCATGTTCACTTGTTATATATTCCTGTTATACCGGTATCATGTTCCTTGATATTTTATACTCCTGTTATACCGGTACCCTGACTTTCACATGTTAATATTGTTACCGTGACTACCACTGAGTCATCCCAGAGATTTAAGTAACATGTATACTAAATAATCTTGATAACTAATAACATGCTATTAAACAACTTACACTGGGATTGGGGAGATTGATGGAGGAGACAGCGTCCGTATTTTGGGTGGACCTAGGATTTAGGTTGCGCAGCCGAAAGAGGGTTCCACTGCAGGGTTCCCGTGGGGTGACTGACACCCCGTCATGTTTCCTGTTATACATGTTATACATGTACCTGTTCCTGTTTACATGTTCCTAACTACCTTGCGGTAGGTCCTGGTTCAGCGCCAGGAGTCTGGGCCGTGGTCCCGGGTATGCACGGGACCCACCTAAAGCATGGACAATGTCTCCAACCGATCAGTTTCAATAACTTAAGGGCATCGATTGGCATGTGTGGTAGGCGTAGTATGGGATGCGTCTATTACATGTGACAATTGGTGTTCGCTGACATAATTAATAATAAACTGTTGATGCTTTGTGACTTGTATATTTATATATCACTATGTTAGACTCATGATTGTTACCAGGACCAGACTTATGACCAGACTTGGATACCAGCCTTGTGGCATGTGATAGGTTACATATTTTGACACCAGTTGCTTGTTTACTATTGTGACAGTTGTATTCTGTCTTTATTCATGTTGATTATCCGTTATACTACAGTGCAGTTATTTATCTTGTTATTCAGTCTTTTATAGCTGCAGTTGTTCTTATTATTATTTATGCACATTGTTTCTGCACGAGTTTTTTTCCCCTTTACACACACACTCACCATGGTCGCGTTCTGACGACCCTGAATTTGCACGTCCAGATATTGGACGATTGTTCTAATGTGCAGGTGTTCGACGAGACTGTACGTCTTGCGAGAAACTGGACGCTCATTCTTCCGTTTCTGGTATCCTCATCTCTTTTATATTTCTGCCATCTTGATTCTACCTTTATCGCTTTCAGCTGCCATCTTCTTGTCATTATTCATCTGCTATCATTGTGTAGTCTTATATGTATTATTGCAGTGACCTTTGATTATTATGCTTCTGATTTATAGTTTGATCAGGTTACATTTAGTCTTAGCGTGTATACGTGGGGTTTTTCCTCGCGTATATACGTCGCCGACTCTCGTCGCGCCTCCTCTTCCACGTATTTTGGGAAGCGGGGCGTGACAGTTTTATATTTATATGACACTAAGGAGGAGTGAATTAATATAGAAACATCCTTGAAGATTTCACTGGGAGTGTCAAAGGAAGAATTTCTTTTATAATCCCATAATGTTCTTTTCCCCTTTGGGGTGGAGAATTTCCGTCACGAGCGATCGGCCGGTTGATTCTCACCATAAGCAAGAGAAGAGTTGAATGGGGATTTAGAGTGCAAGAAAAAATAAAGCACAACACAAAAGAGACAGAATTTTGCGTGAAAACCCAAATCAAGAAAAATCACGTGGAGGAGAAAGAGTCAACATAATCTTTAATTTACAAGAAACTACAGGGAATGAATATCAGAGTCTCAGCGCTGAGTGTTTTCTTCAGAAGAGAGGATCCCCTTTTCGCTGAGGGAGAAAGTCCATTTATACTTGATCTGATATGTGTCCATGGGAATGGATGGTTCGGCGTGATCTCCGTAACCACATGATGTGCACGTGTAGATTTGTTGTAACGGTCGTGATTGTTGATGCTTGATTGCTGGGATTACATGCAGAAAATCCCGCCTCAGTTCATAACTGTCCAGGCTGGAGGGCGTTTCACGTTATGAACGTGGGAGAGGCCAGGTTGTGTAACTGAAGACTAAGAATCAAGGATGATCTATTGTCGTTGCGTAACTGAAGGCAGAGATCAGGGATGATCTGTTGTCAAAGTTATCTTGTATGGAGTTGAAGTGTCTGGAAAGGGTGAACTCTGGGATGGCTTGGAGCATCGGAGCTATAGGGTGGAAGTGTCCTCGGAGTGAGGAGCAGCTTTTGAAATGGCTCGGAGTGGCGGAGTCTTTTAGTTGCTTGGACACATATTATAATCTTGTGTCGATCAGATTTGACCACTACAAATGCCCTCGCTCTTCTACTTCTCGAAGTCTGCAAGAGAAGCGAAAGAGCGGAGCTGGTGAAGGATACCTCAGGGCCTTGTCCATGACTTGATACTTGTGGGTATAGAAAAACCTGGTTCATTAATGCGGATCTTTTAAATTGATGTGAAGATTGCGCTGTTGACTGACAGCTGGCGTGCGGTTGATCTTGCTTCTCGAAATTGATAATTGACGTTACTTCAGATTCTGGTAGCATGATGATAAAGATCCTGGGGAGTAGTGATTGATATCGTACCTCTTTGGTTGACCAAAATTTTGGATGTGATTGACTTTTAGGGATTGAAAATTTGAATTGGAGTCGATATGACTCCTCCTCCATCTGTAAATAGGTAGAATCCTTTGTGTAGAAGCAATCTCTGCCATCTTCTTTGAAAAGTCATGTCTCATCCTCTGTTGTCTTTGCTAAACTGCCATATATCATTTTCTTCTCTTCATCAGATGGAGAAAGGAAATGTGGAGAGGAAGGTGGTCGAGCTCCCACTGTTTGGGGTCTGTTTGGCGTGATATGTCAGTCATCATGATGAGCCTGTCATGATACATTAGCCATCATAATGGGGCTCCATTGTCAGGGGCAATAGCTTGGTGACCTGATTCGATTGGAGCCGATGATCTGGTTCCAAGTTGCCCCTTTTTGGGGGTGGATAGTTCTAGAAAATCTGATTCTCCCACCATCCAGGGCGTACGAGGAAAGAAGAGGCGGAGCACGTTAGTCAGGTGCGCAAGGGAATTACCTTTCACCCTAAAGCTTGATCCTCTTCCTCAGGACACAACAGTGGAGAGAGATGCTTTCTCCTTCTGATGTGTTCTGCCAAAGTCTATCTAGTCGGACGTTGTTGTCTTGCTCCTAGAGGGCTTCTTAGAGATCGCCGTAGCGGGTGGTGTTCATCTGGCTTCCTTGGAGGAACGACAAGCTGCTAATGAGATATGGTTACCTGCTTCAGGAACCGCTGCAAGAATGAAGACTGCCCCTGAAAGATCTCTTCTGATAAGATTTTGTTGTTCCTCTATCAAGGGCTTGTAAATGGTGGCAGGACAGATTCCCAGATCTTCTGTATTTCTTTTCAAGAAGTAAACACAGGGATTTAAAAGATTTCATGTATTTCACTTTTCAGATGTCATGACACAATGAAACTTAATGAAATATAATTACATGTATTTTGTAATAGAAATGACTGAGTTATTTTGATCTTCCTGATTTGTATTATGGAATGATCATACCCCTTCGGAGGCCTGACTTCTGATTGTAAGAATGTGATGTGTCTACGTTACAGTCTCCGAATTGTATCTTCATATCTGAGTGTATAAATATTTGTTCTCTGAGTGAAGTGATAACTTCAGTCGCAGAGATGATTTAGTCGTTAGGCGCTGACCTTGTTTTGATTGAGTTTTTACCGCACACAAAATAAATAATATTAGATTTAGAACAAAGATGTGCGAGGTGTTCAATTCAAATCCGCGGTAGCAGTGACTATGCGGGTCGTGATCCTCAGGGAGGGACTAGCGATGGAAGCGTTTAAGTAAGATTCTCTAAAAATTATTTTCTTTTATTATTTACAATGGTATATGATATTTACAATGAAAAGGTGAAAAGTAAATTTGAGAGAGATGGAGATCTAAACTAGAATTAGAAAGAAAGAAAAACTATACATACATACCTCTTCTACCTAGCTTACCTTTGATCCGTGCGATGACTTACCTTGTCTTGGAAGGCGTACAAGTATGGCGTATAGGATCGTCCACTTCTTAATCTACACTACGAAAATAAAAAGACAAACTAACGAAGGTTTGTTCATCTCCATAGGCCATCAAGGACTCTTCTTCGGCTAGGCAGTCTCAACGCAATTGGGTCTCATGGTTCACAAGACATTAGAGAAAAAATAGAAGAAAACAAGAACAAAAGAAACACAAGATTAACAAGAATAAAAGAACATAAAATAAAACAAACCTCAAGTGAATTTCATTAACAATAGAAGAAAAGTAGGCTACACCGCTGTCACCTCAGTACAAGCATGGACTCCTTCCTCCATGAAAGCTTCCTCCACTCTCAATTACAAAAATTACAAAAAGAAAAACCTAACCTAAACTACAAGTTAGCCTAAGAAACCCTAGAATTTTCTCTGTATTTTCTGTGTGCCCTTCTTTGTTGCTCTGCAGGGGTATTTATAGGAGCTGGAAGAAGTAGAGTCCCAGTACAACTCTGTCCTGCAACTTGTTATCATGTTGATCACCGAATATGTCTATCTGCGGATTGAATTGAAAAGTTTGATCAACATAAGAGTTGTAGGTCTTCAAGTCTTCTTTCTGGATCATCATAAATCATCGGATTTGAATATCTGTAGCAAAAGTTATGATCTGAATACTAAAACATGTACAGTCTGAATCCGAATTTATCTTTAAACTCTTCTCCTTTTATCTTTAGGATTGTCTTGCAAGCAACTAGGTGAGTAGAAGTCTATCCCTTCCCTCTTCTTTTAGTAATTGCAACTTTTACACTTGGTAATTTGCAACTTTTGCACTTGGGCTTGGACATGGGCTTTTTGGGCTTCTTTTTAAGCTTTATTTCTTTATTTTAATATTTCGAGGCCTGCACACAATAAATCATAAAATATTAGTAAATGTGCAAAATTATAGAAAAAAATATGAAAATGTGATGGTAAATATAATGAAAAAATGCACTTTTCACTACCAATCACACCCCACACTTATCTTTTGCTCGTCCTCGAGTAAAAATTAAAGAGAAAAAGAAAAGAAAAATTAATCTAACCTAACTCACTTTCGTAGGAATCACAGTTGCACTTAACATGTGCAACAAGCCGTTAAACCTCTAGGTTACCCTAGAGGACGAGTGTTGTCTCGTGAGGTTTTCAGCGGATTACACCCACAAAATCCATAAAAAGGAAAATATTTGAAATACTTTTGAAAAGACTAAGTAATCTATAAGTTTTAGGATCCTCATTTATTCATTCTTAAACTTAGTCTTTATAAAGTAAATTATTTTTCATTTAGGTAAGGATCAAAATTGAATGTTTGTATAGTCTTTTTCGTTACAAAAATCATATGCATCCTTATGAATTTATACTAGGAATTCCTTAACTTGAACTCTCATACCTCTATATATATATATATATTTTCTTTTTTCTTCTTTTTTTTCTTTTTTTTAATATGTATAACTCATCTAATTTCTTTCGTGTAAGCATCAAGGCTTCTTGAGGCCCTCATACCTAACTAATTGACTATTAGATGTGTTAGTACATATAAGTAATTTTTCCTTAATTTCCTTAGGCTTTCTAATCCACCCATGTAACGAACTTAAAGTCGATGACTCCCAAACCGGTTGGCTTTAGGGCACCAGGTGAGAAAACACCCCGCGGACTCAAATTCGAGTGAACTAGGCCCAAAAACTAAGGACTTTATTTATTTACTCACTTTTAGGCATGAATACTTAGCTTCTTGAGGCACATGTATCCAGCTTAATTAGTGATTTTCTTTTATTTTTTATTTTTATTTTTTTATATGAGGCACAAAGGTCTCGTCTTAGAATCCTAGATATGCATTAGATATGCATAGTATGCAAATTTCATTAAGGTAAAAATCAAGACTAATAATTATTCAATTTCTCCTCCTATACCTAAAATTTAAATAATTTATTTATTTGACCAAGTTTTTAGAAATCCTAATCATGATTTTCCTAATTCTTAAGATTAACTTAGGTTTCTTTCAAAAGATAAGTCAAAATATTGTCCTTTTATAATTTTTTTTAGCAAATTTGGTTAGTTTCTAACTATGTTAGTAAAGCCCACCCCCACACTTATCTCATGCATTGTCCTCAATGTATGAATGTATGCATATATGCATGAAAAAGAACAAGGGAAGGCGGAAGTTACTTAAGCTGGTGGTTCCGGTGGTGGTCTAATTGGTCTACGAAATGCGACCCAATCAAGATAATGTGGTAGTTCACGGGACCTACCTTTATGACCTCCTCTTTTTTATTTAGATATTTACAGTCCCCAGAATGAATAGGATCATGGAAGATCCTCTCGTGAAACTTACTCCCTTTACATGACCAGTCCTGGGAAAAATCATCACAGAGTCATGGTCTATACCTATGTCCAACAAAAGAATGTGACTTGATAGAATGGTTGACTTGGACTCAAGAATGATCAGTTCAGAAACTAATACCGACTCAGGAAAGAAACTCAAATCAAGTAAGGGTTCAGGAGTCGGGCTAGGTTCAAGAATTGGGTCCAAGTCAAGAAATTGAAACTCAAGTCCACAATCATTTTCCCACAATGAATGTGACTCAATGTTGGTGATTCAAGTTCAGGAATGATAGGTGTGGGAATCAAAACTGACTCTAAAATATTACCTAAGTCGGGTAACAAAACAGGAGTCAATAATGATTCGAGAATTTGAACTTGATCATAAATTTGGGAATCTAGGTCACATATCTCATTAGTTTCAATCTCATTAAAATTAGAACTTGCCAATTTGTCAAGGGGACTTTCAAAAGTATGAAATGGTCAAGTTCACTATGATGATCTTAAAGAATGGGTGATTCAATTTCATGATCTATGGGCACAGGAATAAATGTTGGCTCAGAAAGTTGGTCCAAATTGGGTAAGGATACTGGAGTCAACATAGATTCGAAGATGAAAACTGAATCGCAAAGTTGGGGATCGGGTTCACATTCACAATCTAATTCAATCTCATTAAAATAAAACTAGCAATTTGTCCAAGGATTGAGATTGGTCAGTTCATATTGATGTGATGAAATTGAATTTTGATCAAGGTCTTCTAGATAGGATGATTCTTGGTTTCTATCAACTTGCTCAAGAATGTTGGAAAGTCTAAAAATTTGATCATTCATTATATCTTGCAACCGATCACTTTTTCTTCTATCCCATCAAATAGATCAATGGTGGACTGAAACCTTGGTGATGTGGGAAGAGACGTATATGAAGATAATGGTGAACAGGTGGTTGACCATATGGCTCAGGAGTATTGAATCCCCATTGACTCTGTGAAGAGTAGTGATGATTATTCCAATCTTGTTCATAGTATTGGGCTGGGGCATGTAATGATTCGGATAAGACCAATCTGGCACACTAGGTTGGTTAGAGTTATGATATGCCGGGTTGGTAATATCCGAAAAAGAGGTTGGGTGTATATGGATTCTCATTAAAATTGAAAAAATTATTGTTATATGTCATATCACACAAAACACAAACAAAGAAAAAGAGAACAAACAAAGAAGCAAACAAAAAGAAAAAAAAATTCTAACCTAAGTTAGGGTAGACCTATGACCTAGACGACTCCTAACTGGTTAGACTGTCCACGGGAGGTAGGGTGCAGACTTTAACCACAAGTTAATCAGCCAGGTCAGGGCAAGATTGGTGGGAGGTTTTCCGTCAAAGACGTTCCTTAATTAAATAACCACCAATCTTCGGGCTTTCGGCCCTCAATCTCCTTCCTAGACACTGATTTGGCAAGAGTCAACTTCCAGCACCGTTCCCCCTTAGGATAATCTCCTAATTGAGTCCGAGAAGTCCCTAGGGCCAACGTCTAGTCAATTTTAATTAGGGTTAGGGTTTGTGAGTGCTCGGAATATGATTTTGGGCCAAGGAAGGGTGATTAAATCCCCACCTTATCTTGTTAATGGGTTATGCCCTTAAGATAAATTTGTGCAAGTGTACAAAATATGTAAATAAGAATCACTCAAAGCATCAACCAAGAGATGAGTCCTATTCTACATGCAATGCGAACGTACCTTGCTCCAGCACTCTTCAACAGTAAAATAAAGGAATTGAAAAGACACGTGCCTAATATGCAAATATCTAATCAATTTTTATCTTTAACAACAAGTATTTTACTGTTGATTAATTAGCAGTAAGCAGGGTTATCACAGAACAAAGTTTAATAGAGCAGTAGACAGATATTGCAATTTGCAGCAACCTGCAAAAAGATGGATCAGTAGGGAACTACTCAGGCCGCGGTTTCGCGGCAATTGCCGCGTTTCCGCGGCTCTGAAGTAGGCTCTTGTGCTCTGCCTTCGAGGGCAGAGGCACAGAGTTGCTATATGTCCACTTCTGCTGTTGTTTTTCTGTTCTCCAAACCTGCAAACAGAAAAGAATAAAAGAATTAGTTAATAATTTTTTTTATATAGAGAAAAACTTACCGTCCTCCCCGGCAACGGCGCCAATGTTTGACTGATTTTTACCTGCACACAAAATAAATAATATTAGATTTAGAACAAAGATGTGCGAGGTGCTCAATTCGAATCCGCGGTAGCAGTGGCTATGCGGGTCGTGATCCTCAGGGAGGGACTAGCGATGGAAGCGTTTAAGTAAGATTCTCTAAAAATTATTTTCTTTTATTATTTACAATGGTATATGATATTTACAATGAAAAGGTGAAAAGTAAATTTGAGAGAGATGGAGATCTAAACTAGAATTAGAAAGAAAGAAAACTATACATACATACCTCTTCTACCTAGCTTACCTTTGATCCGTGCGATGACTTACCTTGTCTTGGAAGGCGTACAAGTATGGCGTATAGGATCGTCCACCTTCTTAATCTACACTACGAAAATAAAAGACAAACTAACGAAGGTTTGTTCATCTCCATAGGCCATCAAGGACTCTTCTTCGGCTAGGCAGTCTCAACGCAATTGGGTCTCATGGTTCACAAGACATTAGAGAAAAAAATAGAAGAAAACAAGAACAAAAGAAACACAAGATAAACAAGAATAAAAGAACATAAAATAAAAACAAACCTCAAGTGGATTTCATTAACAATGGAAGAAAAGTAGGCTTACACCGCTGTCACCTCAGTACAAGCATGGACTCCTTCCTCCATGAAAGCTTCCTCCACTCTCAATTACAAAAATTACAAAAAAAAAAACCTAACCTAAACTACAAGTTAGCCTAAGAAACCCTAGAATTTTCTCTGTATTTTCTGTGTGCCCTTCTTGTTGCTCTGCAGGGTATTTATAGGAGATGAAGAAGTAGAGTCCCAGTACAACTCTGTCCTGCAACTTGTTATCATGTTGATCACCGAATATGTCTTATCTGCGGATTGAATTGAAAAGTTTGATCAACATAAGAGTTGTAGGTCTTCAAGTCTTCTTTCTGGAGCATCTTAAATCATCGGATTTGAATATCTGTAGCAAAGTTATGATCTGAATACTAAAACATGTACAGTCTGAATCCGAATTTATCTTTAAACTCTTCTCCTTTTATCTTTAGGATTGTCTTGCAAGCAACTAGGGTTGAGTAGAAGTCTATCCCTTCCCTCTTCTTTTAGTAATTGCAACTTTTACACTTGGTAATTTGCAAATTTTGCACTTGGGCTTGGACATGGGCTTTTTGGGCTTCTTTTAAGCTTTATTCTTTATTTTAATATTTCGAGGCCTGCACACAATAAATCATAAAATATTAGTAAATGTGCAGAATTATAGAAAAAAATATGAAAATGTGATGGTAAATATAATGATAAAAATGCACTTTTCACTACCAATCAGACTCTAAGTGAAGTGTGAAATTCAGTCGCGGAGATGAACTGGGCCGCTAGGCATTGACCTTCCGTGAAATAAGAACTTCAATCATGGAGACGAACTGGGCTGCTAGGTGCTGACCTCGAGTGAAGTGTGAACTTCAGTCGCAGAGACAAACTGCGCCGCTAGGTGCTGACCTCAGAGTGAAGTGTGAACTTCAGTCGCGTGACAAACTGGGCCTCTAGGCGTAGACCTCCGAGTGAAGTAAGGACTTCAGTCAAGGAGATGAACTGGGCCGCTAGGCGCTGACCTCTGAGTGAAGTGAGGATTTTAGTTTCGAAGATGAACTGAACAGCTAGGCGTTGATCTCTGAGTAAAGTAAGGACTTCAACCGTGGAGACGAACTGGGTCGCTAAGTGCTGACCTCCGAGTGAAGTGATGGACTATTTGGATGGCTACCTAATTGGGAGGGTAAGTCGATGGGAGCCCAGAGGCTAATATTGGTGGTATTGTTCTCGAGCGTGGGTTTCCCTTCACGAAACGCTCAAACATAAGATTCTAAGTGAGGGGAGTCCTCAGTTGCGGAGCTGGGCCGGTAGTTGCTCAATTGGGGATGAGCCTTCCATGGGACAGTTGTCTAATTGATCATGAGCCTTGAAACTCAAAGATAGATGTTCGTATTGTGATTCTCGAGTGGGAGCTTATCTCCTCGAAACATAGACAAACTGGCAGTAGCCTAATTGGGGATGAACTTTTCGGGGATTGCTCGATTATGGATGAGCCAAGGCAGTTGCCCAGTGGGGATAAATCTTCCGAATGGTAGTTACTCATTGGGGTGAGCCGTAAGGTGATAGTTTCCTGATTGAGGATGAACCTTTCGGAGGGTAGTTGCACAATCAGGGATGAGCCTGAGAGATCGCCTGGAGGCGAATTCTTGTGTAACTGTTCTCGAATGGGGGCTTCCCTCCTCAAGACACACAGACGAAAGTCCCATATGAAGGAAGCCTTCAGCCACAGAGCTGAGACTGGCAGTAGCCTGATTAGGGAT